>CAUYUJ010004002.1:75000-90000 GCA_963575745.1 Prorocentrum cordatum
CTGCCGCTGCCATGTTCTCTTGAGCGGAGGGCAGTTCAAGAAGTTGCGATGTGTGTGTGTGTGTGCTAGCCCGAGGCCAAAGCGGCCCTCGGCAAATATGCCTCTGTGGCGCGCGGTCTCCGCAACGCAACGGCGAGCATCCTAAGCTCCCAGGAGTCTCGTGCGAGCCCTTCGGCCCAGACGCGGCCGGGTCCGACTCGGGGGACGAGTGCGAGCAGGCGGAGCCTGCGGACCAGCTCTCAGGGTCCGGCCGCCCTCCGACGGGAGGCCGAATGGGACCCAGATGAGCCATTTTCAGGAGAATCGGGCTCACCTGCATTGGTCAATCCTGTCCGATGCTTTTTTTTTTCAGCCCAAGACTCGGGTTCGAGGCACTCGTCAAAAAGCACGGCCGCCTTCCCAGGCATCCTCGCGCTGTGAACGCGTCGATACGGGAGGCGTTCGGCCGTTGTCAGCCTCCGAGCCCCGGGGCCGTCAGGAGAGGAGAGCTGGTCTCGGGGCAGGGGTCCAGACCTCCGGGGAGCCACGCTGCGACAGAAGCACGACGTCGTGGGGTGTTTGGGCCTCCGCTCCCCTGAAATTTCTCCCCCCTTCCCTTTCCCCCGATGGGTCAAGTCTTGCAACTGCCACTTGGGGATCAGGGTCCTCGTGGAAGGCCCTGCCGGCGGCAGAAGGGGATCCAGCGCAAGGGGGAAGGGACGTCGAATGTGGCCTCGAGCGCGCCAAATCTGCCCTTCAAGTCTTTTCTGCTCCTTCACCCCCCTCGCCTCCCGCGCCTCCCTTCCCCTGCCTGCCTCCCCCGTCCTCCGACGCCCCCTCGCCCGCGCCTTCCCCTTCCGCTCCCTCCGCCGCGGCGCCCGCCTCGCCGCCCCGCCCGGAAGAGCAGGGCCTCCTGGCTCGGCGTGGTGCTGCTGCCGCCGTGCAGGAAGCGGGCCCCTGGGGGAAACGCGTCCTGGAGGCGTGCCGCTGCTTTCGGGGCCCGCGGGCCCCCCCCCCCGGACTCAGGACCGTCAGGAAACGTCTCGGGATGAAGAGCTGATCCTCGTTCAAGGGAGCGAACCATCCCTGACCCCAATATCCAGCGTTTGATACACAGTCCTGTCCGGTTATTGAGCAGTCTGGCGCCTTCGGCTCCTTCCCTATAGCGTGTACGAGAGGACTATGCTTGTAGGGGTGCTTCTTTTGAGGGTGTTCTCTTCTGCCCTCTGCGGAGAAAGCCCTGGGGTCCAGGTCCCGTTGCCCTAAGGACCTGGTTGCAGCGCTCAAGTCGACTGACGGTCTCGTCTCCTAGGGCCACGGTGAAAGCCGTGGGCGGGGGGCACTGGTGGCCTCACCTCGGCCGTCGCGGCAAGAGGAGCGCCAACGCCATGGGGCGGGGCAGGCGAGAGGACCGCCGAGAAACTCCGATGACATTGGCAAGTGCAATCGTCGGGCTGCTGGGCGACTGGGCCTCCTCCTCGGACCCCGCTCCTCTGTGCCAGAGGTGGGCCCCTCCCCTCCCGTCCTGCGGCCGCGCGCAGCTGCGGCCTGCCCCGTCCCGCTGCAGGCCCGCGAGATCCTCTTCATGCGGGAGATCCTGAACCAGCACCTGGCCGACTGCACGGGGCAGACGATGGATAAGATCAAGGATCGGGGGCGTCCAAGAGGGGGGTGATGACCAGGGCTAAATCGGGCATGTTCCTCTGCAGGAGGAATATCCAAACATAGTATCGGGCGGGACGACGTGAGGAAGTGAGGGAGGAGGAGGAGCAGGAGGAGGAGGAGGAGGAGGAGGCGGAGGAGGAGGAGGAGGCGGAGGAGGAGGAGGAGGCGGAGGAGGAGGAGGAGGAGGAGTAGCTCTTTTTGTTCGCAGCGCTGGCGGACGCGAGCGCGGCCGCAGAGCCGACGGGCCGCGCGCCAGACGCCTGGCCGACGGGCCGCGGACAGTCGGCGGAGGTCGGGCGCGCGCAGGCGGCCTCGGGCGCCGGCTGCCGGGGTGAGCCGGGCGATCCGGGCTCAAGACCGGGGGCCCCCAAACAGGGTGGTGACCACACCGTGTGGTGAGTCGGTGGGGCTTCGGGGTCACCGCACGGTTTTGGGACTTGGGTCGTTCTCCGAGGATGTCTCGGGCGGCTGGGGCTTCCATGGTCCCAAGACCGTGCGGTGACGGACCGTGCGGTGAGGTCTCGGGGTTCCGAGGTCACCGCACGGTCTGTCACCACACGGTTTTGGGACCCCCCAGACGGGGGTCAATGCAAACAGGGGGTCAGCGCCCGATCTTGCAGGATCCTGCAGGGCCAGGGTCGCACTGACCCGGGTTTGGGTGCAGGATTCTGCAGGATCTTGCAGGATCTCGCAGGATTTTGCAAGTCTTGACTGACCTGGGTTTGGTTTGACCCGGGTCAAGGGGGGGCAGCCAGGCTCGAGGGCAGAAACAGATGACCGTGACCAAGATGTCGCGGGATCGTGTCGACGCCGATATTGGTCACGGTCCATGCTGGCTGTCGCCGAGTCGCGATGGTTGTCCACGAATCGACGGTGACCGAGATGGACGATGACCAAGGTCGACACCGACGTTTCTGTGCTCAGTCTTGGCATAGGTCCGCGTGTTCTTTCCCTCCGCAGGAGTGTGTGGATATCATGGCTGGGGCGCTGATATATCCCAGATATCATTGTCCCTTCTTCGGTATCACCCCAACATGCGACTTCTATATGTGCGTCGCCACCCCAGGAGCGACGCGCGCAACAAGAAATCTGATAGTATATGCTTCGTGGCGGGTGCTTTCTGGCCACACCGCTCGGGAAATAATATCGTACAATGTGCTTGTACTATATGTTAGGGTCGGACGTGCACCCCCGAGGAGGACATATAGTACTAGTATGTCTCTGTGCGTCCCGTTTCTTCTTCTTCTTCTTCTTCTTCCTCTTCTTCCTCTTCTTCTTCTTCCTCTTCTTCTTCTTCTTCCTCTTCTTCTTCCTCTTCCTCTTCTTCTTCTTCTTCTTCTTCTTTCGATGCATGCCCTGGCCCCCCTCGTCCGCGCCTCGGCCCGTGATGCGCTACCTCCACTCTGCCTGCCCGCCCCCCGCGGGCACACCCGCAAGGAGGACTGCGACCGGGACAACTTCATGACGCCGGAGGAGGCCAAGGACCGTGGCCCACGCTGGGCCCCCTTTCGGGGGCGAGCGAGGGGAGGAAGTGAGCAGGAGAAGGCCCTCTCAGAAGGTTCGGAAGTCCCCCGGCCTTTGAGAAGTTCCCTGAGCCTTCCTCGAAGGCCAAAACAGCTTCTCAGAAGGCGCGAGGGCTTCTGAGAAGTCCCGCCGCATTCTGAGAAGGCCTCCGCCTTCTCATTTCCCCCCTCGCTCGCCGCCGAGCCTTGGGGGGGCAGGGAGGTCCCCAGGAGCAGCCGAGCACAGCTGCGGGGTGCCCGAGGACGATCGCACGTCATCCTGGCCGGTCCTGTGCCACCTTGGTCGTTCGGGGGGCCCGCTGGAGGATCTGCCCGGCCGCTCCCGAGGCGTCCTGGCCTGCTGGGTGGCCCCACAGTGCAGGGGCAACGACATGGGGGGTGACTGGCTCATGGGGGACGAAGTTTCGATGATCGAGGCTGGAGGTTGTTCTGTGTTTCTCGTGGGTTCTCCGCGGCTTTCCAGCTTCGGGGTGCCTTCCAGCGGCTGCGCCTCGCCCAGAGCGCTCCGGGGGTGCCCGGATCGTCCCGAACGGCCGCCGGAGAGATGGCCCGAAAACCATGAGGGACGGGGACTGGCTCAGGGGGGTAAGTATCGACCCCCGATCGCCGCCCATTCATCGCCAGCCAGGGTTAAGTCGGGCATGTCCCTCTACAGGAGGAATCGGAGGTGGGGGGGTGAGATCGCAGTGGAACGGAGACCCCCAGCTGGGGAAATCGCTTCGTTTCGTTCGTGTCGTACGTGCCGGCGAGGCGAAGCTGCGTGGGCGCGCGAGAGGAATGAACCCGCCGTTGCTAGGGCGAAGTCAAGACAAATGATTCTCCTCCGTCCGTCCGTCCGTCCGGCGGTGGCTCGCAGTGTCCCGCGGTGATCCGTGGTGTCCCGTGGTGTCCCGTGGTGTGCGCCGTTGCTAGGGCGAAGTCAACACAAATGATTCTCCCCCGTCCGTCCGTCCGTCCGGCGGTGGCGTGGTGTCCCGCGGTGTCCTGTGGTGTCCCGTGGTGTCCCGCGTTGTCCCGTTGAGTGAGATCGATAGTGAGATCGATAGAGAGATCGATAGTGAGATTTATACTGAGATCGATGTGGTGCCCCGCGGTGTCCCGTGGTCCCAAAAAGTGAGATCGATAGTGAGATCGATAGTGAGATCGACAGGTGTCCCGTGGTGCCCCGAGGTGTCCCGTGGTGTCCCGTTGAGTGAGTTCGATAGTGAGATCGATTGTGAGATCGATACTGAGATCGATGTGGTGCCCCGAGGTGTCCCGTGGTGTTCCAAAACATGAGATCGATAACGAGATCGATAACTAGATCGACAGGTGTCCCGCGGTGTCCCGTGGTGTCCTGTGGTGTCCCGTTGAGTGAGATCGATATTGAGATCGATAGTGAGATCGATAGTGAGATCGATGTGGTGTCCCGAGGTGTCCTGTGGTGTCCCGTGGTGTCCCGTTGTGTCTTATTGTGTCCCGTTGAGCGAGATCGATAGTGAGATCGATAGTGAGATCGATAGTGAGATCGATAGTGAGATCGATGTGGTGTCCCGAGGTGTCCGGTGGTGTCCCATTGTGTCCCGTTGAGCGAGATCGATAGTGAGATCGATAGCGAGATCGACAGGTGTCCCGTGGTGTCCCGTTGACTGAGATTGATAGTAAGGTCGATTGAGTCAGATGTTGGTTCCCCCCCCTCTCCCCCCCCGCCCCCACAACCTCCTTCTCACTCGAAGGGTGGTCGCATAGGCATCCAAAAATAGTTTGAGAATCGTATATGGGGACGAGTTTTCGATCATTTTTGAGCATTTCTGAGTATTTTTTGTGCTCGTGTTTCGTTGGTCGTCAGAGATCCGCCCGTAGGGGGACCTGCCAGACCTGACACCAGGGCCCAGGTCCCCCACAGCCCCGCCCTCGAGCGTGCGGAGCTGCCACCTCGGGGGCCTGGTCGCCGATCCGTCGGCCGTGCCCCGCTGGGCCCAGGCCGGTGATCTTACCCCCCCCGGAGCCGGCTCTCCGTACCGTTTGACCGATCCCTATTATCCCCATCCCCATTCACATCTCGCTCTTCTTAGCCGGCAGGGTTTTTCTGACCGAAAGCCTGCACACCAGAGGATTCATGAATCGCGTTTTCCTGCGTGTGCTCGTTGCCGACATTCGTTTTCCGACATGATCAGCGCACGGTCTGCCCTCTAGGGGACCGCTCCGGTTACCGGAGCTTGCGCGCAGACTTCCGTTCCGTTCCGTTCCGTTCCGTTCCGTTCCATCCACATCTCGAGCCCCACCGTCGCACCACCTCGGTTGGGGGTATGCCTCTCGAAGCCCGAAGATCGCAGCCTAGATCCCCATCAAGGGGGGCGAATCGGCCAGTGGGGCCCAGCCCACGCTGGTGGGGATGGGGATCGGTGAAACGGTTCTCAGGTTCCCCCGCTTCGTCGGAGGATGCTGAGCCCGCACGGAGTAAGCCCGTACGGAGTGCTCGGTCTCCGTCTGGGCTTTTCGCCGTCTGGGCTCCGCCGCTCCTGGTCGGATGCCACGTCCGCGCGGAGTCTAAGTCCGCACGGAGTGCTCGGCCTCCGTGTGGGCTTGCTCCGTCCGTCCGGGCTTGGCCTCTCCCGAGTTCGTTCCCCTCAGCCGCCCACCAGCCGAGGAGTGCGGCCGCCTCCAGGGGGTGTTCCGTGACGTGCGCATCTTGCCGTTGCAGTGCCCATTCGCGCTGGAGATCGATTCGATTGATCGGCACATTTTTTGGATCACCTCAGGCATGCACCCGTTCCTTGGCCGATTGTTGCGCTGCAGAAAATGCCGAGGAGTACGGCCTCATCGATGACATCATCCCCACCAAGTCCTGGCCGCGCATCCAGAAGCCGCCGCGCCCCGACCTGTGAGCGTCGAGCGCACCCCGCCGCCAGCGCAGGGGGGGGCGCACCTCCCCGCTGGGTCGGGGCCGCGGGGGCCTCGAGGGCTAGGCTGCTCCAGCCTACACTGGCCTCGATCACCAGGAAGATTTTCGAGCACCAGGAAAGTGCCGAAACGGGAGGGTTCTCACGTGTCGGGCCCCGGGAGGCGATACTCGTTCGATGCTGTTTCGATACTTTTCTGGGTGCCCAGAATTGTTTCTGGGAGGTGGTCCTTAAATACGATGGGAACAACATGACTCGAGGGCTGGATCGCTCGCCTGAGGGGTTGTCTGTCGGTGCGATCGATGCGGGCCGTTACCTTCCCAGACCCCCTCGAGCCATGACGTAATCCCGGCAGGAGTTTTCTCGCCATTTTCAGCCTCTGGGGCCCTTACCGAGCCTCGGTACCGTCCAAGAAGCAACTCAGATTGAATAGTCAGTCCCGGGAATGGGTCGAGACCGCTGGGGGTCGACGCTCTGTGGAAATCATGGTTACTTGGGCCAGGCGCGCCAAGGAGGCAAGGTGGACCCCCGGCCGGGGGAGGGAAGGGGCCCCTCGCGCAGCAACGAGCGCATCGCATTCAGGACCCGCCTCCCTGGCCCCTCCTTGCTTCTCGTCGGGTGCTGCCGGAAGGGTGCCCCTGGCCCAGGGTGTCCCCAGGATTTCCGGGAAGGCCCGGATGGCCTCCAGAGCGCCCTTCACGAGGCCCCAGAGGCCCCAGGGGGTTCCAAAATGGCGCGAAGAGTTTCTCTTCATCATCGTTGCATTCAGCAGCCCAGCAACTTCCGACGAGTCTTCGCTCATGGCTGAGGACCACTTGGGCCGGGGACACCTTTGACCTTCGATGATGATCTGGGGCTCGTGGCAGGCCTCCCCTCGCTCCGAGTTGCCGGGGGAGATGGAAGGCAGGAGGTGGAGGAGGAGGAGGAGAATTGCAAACGAGTTAAGAGGAGGAGGATGATTATGATGATGCTGCTGATGATGACGATGATGATGATGCCGATGCTGATGATGATGAATCTGATGACGATGCTGATGATGCTGCTGCTAATGATCATGATGCTTAATTAGGTTGATGATGATGATGCAGATGATGATGATGATGATGATGATGAGGATGATGATGATGATGAGGATGATGATCATGATGATGATGATGATGACAATGATCATGATGATGATAACTGATGATTAGGATGATGCTGATGATAATGTTGATGATGATGATGTTGATGATGCCCATGTTGCCGCTGCTGATGATGATGTTGGTGATGATGATGTTGATGATGAGGACGATGCTGATGGTGATAATGATCATGGTGGTGGTGGGGATGATGGATCTGATGACGAAGATGATACTGGTGATGATGCTGATAATGATGCTGATGCTGATGATGCTGCTGCTGATGATGCTGCTTCTGATGATGACGGTGATGATGATAATGATGATCATGATGATAACGCTTATGATTTATGATTGTGATGATGCTGATGATGGTGATGATGATGAACATGATGACGATGATGATGCTGATGCTGCTGATGCTGATGACGATGATGATGACAATGATGATACTGTTGATGATTATGATGATGCTGATGACCATGATGTTGATGATGATGCTGATGATGATGATGTTGATGGTAACGATGCTGATGATGATGATTCTGCTGCTGCTAATGATGAATATGCTGATATTGATGATGATGCTGATGCAGATGATGATGATGCTGATGATGATGATGATGATGATGATGATGCTGATGATGATGATGATGATGATATCGATGATACTACTGATGACGATGATGATGTTGATGATGTTGATGATGTTGATGATGCTGCTTCTGCTGATGATTTTGATGATTATGCTGCTGCTGATGATGATGACGACGCTGATGATGATGGTGGTGGTGGTGATGGTGATGATGTTGAACATGATGACGAAGATACTGATGCTGATGATAATTATGGAGATGATGCTGATGAATGTGCTGATGATGATGCTGATTATGATGATGACGATGGTGATGCTGCTGCTACTGATAATGACGATGATGATGCTGATGATGATGTTGATGATGATGATGCTGCTTGTGATGCTGGTGATTATGAGTAGAATGACGACGATGATGATGCTGCTGCTGCTAATGATGCTGATGATGAGTATGCTGATGTTGATGGCGGTGATGATGCTGATGATGCAGATGATGATGATGATGATGATGATGATGATGATGAAGCTGATGATTACGATTATCATGATGTTGCTGCTGATGCTGATGACGATGATGATGATGATGCTGCTGATGCTGATGATCCTGATGGTGATGTTGCTGATGATGATGTTGATGATGCCGATACTGCTGCTGATGATGAGGATGTTGGTGATGATGATGCTGCTGATGATAATGCTGATGATGACGATGATGATGATGATGATGATGATGGTGGCGGTGGTGGTGGTGGGGGTGGTGGTGATGCTGATCATGATGAATCTGGTAACGAAGATGATGCTGCTGCTGCTGCTAAGGATGATGATGCTGATGATGATGATGATTATGCTTGTGCTGGTGATGCTGCTTTTGCTGCTGATGATGATGATGATGATGACGATCCTGATGATAATGATGATGCTGCTGATGATAATGATGATGAATCTGATGACGATGCTGATGATGCTGCTGCTAATGATGCTGATGATGAGTATGCTGATGTTGATGGCGGTGATGATGCTGATGATGCAGATGATGCTGATGAAGCTGATGATTGCGATAATTATGATGTTGATGATGATGATGAGGATGATGATGAGGATGCTGATGCTGATGATACTGATGGTGATGTTGCTGATGATGATGTTGATGATGCCGATACTGCTGCTGATGATGAGGATGTTGGTGATGATGATGCTGCTGATGATGATGCTGATGATGACGATGATGATGATGATGATGGTGGCGGTGGTGGTGGTGGGGGTGGTGGTGATGCTGATCATGATGCATCTGGTAACGAAGATGATGCTGCTGCTAATGATGATGATGCTGATGATGATGATTATGCTTGTGCTGGTGATGCTGCTTTTGCTGATGATGATGATGATGACGACGATCCTGATGATAATGATGATGCTGCTGATGATGATGATGAATCTGATGACGATGCTGATGATGCTGCTGCTAATGATCATTATGCTGATGTTGATGACGATGATGGTGCAGATGATGGTGATGATGAAACTGATGATAATGATGATGCTGATGATGATGGTGATGTTGATGATGATGCTGATGATGCTGATAATTCCGCTGCAAACGATGTTGATGCTGCTGATGATGATGATGGTGATGATGATGCTGCTGATGATGATGACGATGCTGATGGTGTCGATGATGATGATGGTGGTGGTGGTGAAATTGGTAATGATGGTGAATATGATGGGCAAGGTGATGCTGATGATGATGATGATGATGATGATGATGATGTTGTGTATACTGGCGACGATGAATATGCTGCTGCTGCTGATGATGCTGATGATGAGTATGCTGCTGCTGATGATGCAGATGATGATGATGACGACGATGATGATGATGATGAAGCTGATGACTACAATTATGATGGTGATGTCGATGATAATACTGATGATGCTGCTGATGATGTTGGTGATGATGTTGATGATGTCGATGATGCTGCTGATGATGATGATGATGATATTGGTGATGATGATGCTGCTGATGATGATCACGACGATGCTGATGATGATGATGATGATGATGGTGGTGGTGGTGGTGGTGGTGGTGGGGGTGGTGATGTTGATAATGATGAATCTGACGAAGAAGATGATGCTGCTGGTGCTAATGATGATGATGCTGCTGATGATGATGCTGATGATGATGCTGATGCTGATGAGGAATCTGGTGACCATGCTGATGCTGCTGCTGCTAATGATTATGATGCTGATGTTGACGACGACGATAATGCAGATGATGATGATGATGATGATGATGATGATGATGATGATGATGATGCTGAAGAAACTGATGACTACGATTATGCTGATGATTATGATTATGATGATGATGATGATGTTGATGAGGATGTTGATGATGCTGATACTGCTGCTGCACATGATGCTGATGCAGATGATGATGTTGTGATGACGATGCTGCTGCTGATGATGAGGACGATGCTGATGGTGTCGATGATAATGATGATGGTGGTGGTGATGATGATGAATCTGATGACGAAGATGTTGCTCATGACGACGATGCTGATGATGATGCTGATGATGATGCTGATGATGATGCTGATGATGATGAGAAATCTGGTGACCATGCTGATGATGCTGCTGCGAATGATCATGATGCTGATGTTGATGACGACGATGATGCAGATGATGATGATGATGATGATGATGATGATGATGCTGAAGAAACTGATGACTACGATTATGATGATGATTATGATTATGATGATGTTGATGATGATGTTGATGATGCTGATAATGCTGCTGCACATGATGCTGATGCTGATGATGATGTTGTGATGACGATGCTGCTGCTGATGATGAGGACGATGCTGATGGTGTCGATGATAATGATGATGGTGGTGGTGATGATGATGAGTCTGATGACGAAGATGTTGCTCATGACGACGATGCTGATGATGATTATGATGCTGATTGTGCTACTGCTGAGGGCGCTGCTGCTGACGATGATAATGCTGATAGTGCTTATGATTTATAATGGTCATGCTGATGCAGATGATGCTGAAGAGGATGATGATGCTGCTGCTCATGATGCTGATGATGCTGAAATGGATCATGATAATGCAGATGCAGATGGTGATGCTGATGATGATTATGATGATGCTGATGATGATGAAGTTAATAATGTTGATGATGATGGTACTGATGATGATGTTGATGATGTGGCTGCTGCTGAAAATGATGACGATGCTGATACTGATGATGTTGATGATGATGGAAATGGTGGTGGTGATGATGATGATGTTGAATCTTATGGCGACGATGATGATGCTGATGATGTTGCTGCTGATGATGCTAATCCTGCTGCTGAAGACGATGACCACGATGCCGATGATGATGATGTTGCTGCTGATGATGATGCTGATGATGATGATGAATATGGTGGCGACAATGATGATGCTGCTGCTAATGATGATCATGATGATGCTGATGGTGATGCTAATGATGATGCATATGATGATGATGATGATGATGATGATGATGATGATGATGCAGCTGATGATTACGATGATGATGATGCTGACGATCATGATGCTGATGATGATGATGCTGCTGCTGGTGATGATGATGACGATGCTGATGATGATGATTATGAAGATTGTGGTGGTGGTGGTGGTGGTGATGCTGTTGATGATGAATCTGATGACGTATATGATGATGCTGCTGATGATTATGACGATGATGATGATGCTGATGTTGATGATGATGCTGATGCTTGTGATGCTGCGGCTGCTGAAGAGACGGATGATGATTCTGATGACTAAGCTGATGACGATGATGATGCCAATGATGATGATGCTGATGATGATGATGCTGATGATGATAGTGATGCATCTGGTGACGATGCTGATAATGCTGCTGTTAATGATGATGCTGATGTTGCTGATGATGGTGATGACGATGACGATGATGATGATGATGATGATGATGATGATGATGATGCAGATGATGATGGTCACACTGATGATTTTGATGATGATGCTGATGATGACGGTGGTGGTGATGATGTGGATGATATGTTGATGATGCTGGCGCTGCTGCTGATGATGATGATGGTGATGATGATGCTGCTGACGATGAGGACGATGTTGATGGTGATGATGATGATGATGATGATGATGATGGTGGTGGTGGTGGTGGTGATGAGGATGACTATGTTGACGACGACGATGCTAATGATGATGATGTTGATGATGATGATGATGCTGATGCTGATGCTGATGATGCTGCTGCTGATGATGCGGCTGCTGATCATGCTTATGATTTATGGTGATGATGCTAATGATGATGCTGATGAGCATGCTGTCGATGATGATGATGCCGGTGCTGCTGCTAATGATGATGATGCTGATGTCGATGCTGATGACGATGCAGATGATGATGATGATGATGTTGATGATGATTATGATGGTAAGGGGGTTGGGTATGATGATGATGATGACGATGCTGGGTATGATGATGATGATGATGATGACGATGATGATGATGTTGATGATGCTGCTGCTGTTGATGATGATTTTGGCGGTGATAATGCTGCTGATGGAGAGGGTGATGCTGATGATGATGATGGTGGTGGTAGTAGTGGTGATGATGTTGAACATGATGACGAAGATGATGATGATGTTGATGATGATTCTGATGATGCTGATGATGATGCTGCTGTTGATAATGATGATCACGATTCTGATGATGATAATGCTGCTGATGCTGATACTGATGATGATGAGTATGAGTTCTACGATGATGTTGCTGATGCTGCTATTGATGATGTTGATGATGAGGATGCTGATGTTGATTATGATGATGCAGATGATAATGATGGCGATGCTGACGATGATGATGACGATGATGATTCAGCCGATGCTTACGATGATAATGATTATGGTGAGGATGATGATGATGCTAGTGCTGATGATAGTACTGAGGATGATGATGGCGATGTTGATGATGGTGATGATGATGCTGACGATGCTGCTGATGCTGATGCTGATTATGATGATGCTGCTGGTGATGATGATGGCGATGAAACTGATGATTATGCTGATGATGGTAGCGGTGTTGGTTCTGATGCTGATGCTGATGGATTAGATGACGAAGCTGATGATGTTGATGATGATGATGCTGATGCTGATCATGATGGTGTTGCTGATGCTGGCGATACTGCTGCTGCTGATAATGATGATGAATATGATGACGAAGATGATCCTGATGATGATTATGATGCTGATGATGCTGATGATGATGCTGATGATGATGAAACTGATGACGACGCTGATGATGCTGCTACTGCTGCTAATGATGACTCTGATGATGATGGTGATTGCGATTATGCTGCTGATGATGAAGATTCTATAGTCGATGATGGTGATGATGCTGATGCTGATGTTGCTGATGATGATGATGATGATGATGATGATGAAGCTGATGCTGCTGATTATGATGTTGATGATGCTGATGATGCTGCTCCTGATGATGATGATGATGATGAGGATACTGGCGATAATGATGCTGGTGATTCTGACGATGCTGATGATGCTGATGCTGATGATGTTGATGCTGATTTTGATTGATGATGCTGATGATACTACTGCTAATGTTGATGATTCTGATGACGATGTTTGTGATGATGATGCTGCTGATGTTGATGATGATGATGATGCTGATAATGATGATGATGATCATGATGAGGAATATGATGAGGGATATGAATGTGATGCTGCTGACGATGATCATGATGATGATGGTAGTGATGATCCTGATGCTGATGATCCTGATGATGGTGACGGTGCTGATGATGGTGCTGATGATGATGCTGATGATGCTGATGATGATGATGATGACGGTGCTGCTGCTGCTGCTGATGATGACGATGATGCTGAGGATGGTGCTGACGCTGGTGATGCTGATGCTGTTGATGATGGATTTGATGATGATGATGCTGATGATGCTGCTGATGTTGGTGATGATGCTGCTGATGATGATTATGCTGATGATGATGCTGATAGTCATGATGATGCTGCTGCTGATGAGGATGATGAAGATGGTGGTAATGGTGCTGATGATGATGCTAGTGCATATGATAACGAAGATGATGACGCTGATGATGAGTACGGTGATGACGACGATGTAGCTGAAGACGATGACGCTGATGGCGCTGCTGCTAATGATGCTGCTGCTGCTGATGATGAGAAGGCTGATGCTGATGATGTTGCTGCTGATGATGATGCTCATGATGATGAACACGATGACGACGATGATGTTGCTGATGTTGCTCAAGATGGTTCTGATGTTGATGCTGATGCTGCTGCTGATGATGATGCAGATGCTGATGATGAAGCTGATGATTTCGATGATGATGATGATGATGTTGCTGATGTTGATGATGATACTGACGCTGCTGCTGCTGATGATGATGATGATGATGACGATGATGATGATGATGATGATGATGATATTGATGATGTTGATGGCGATGTTGATGATGCCGATAATGCTGCTGCTGATGATGATGATGATGATGATATTGATGATGCTAATGTTGGTGCTGATGCTGCTGCTGATGATGATGACGATGCTGCTGATGATGATGGTCATGATGATGGTTGTGGTGGTGATGCTGATGATGATGAATTTAATAACGAAGGTGATGATGCTGATGATTATGATGATGATATTGATGATGATGATGATGCTGATGCTGATGCTGATGATGTTGCTGATGAAGATGATGATGAATGTGATGACGAAGGTGATGATGCTGGTGATGATTCTGATGATGCTGATGATGGTGATGAACATGATGGCGATGACGATGATGATGCTGCTGCGAACGAAGATGATGACGCTGATGCGGATGCTGATGCTGCTGATGATAATGATGATGATGATGATCATGCTGGTAATGCAGAAAATGATTATGTTCATGACGCTGCTGCTGATGATGAAGCTGATGGTGCTGCTGATGATGAAGCTGATGATGCTGATTATGATGATTTTGATGATGCTGATGACGATGATGCTGATGATGATGATGATGATTTTGATGATGATGATGATGATGATGATGATGATGATGATGTGAATGATGATCTCTATTATGTTGATGCTGCTGATGATGGTCTTGATGCTGATTATGCTGATGATGATGATGCTGATGATTATAATGATGCTGATGATGATGATGC
>CAUYUJ010004002.1:95000-115000 GCA_963575745.1 Prorocentrum cordatum
GCGGCTGGGTGCTGGTGGTGGTGATAGTGGCGGTGGTAGTAGTGGTGGTGAGGTGGTTTGTAGTGATTGCGGTGATGGTGGTGGTGGTGGTGGTGGGTTGTGCTGCTGGTAGTAGTGGTGGTTGTGGCGGTGGTGGTGGTGTGGTAGATTTTGGTGGTGGTGGTGGTGGTAGTGGTGATGGGTTGTTGTATTGGTGGTGGTGGTGGTGAGCTGTTGTGGTGGTGGTGGTGGTGGCTGTGGTGGTGGTGGTGGTGGTTATGTGGTGGCTTGGTGGTGATGGTGGTGGCTTGAGGTGGTGATGGTGGTGGTCGTGGTGATGGCGGTGGTGGTGGTGGTGGCGCGGTGGTTGGTGGTGGTGGTGGTGGTGGTGGTGGGCTGTGGTGTTGGTGGTGGTGGTGGTGCTCCTGGTAGTGGTGCTGGCGGTGGTGGTGGGTGGTGGTGGCGGGTGGTGGTGGTGGCGGTGGTGGTTGTGGTGGTGGTGTGGTGGTTTGTGGTGGTGGTGTTGGTGGTGGGTTGTGGTGATGGTGGTGGTGGTGGCGGTGGTGGTGACGGTGGTGGTAATGGTGTGGTGGTTGTGGTTGTGGTGGGTTATGGTGGGTTGTGGTGGTACAGGTGGTGGTGGCGTTTTTGGTGGTGGTGGTGGTGAGGTGGTTTGTGGTGAAGGTGGTGGTTGTGGTGATGGTGGGTTGTGGTGGTTTGTGGTGGTGGTTGTGGTGGTGGCGGTGGCGGTGGTGGTGGTATGGTGGCCTGTGGTGGTGGAGGTGGTGTGGTCTTCGGCTCTTCCCGCCATTGTGTTTTGGCTAGGTGTCAGAGTTCTAATGGGTGCCTCTTGAGGTCTCGTCAGAAGGGTCTCGGGGGCGTCTGAGGAGCATGCGAGGGCTCGATGTGGCGATTTGTGTGTTCCCTCTGCGGCTTCTGGGCCCTCTCTGGTCATCGTCGCTGCGTCCCCGCCGTCGGCGCTGCTGGCCGCCGCCAGCGCCGGCGCGGGCGGCGGCGCCGGGGGGGTGGTTTGAACCCCCCCCCCCTCTCCTCCTGGGCCCTCTCTGGTCATCGTCGCTGCGTTGGCGCTGTGGCGGCCGCCAGCGCCGGCGCCGCTGGCGCCCGGGGGAAGGGGGGGGTTTTTGGACCCCCCCCCTGGGGAGGGGTGGGGGGGTTCGGGACGGGGAGGGTTATGGGGGAGAGGAGTTCCCCTGGTTTTGATCGACGGCGCCGAGTGTTCGGGGGGGGGCCAGGCCCCCGTTTCGAAACGCGACGCCGCATGTTCCCAAGGCAAGCGCCCGTGAAACGCGCTCTCTCGTATGTATGCATGTGTGTCAATTAGATGTGTACAAGCATGCATGCATATGTGTATGTATGTATGTCTGTATGTCTGTATGCCTGTATGTCTGTATGTCTGTATGTCTGTATGTCTGTATGTTTGTATGTCTGTATGTACGCATATACGTATTTACGTGCGCCCCTAAGTATGTATGCATGTATGCAGGCATGTGTGTGTATGTATGCATGCAATGCATGTATGTATGCTATGTATGCATGTGTTGCATGTGTATCTGTATGCATGTATGCATATATGCATGCCTGTACTTACGTATGTGTGTTTATGCACGTATATATGTATGCACCGTATGCGTGTATGCATGTGTGCACGCGTGTATGTAAGTATGTTTCTATGTATGTACGGATGGATGGACGGCTGGATGGATGTATGGAGGGAGGGATGATGGATGGATGGATGGATGGATTGATGGATGGATGGATGGACGGATGGGCGGGCAGATGGATCTCTCTGCCTGTATGTACGTATATAAGTATGTACGTATGTTTGTTTGTTTATTTGTTTCTTGATTGTTTGTAATTTTGTATGCATGCATGCATGCATGTATGCATGTATGCATGTATGCATGTATGCATGTATGCAGGTATGCATGTATGCATGTATGCATGTATGTATGTCTGTATGCCTGTAAGTAAGTAAGTAAGTAAGTAAGTAAGTAAGTATGTATGTATGTATGTATGTATGTATGTATGTATGTTTGTATATATGTATGTATATATGTATGTATGTATGTATGTATGTATGTATGTTTGTAATGCATGTAGCGCATGTAGTGTATGTATGCATGCATGCATGCATGCATGTATGTATGCATGTATGTATGCATGTATGCATGTACGCATGCCTGCATGTATGTACATACGTACGCACGTACGTATGTATGCATGCATGCATGCATGTATGTATGTATGCATGTGTGTGTATGTATGCATGTATATATGTATGTCTGTATGTATGTATGAACGCATGCATGCATGCATGCATGCATGTATGTATGCATGTATGTATGCATGCATGTATGTATGTATGTATATCTGTATGCATATATGCATGTATGTATGTATGTATGTATGTATGTATGTATGTATGTATGTATGTATGTGTGTGTGTATGTATGTATGTATGTATGTATGTATGTATGTATGTATGCATGTATGTATGTATGTATGTAGATATGTAGGTAGATAGGTAGGCAGGCAGGCAGGCAGGCATGCATGCATGCATGCATGCATGCGTGCATGCATGTCTGTGTGCATGTGTGTATGTGTGCATGAACGTATACTTAAAGAAATATATACATGTTTTCTGCATGTGCATGTACTTATACGCAGAGATCTTCGTATAACGGGGGGGCCCGCCCTGGGGCCTAGGGCTACCGAGGCCTTCAGGTCCCAAGCAGCTCCCGAAAGAGGCCGCGAGGGTTCCAAAAAGTCCCCAGGATGCCCCCCACGAGGCACTCAAGAGTCTCCCAGAAGTCAGTAGGGGCCCCCGGGGACCTCACAAGGCGCCCAACAGGCCCTCGAGAGGCGCTCAGTAGGCTCCCAGAAAGCCCGCAGGGGGGTCTACACGGCACCCGAGAGGGCTTATTTTTGCTCCCCTATTTGCGCTCTGTTTCAAGGCCCTCCATGCACCCTCTCGGGTCCGCTGTTGGGCCCCTGTTGGAGCCCGTCGGGCTCGCCTTTGCACAATCTCGGGCCCATCTCGGAGAGCCGCAGGGCCCTGGGGCTCTTTTGGTTGGAAGCCGCATCCAGCCGCCACTTGGCGCCCTGTTGGCGCCCTGTTGGCTTCTCTGGGCTTGTTCGTGCCCTCTTGCTGCATTCCTCGGAGCCGTTTTGGCTTCACCCCTGCAGCTCTTCCTGAGCCCTCTTCGTTCTTCTTCTGGGGCCTTCTCGGGGCGCTTCTTCGGGTCGTCTCGGGTCTTTGATTTGGAGCTTTTTGTAGCCTCATCGATCTGTACGGGGGCACTTCCCTGGCCTTTCTTCGGGCCATTTCGGCGCCATCGCCGAGCCCTTTTGGGACGCCTCTTGCGGCCCTCCTGTGCCCCGTTCTGGGTGCTCCGAGGGGTCCTATATGAGCCCCTTGGGCGGCCCCCCTTTGGGCCCCTCCCGGGCCGCTCTTGGCCCGCCTTGGGGCGTTCCTGGGATCTCCTTGGAAGTCTTTGTCGATATTTCCCTCTGCCCTGCTCGCGTTGTTTACACTAATTTGCCCCCATGATTTAAACTATGTGTGGGTAATTCCTTACGTTGCATGCATGTGCTGGACCTGCATGCAGCTGTGACATTGCCAAGCACTGCGACGTGCTAGAACCCTGTACGCGGCGCTAGCGATGGCCGTCGGCGTCGCCATCGTCACGGGGCGTACTGCGCTGACGTCTTAGCGCTGTACTCGCGAGCAGTCGGACCGAGCTATAAGATCGAGGTCGGTTCCGGAAGCTCTCGAGTATCCTAATGTTCTTCGTTCCTAAGTGATCGAAGCTCTCGAGTTTCCGGAAGATCTCGAGTATCAAGATCGGGTACCCTAATGTTCTTCGTGTCTTCCGGAAGCTCTCGTGTATCCTGGGGAGAGCACCCTTGCATCTTCTGTGTGTGTTGGCCGGCGGAGGGCCTCCTGTTCTTGAAGGATGTTCTTCTGGCCCAGGTCCGATTGCACGGCACGTCTGCGAGGGGCATGGCGACACTATGCTGTTAGCATTTCTCATCACAATTTGCTTGTAGCGGGCCCGCTCGTCTCCGCTGCCAGGTGCTCCCCTCGTGTCTGTGCGCCTCACCGTCCTCGCTCCTGCTCATCGTCCTCCTCGTCTTCCTCACCCCCCGCCCTCCCTCCTCCCTCCTCCCTCCTCCCCCCTCACTCCTCACTTCTCCCTCCTCGCTCCTCCTCGCTCCTCCTCCTCCTCCGCCTTCCCACCATCACCACCACCATCATCACCACAATAATTATCGTCATCATCATCATCGTCACCATCATCATCGTCATCATCACCATCATCAGTATCATCAACATCATCGTAATCAACACCATCATCAACACATCAGCACCATCAAAATCACCAGCATCATCGTCATCATCAGCATAGTCAATCTCACCACCACCATCACCATCACCACCACCATCAGCATCATCATCATCACCACCACAACCGCCTTCATCATCATCGCCACCATCATCATCGTCATCACCATCATCACCGTCACCACCACCATCAACAGCATCATCACCACCACCATCATCATCATCATAATCGTCAGCATCATCATCATCACCACCATCATCAGCATCATCATCATTATCACCATCATCATCATCACCACAGTCATCATCATCAAAATCATCACAATCTCCATCATCATTATCATCATTACCCTCATCGTCGTGCTCATCATGACCACCATCATCGTCATCATCATCATCATTTCCATCATCATCATCATCATCACCATCGTCAACATCATCACCGCCATCATCATCACCAGTACCATCAACATCACCATGGACATCATCAGCAACACCATCATCATCAACAGCATCATCATCTCCAGCATCGTCATCACCATCAGCATCATCACCATCACCATCACCACCATCACCAGCATCATCACCATCACCCCATCATCATCACCATCGTCATCAACATCATCACATTCATCATCATCACCATCATCATCATCATCATCATCATCAGCCACATCACCATTAGCATTATCATCATCAGGATCACCATGATTATCATCATCATCACCATCACCATCATCATTACCGCGATCACCATCACCACCACCATCATCATTATCACTACCATCATCGTCATTACCACCAGCATCATCACCATCACCACCATCATCACCACCATCATCGTCATCGTCATCATCGTCGTCATCATCATCATCTTCGCCATTGCCATCGTCAGCGTCATTGTTATCATCATCATTATTATCATCATCACCATAGCCATCATCGCCATCATCACCACCATCGTCGTCGTCGTCCTCATCGTCTATATCGTCATCGTCATCGTCATCGTCATTGTCATCGTCATCGTCATCGTCATCGTCATTGTCGTCATCATCATCAACATTAACAGCATCGTCATCAACATCATCATCAACATCATCATCAACATCATCACCATCATCGTCATCGTCATCGTCATCGTCATCACCATTAGCATCACCATCACCATCACCATCAACAATAACAGCAACACCATCATGATCAGCTGTCCTCCTTCCCCTTCCCTCCATCCGCTGCAGGTGTTCTTCTCGTGCCTGTGCGCTGTGCTGACCGAGAAGTACCTGAAGCAGTTTAGCAGCATGCCGATCTACATGCAGGCCGCCCAGCCCTCGAGACGCTCGTTGGATTTACCCCCTGACGCGGGCAAGGGAAGATGCCCACCTGGCGGAATACACAGAGGGGCATGTTGGACTGGATTGCCCAGTACCAGTTTCATTGTGGCTTGCTGATTGACGTATACGGCTTTACATTTCAGAAGGGCACGGGGTCCTGGCCAGTCCTTGCTTTACAGCTTGCACCACGAGAAGTATATTCTGCCACCCCTTGCGCAGGCACGGGAAGGAGGGACCGGCAGGAGGAGGAGGAGGAGGAGGAGGAGGAGGAGGAGGAGGAGGAGGAGGAGTTGGACAAGGTAGCAGGATCAGGAGCATGAATCAGACCGAGCACGAGGAAACGCAGGAGAAAAGGGATGTGGACAGCGAGGAGGAACTGGCGGAGAAAGGGGGGGTGGGGAGGGAAGGAGGAATAGAGGAGGAGGAGGAGGCAGAGGAGGAGGATGAGGAGGAGGAGGCAGAGGAGGAGGAGGTCCGTAGCCCCTGGCTCAGGCCGCTCTCCCCAACATCTTGGCTCGATGTGCTTAGCTCATGGTGCCTGATTCTGGTGAGTTCGATGGCTGCGGGAACCGCCCTTGTGTGTGGCGGGAGACAGGGTCTGCTTTTCGCACGGCTGCTAGGAGGCAGCGGCGTGTTAGAGCCGTGCAGGCTGCAGACAATCTTGTGCGCAAGCTCAAGACGGAGTTAGAAGCCACCAAGAAGCGGGTGGAGGCACGCCGGGTGTCCGACGCAGAAGTGATCGGCGAGGCAGTTTCCCTCTCGATTCGTTCGTTGGTGGCTCCAGATTCGTTGGTTAGTATGCTCAGCGATCGCCTCACTAAACTTGGCAAGTCGCTGTTGTTGCATTGGGAGCTCGATGCCCAGCAGGGGCATCACAGCCACAATATGGGCGAGGCTCTGCGGAATGTGGCTCACCTCTTTCAGTTGCCGCCTGGAATGCATAAGCAGTATTTGCTTGTCAAGAAGGATGGCGACAAGGCGAGGCACTCTTCGGTCACGTTGCCAGCTAAACAGGTTCACTTCGGTCAGCAGGCATTGCCAGACAAACCAGTCGTGCCCGAGGTGGTCAAGCCCTTTTTTTCAAGTTGCGAACACATCTTCGCCCAGACTGGACGCACAAGAACGGAGTGGTGTGGCAGCACGGGGCAAGTTGCGGGCAGAAGCTGCCGCTTTCGTCCCGGGTGCTGGGCGCTGGGAGTCGTTACCTGCGAAGCCACTTGTGGAGTTCGGGCAAGGCCTCGTATGCACTTGCGGCGCAACGGTGTTCTCCTATTATAAGACGGCGAAGCACGATGACGTGCAGACGCCGTGGCAGTTTCCGACCAGAGGCGCCCCCCCCGCCCTGGTCGAAGGCTCTGAGGGGGTGGGCGGGGCCAAGAACCCGCCGCTGGACGTGCTGTGTCAGGCTGCCCGTCCTGGTGTGTCGGGAGCCGAGGCCCTAAAAGCTTTGGATGAGATGCACCGTCAGGCCGTATCCCCATTTCTTGCGAGTCGCAACGCTGAGGCTCGACCTTTTGTGCGCCGCAGGGCTGCGATCGACCGCATCATAGAGGTACAGACCCAGCTGAAGCAATGGGAGTGTATCGGAGAGCCTGGACAGAGTAGAGTGCAGGGCTTCGTGAGGCGCCGCCACCAAATCGACAATTTCCCTAGTGCTGAGCGGCGCGCTAGACATGGCTTAGCTGGCTTGGCGCCGCCCAGAGATGATGCCACATGTCCTCAGCAATGATGCCTGGCAGTTGCTTTTCTTGTATTCCTTGCCTGGCATGTGCTCGAGGACCTGGAGGGAGTGGCTTCGGTGGTCTCCCCTCGTTTGAGGGGGGCACGGCCTGGTGGGTAGTGCGGAGCGCTGCCCCAGGTGACGCCGCAGACCTCGGCTCCCAGGGAGTGGCTTCGGTGGTCTCCCCTTGTTTGAGGGGGGCACGGCCTGGCGGGTAGTGCTCAGCGCTGCCCCAGGTGACGCCGCGCACCTGTAGCAGGAGCCCGTCCTCGGATGTTGGTCCGAGGCCCATTGTCTTTTTCCGCTCGAGCAGCCCCTTCGGTCTTGGATTGGTGGGGTGAAGAGAGAGCCACTGGAAAGGAGGACGAGGAGGCGGAGGAGGAGAAGGAGGAGGAGGACCAGGAGGATGAGGAAGTTTTTTTCGTCGCTGCGCTGCTCTGACGCGAACTTTTGCGGTCCTCTCGGCCTAAGGGGCCGAGCAGCCGACGAGCTCGGCACTGGTGAAAACACCGGAAGACGAATATACACGAGTACGCTGACGATCCAGGCCATCGCCCCCGCAGCACTAGGCAAAGAACGACAGGTGCAGGAGACGCGGTGCCTGAAGACGACTTGATCGAAATGGCTGACCACGTTGTTGGCCTCAGCGTCCAGCCAAACCAAATTTAGTTTGGGGTGCCTGCCAGCGAGGATCCGCTTCCAGTAGTTCTGAGCGCTCCGAGGGTGAGCTGGCTGGCCGCAACACTTCTGGCCGAGGTGCCTAACATTTCTCCCTGTCCGGAACGCCTTGCAGCGAAGACAGACGCGCGCGAGGCCCCCGTCAGAACACGACAGGTCGATGCATTTGATGCTCGAGATTCTGAAGCGTGTCCACCTCGAGCTTGTGCTTCTCTTGTGCAAGCCGAATTCTTACGCGGCCACGCCCCCCGACACGCTCTCGGATAGAGATTGCGCTGCCAAACGGACCCGACCTTTCTCCACCGATGAGGTCGTCGGGGGGGCGGGGTCGGGGGCACGGGCTCGACCTTGGCCCTGGTGGCGCTGGACAGATCACGCGTGATCGTTTTCAGATTCTTGGTTTTGCCGATCGGCGCGGGCCTTCGCAGCCCCCCCCCCCACCCCCGCATGGAGTAGCTCTTGGCTGCTTCTGGCGCCTGTTTCGAGCGGGTGGGGTCTCCCCCAGGGGGGGCGCTGCTGCAAACAGACGCATCGAGCAGAGGTCTGGAGCCCTCACACTCAGTCATGATGGCGTCAACAGCCACCAGAGGGGGCTGAGGCCCTCCCTACGGTCCCTCGACCAACAAGGACGGCCGTATGGAGGGCTGCCAACGTACCTCCACAACTCTGACCTTATGACCGTACGGCGCCACTTGCCACCACCCGATTTTCCTCCCCGCCATTCCGCCCAATGTCGAAACGCCGAATAAGAAAACGTTCGCCATGCAGGCCAGCACGGGAGCAGTCTGGCCGCCCGACGACGGACGGCCTCGGCGACCTCGGGGCGCCTCGCAAGCCACTTAGTGTGCTCGGGGCTGGGCCTCTCGTGGGCCAACTTGACTTTTCGTACCCATCGGTCGTTGACATGAAGTACTTCTGGACTCCCAGAAGCCAATCTACTTCAAGCGCCCCCCTACTTCAAGAACCGATGTGTCTTGGGTGTCGTTTGTTATTCTTTGGGCGGGTCTGAACCCAATCCACTTTATCCGCCTTCCTACTTCGTGTTTCTACCTACTTATTCCGACCGGCGTGTATGGGTCCAATTTGGGAGTCGGAGGTCCAAGCGAACAGACTTCTTGTGCTAATTTTCGTATTCTTTGTTTGCCGATCACCGCGGGCCCTCGCCCCCCCCCCGCCCCCCCCCTTCCTGGAGTAGCTCTTGGCTGCTTTGGGCGCCTGTTTCGAGCAGGTGGGGTCTCTCCCATGGGGCGCACGGCTCCAAACAGTGGCATTACGCAGAGGTCCAGAGCCAGACCCCTCCCTCCCCACCATCCCGCCCAATGTCGAAACGCCGAATAAGAAAACGTTCACCTTATAAGAAAAGTGTTCGGACCGAGGTTTGACCCACAAGGCTACTGCAGTCTAACATGACAGGCGCTGTGCCCCGTGTCAGGGGCAACGGCATTCTGGCAGGCGGTAGTGAGGGCAGCAAATTCCCAAGCATGGGCAGAGGTAGGGATGGGGAGAGCGAGGGGGGCGTAGACATGTTCCAACTCATGCCCAGAGTCAGAAACCGACGCGTAGCTTCAGCTCGTCCGAGACAACTCCCTGATCGTAGGTCTTATACACGACCCGTCCATGAACACGCCCCCGGTTAATGTATAGACATCTTGTTCGGATTCGCAATGATGTTTGTAGGTCGGTCCGACATTGCTGGGAGGTGGGAAGAACTCACCAGGATGAGTTGACAGCGCCAGAATGTGCAACACCTTGTCCCCGTCGGACAAGTCGCGCCACTCCTTGGTCTTTAGCTTAAATCTTCTGGGCAGCCAGCTCTCCGTCATATCCTGGAAGGGCACATGCGAGCAGCGCCACAACTGGTGGAAAGTAGTGTCGGGCTCCAGCCCGCGCGCGGCGCACAGCAGGTCGGGCATCTCGTATCCGTGGTTCTGGGCTCGCACTTTGGTCCGCGGGGCTCGACAGACCAAGCCTCTGACGGTCCCCTCCTCGAAGGCCGTGGGCCTCCCGGAGTTGGACTGCCCCAGGACCGCGTCCAGACAAGCACGACATCCCAGGCCCAGCGAGTCCCCGCATGCACCTTCCTGGCGCCCGAGGACCGCAGACCCGAGGAGGCGCCCGAGGAGGGCGGGGGGGTGGGGGGGGCGCTGACGGGAGGAGGACTTCAACCCCCAATATCGTCGATGCGCGTGCTGAGCCCCGACGCCCTCCAGCCGAACGTTCCGCCGAAAGGCGCGGGGCTCCAACAGGGCCATGGATTTTCCTCCAAGGGAGCGAGGGGCCAGAGGAACACCGATGCCCCAGGCCTGGCGCAGCTGAGCCACGGAGAGACTGGACCTAAACGGGCCAACCAGGCTCGACCCAATTTCCTTGCCCCACTGGACAGTGGGGGTGACGGCGCAGTACACCAGGTGGGGTCCATAGCGAGCAACCGCGCCGCCGTGAGGGATCAAACTCCCGCACTGGGTTGCAAGGGTCGCCCGACGGACATTCTTAGGCCGACAAGCTCGTGGTCCGAGGCGCCGTGCACCTCGCACCCGCAGGTTCTGGTAATTAGGCAAGCCCACGTGGCAACCACTTTCTTTGCATGACGGCCCAGAGAAGGGAGCTTCTTCAATTTTCTTCTGGTATAGAATCCTCCTAGCCTTGATCTTGACTCCTCGCTTGCCCACGCGGCGGCCCCGACCCGCAGCCTAGTCATAGTCGCATGGCCGCCCCCCCACCGCGCCCGAGCCAGCACGTACCACCTTAGCAACAGCAGTGTGGGAGGATACCACGACCGCCTGAGACACAGCGATGGCTCAGCTACGATTGCTCTCGATGATTTCCTGAAGACGCAGCTTCGAGCAGATCGTTGGCGACCGCATTCACCGAACGGTTACGCGAGAGGGTGTAGTCATCAATCCAAGCTCTGGGCGAGGCCGATCTTGGCAATCTGAGCCCATCCAGGGCTGCGACAGAACAACTCGGATGAGCGTGGTGGCGAAGCCGCCGCCCGCGACCATGCGACGCCACGCGAGCCAGGCACCTCGATCCTGCCGTGCACGGCCAGACGCCGAGCCGAATAGTAGGCCACGTCGCAAATTCGAGCAATCTGCATGGTTGAGCCTTGCTGCCGGCAGCGCCGAGAGAGGAGATCCAAGTCAACCGACTCGCAGAACCTTAGAAGATCCCATGACGCAGGGCTGGAACACAGTTTGGACCCCGCGGCTTGCTCGCACTCGAAACTCCCTGGCGCCAGACAGTGTCGGCACTGGACGAGAGAGAACCCGTGGCGAATCAAATCGCGGCTGCTTTCTGTCTCGCATTGTCTGGCGAAGTCTTAGGTCGGGCAGGTCCTCCTACAGGCGGATTTTGGAAGACAAACATGAAATACTCAAACCATATTCAAACACCTTCAAACATTATCTCCATATTACTTTTGGACTATTTGTGAGTATTCACCCCTGTAGAGGGACATGCCCGACTTAAGCGTAGCCCTTGCGGGCCCGAGCCCAGAGGCGGTGCATGGAAACGAAGAGCCCGGTGGGGTTTGGCCCCCCTGTCGGGCTAACGAGCATGCTTACCCGCATTTTGTCAGGTGACAGTCCCGAGCGTTCGAAGGCAGCGATTGTTCGAGCGAGGGCGACCAGGGCCTGGTCCGAGAGGTGCTGGAAGTGGCTAACACGGAACCCATCGGCTGACGTAGCAGTACGTTTGTGGAGTGACTTGGAGCCTCTGCGCAGCTGATCGGCAGTGAGTTCAGGCAGCGCCTCCAGGACCTCGAAGGATCCTCCTGGGACTCAGGCTCCGAAACAACTCAACCTTCCGCACTGAGGGTAGTGGAACGACCCCGTGAGCGTGCCGAGCCCCAGACTTGATGTTGGTCCGAAGCCATGTTCGGCCACCGACTGGACCATCGAGACCAAGTCCAGGGTATGCTCAGGTTCTCCACTGATCACCACAGGCTCCTGGCTGTCTCGCACAACCCGCTGGCAACGATGGAGGGGGGAGAGTGCTTCGCCGCGCCAGTCAAACAATTGCACAGCCGTCTGGGACAGGTGGAGGCTAAGAGCAGAGCCATGACGGCCCTGTTTACCTGACCACTGCTTCCCCGTAGGGGCTCCAGCCCCCGGATCTCTGCTATTAGTTTGCGGGCCAAAGGCCTTCCACCAGAAGGGTGTCGAGCAGCAGGCGTCGCAATTCGACGCGTAAAACTAGTGTGCGGAGGGGGGGGTCTCCAACGTGAGTCTCGGCACGCGTGCGCGTGGTGCGTGGGGCCGCAGGCGAGGGGCCCAGCTTGGCCCGCCGGATTCTCTACATGTGCAGATGCGTGTGCGGAGGGGAGGGTCTCCCACATGAGCCTCGGCGCGCGTGCGTGCGGCACGCGCCTTTGCGCGTTTCTGGCCACGGCGGGGCCGCGGGCGAGGGGCCCATCTGAGCCCGCTGGAATTGGACACGTGAAAACACGTGTGCGGAGGGGGGGGTCTCCCACATGAGCCTCGGCGCGCGTGCGTTCGGCGCGTGTTTTTATTTGTTTCTGGTCACGGCGGGGCCGCGAGGGGCCCAACTTAGCCCGCCAGATTCTTCACGCGTACTAATACGTGCGCGGAGGGGGGGGCCGAAGATGCGCCTGGCGCGTGCGCGCGGGGTGCGTATTTTCACATGCCCACGGCTCCCAGGGGGGGGCCGAATTCAGCCCGCAGGATTTTTTACATGTGCAAGTGCGCGTGCGGAGGGGGGTGCCCAACATGCGCCTGGCGCGCGCGCGGGGCACGTACTTTCACGTGTCCACTGCCCCTATTAGACTACGCGTGCGGAGGGGGGTGACCCAACATGAAAATACGTGCGCGGAGAGGAGGGGGCCAACATGCGCCTGGCGCGTGCGCACGGGGCACGTCTTTTCACGTGTCCACAGCCCCCAGGGGGGGACGTGCGCGGGGGGGGGGGTTGGCCCGGCATGCGTCTGGCGCGTGCGCGCGGGGCCTGTGTTCTCACGTGTCCACGGCCAGCGGGGGGCTAGGGGGGAGCCAAGTTGGGCGCGGGGGGAACCAACATGCGCCTGGCGCGTGCGCGCGGGGGACTCAATTTTGGGCGCGCCAGATTCTCCACGTAAAAAGAACAAGCGTGCGCGGAGGGGGAGGGGGGGGCAACACGCGCCTGGCGCATGCGGGCGGGGCATCCATTTTCAGGTGTCCACGGCCCCCATGAAAACACATGTTCGGAGGGGGCGCTCAACGTGATGCGCCTGGCGCGTGCACGCGGGGCATGTGTTTTCACGGGCCCACGGACGCCCCCCAGGGGGCGGATCAAACTTGGGCGCGCGGGGGGGGGGGGGCCAACATGCGGCTGGCGCGTGCGCGCGTGGCGCTCATTTTCACGTGTCCACGCCCCCCCCCCCCAGGGGGACCCAATTTGGGCGCGCCCGAATCCTCACACGTGAAACTGCTCAGGGAAGCGGAGACGGGGTAACAGCAGACGGGGTAACAGGAAACTGCCAGTTCGAGGCAACAAACGCGCACTTTGTTGCAGTGCAGTTTTTTTCGGCTTTCGCGTTCACTGCAGCACCTGCCACGTGTTGCCAGCGTTGGAAATTTCTCGGCTGCTGCACTGCAACTCTTTGTTTTGGGCCCTCTGTTTCCTGGTCTGTGGGGCATGCTTGCAGTTGTTCCGCAGCTCGTTGCAGACAATTTGCAGTGAACTTTCCCGTGTTGCAGAAGAAAGACCGTGCAGTTTTTCGTTCCGGCCGTTGCAGTTTCTCCGTTCGGATCCCATGGTGGGTCTGAGGAGGAGGAGGAGGAAAAGGAGGAGGAGGAAAAGGAGGAGGAAAAGGAGGAGGAGGAGGAGGAGGAGGAGGAGGAGGAGGAGGAGGAGGAGGAGGAGAGAGGAGGAGGAAAAGGAGGAGGAGGAGGAGGAGGAGGAGGAGGAGGAGGAGGAGGCTCTCCTCGCCCCGGGGCCTCCCCCGCGCCGTCCAGGCTGGCACAGGACAGCACCGGGGGCCCCGCCGCGGCCCCCGGGAGGGAGGAGGAGGAGGATGTGGAGGTGTTGCCCCGTTCAGGTGTTGCCCGGCTCAGTCATCCCTGAGCTGCGTGCGCGGAGGGAGGGGATCCAGCATGCGCCCGGCGCGTGCGCGCGCGGCGCGTGCTTTTCTTCATGTGTCCACGGCCCCGAGGGGGGGCCCCACTTGAGCGCGCTGGATTCTTCACAGGTGAAGAGATGTGCGCCTGGGGAGGGGCCCAACTTGGGCCCGCCAGATTCTTGACACGTGCAATCACGCGCGCGGAGGGGGGGCCTACCATGCGCCTGGCGCCTGCGCGCGGGCCACGTTTTTGACGTGTCCACGGCCCCCAGGGGGGTTCACGTGTCCACGGCCTCCAGGGAGGGACCCACCTTGGGCCTGCCAGATTCGTACGTGTGAACATACGTGCGCGGAGGGGGAGGGACCCAACATGCGTCTGGCGCGTGCGCGCGGAGGAGGGGAAGGAGGAGGAGGAGGAGCAGGACAGATCCGTAGCCATTTTGGCTCATGACTTTCCGTAGGCCCCCCGCTCCTTGACCTTGTCCCCAGCCGTACTCTGCGACCCCAGATTCACGGGGCAACGCGGCGGGCAGGGGGGACTTTGGGGAGCGGGGCTTTGGGCTTATGGGCATGGCGCGGGAAAATGCCCGTGGTGGTGTCTGGAAGCGTTCGCGAGCGGAACGCTCAGCTGCTCGGCATGCCGCTCAAGCCAGTGCGGATGTCGCACTGCAACGTCTCAGCGTCGAGAGGGGCGAGCTCAAGAGGAAGCTGGACCACCTGGTGTCGGCCACTGCGATCGCCCTGGACATGCCAGCTGCGGTTGCCGATCGAGTGGTGGCGATGGTCCCTTGCCTCGTCAAACTGGTTGAAGGCATTCAACCAGAGCGCCAGGAGTGCCTACGACGCAATGTTGCCCTGCACGCATTGGCCCCTGGGATGAAGATTTCTTGCGCCAACGGCAAGGCGTTGCGTAAAGCCAAGCACGGGCCCCGTCTCGAGACTTTGCTTCATGCTGAACAGGTCCCTGGCTCTTTCTGCTGGAATGGTGGTGCTACTGTGTTTGTCGCGGGGGCTGCTGCTCATTTTCTTGCAAGGAATGCCGAGACAGGTGTCAGCCTGGAGTCTGGTAGCTTCCATGGCCTTCTTGGCGTGTGGGAGACATTAGTTTGCAGCGCTGCGGTGCCTGCACAGCATCTGTCCGAGGCACCCCGCCCCCCAACGGGTGTAGATGCGAATGACGGGGAGTGCAGGGAAAACAGACGAGCGGAGTTACTGAGGAGCAGAAACCACAGGAGACTGACAGCCATGAGTCGGACGAGGTGTGTTCGGCCGCGTCGCTGCCAGGCCCCCCTGCGGCGGCCGCCGAGGTGGTGTCGAAGGTCACGCAGGATGTTGTTGTAGCCAGCCAAAGGAAGGCCTGTGCGGGGGGACACTGGATGCGCTGGGAGCAGGTTGATGATCACCCTCTGGAAGGCGATTCGTGTGCCGGCCCCATCCCTTTGGGCAATAAGCTATTCCTTTGCAGCGCCGACTTCGACTGTGAAGATCATTATTGCGAAAACTGTGTACACTCAGACCTACGGCGGCCAGAAAACCGACAGCAGTTGATCACTTCTCCTTGGGCTGAATCTGTTTGAGCTTCTCAAGGCCATTTGTTTGCGGTGGGCCTCATGGATACGTCGCGGTGTGCGCAGCATACGGGTTTGTGTTCATGGATTCATCGTGGGGCAGTGCGCAGCCTTGAACGAGTCTTACGGCCAGTCCCTGGAGCTGTACGCCTGACGGTCGGGAGGGGTGCCAGCATGTGGATAACACCCTCTAGAGAGGCAAGAGGCAAGAGGAGCAGGACAGATAGGAGGTAATGTCTGCAGCCGAGTAAAGGGAAAGTGTTGCATGCGCGTCAGAAGAAAGTGTGACTCAAGTTCCTTACCGGGTTCGTGGATCCCTCAAGTTTATGTTGCCACGCCCAGCGCATTGTGGGGATGAGGGCGCAGGAATTTCGACTCCTTGCTGACCAAGGGTATACGGTCATGGTTCCATTCTCAGCGTGTAGTTGTGAATTCGTCTATACGCTAAGTGCTCCACACTTAGCGTGCATCCTGCGTGGTTTTTTCTTCGCGTATATCGGAGGGCTGTGCCACCTGACCCTACTTGTCGTGTGCGCCCCTGCGCTGCTCTGCGTGTCAGCGGCATCGTTTTCGCAGGGCCCGATTCAAGGGAGGAAAAACCACCCGCACCCGATAATCGGCGTTTACTCACTACGTAGCCCCGGGCATTTATTGACAGCCCTGCCCTGTTCGGTTCCTTCTGTGGGTGCGTCTGCTAAACGGCTTCGCGTGTCGGTGTGATTAGTGTGGGGGGGGATTTTCTGCCCTCTACCGAAATCACTTCTTGCATCGGCTGTTAGGCAGAGTCACTGCGCTGGAGAGGAAGCAAAACGGAGCTGCCGTTGAACGAGCGGTGCCACCATGCAGGAGGGGGGGGGAGGAGACAACGAAGCCACGGCCGAAGAGGAGGAGGAAGCGGGCCGGGGCCGCTCAGGGGAAGGGGGCGTTCCCTGGGGCGCGTCTGCCGAAATCGCGCGCTGAGGACAGGGCCGTGGCTGTAGAGTTGCAGCCGGGGACGGTGCCGGCTGCCCAGCCACCCGAGCTGCCAAGCCACGCGACGGGTGCTCGGGGCTCTCCGCCGGCCCTCCGATGAGCGGCGTCCGGCCCGCGGGGCCACGGAGGCTGAGCCTGCCTGCCGCTGCCCGTCGCCGCCCACCAAGCCACCGCGCGCGTGTGCGACTCAGTCTGGCCAGCGCGCGCGTGGAGGCAGCAGTCGCCTGCCGTTGGCACGGGCGCGTGTTAACGAGGTTGCCCCCCCCATGCTCTGCTTCCAGGCGGTGCTCGGTTACCGACGCTGTCTGGCTCAAGACAGCGGACCCTCATCGTGGGGTCGGAAAAAGAACCGCCCACCAAGCCACCCCGCCCCAGCCAGAAGGCCTCAATTTGCCTTCCAGTCCCTTTGGGGGGGGTCGGGGAACAGTGAAAAAACATTGGGGGCCCGTGCCCCCCCGATTCCGACATTCGGGTCTTCGGGTTGGGTTGGGGTGGCTTGGGAGATAGCCACCTCAGGAGAGACAACAAACACAAGCACAAAGAGTCGTCGATTCCCAGGAAACTGTTGGAACGCATGGGAAGTGGGGCGACGAACATGCAGAACATATGGAGCACTACGGGGAATCCTGGGATTTGTGTCTATTACCTTGTGTGCCCCTGGGCCCCTCCATCTACTGCCGTGCTGTGGCAGCTTGACTTGAAATACATCCTCGAGCTTCTTCTCAGCAACGTCGGCCCACGCACGGTGCAAGGTGTCCAAGTTAAACTGAGTCAGATCGGTGCTCCCCAGTCCTGAAACTTTTAAAATCCTGGCGGCCATTTTACCCGCGACCTTCTGATCCTGAGGAGGTTTGGGGCAATATCCCACAGGTCTGGATGTCGGGAGGGGAGGGTGCCGACGGAAGCTGAGGGCCTCGAGGGAATCGAGCTGAGGATGGACAGTGAAGGCAACGGGGTCATGAGTGGCAACCTCCGTATCTCCGATCGTTTCAACGCGACGAATCGCCTGCGCCGACCTGGCACACGCAAGGTAATCGTCATGCGTCTTTACGCAAGCAGCGCTACGGTAGGTTCCTTCAACGCAGTCGGGAAGCACAATGTGGGTTTCGAGCTTAGAAGGGGACGCAGACGCCGCAAGAGTGGGAGGCTCGAGATTAAAGTCGGCGCCTAGGACGAAGGATGCCGAGAGGCTCTTGGCGCGACGCCGTGCGCGCAGGCCAGCTCATACTGACGCAGTAGATGCTGGCCTGGCCATGCGGGTGGACCATGGCCCCCCGCGGCCTTGTGGGGAATGATGGTGGACCCTGAATCGGGAAAGTGGAAACCAAGGTATTGGCGAGCTCACGCCGCGGCCCCCGCAGATGGGCCTCCTCATGGCTCTCTGATTCCAGATTAGAGGTAAGCTTTCTAACCATTTCTCTCTCCAAGCGGTGGTCTTACAGACCCTTTCGGAGGTGATGGGCTTGTGTTCCTGGCGCAGCTCCTCGTGCGCCGAGCGCCCTCCAACAACTGACGAATCTGATTCCAGCTGGTACTGTTCGTAGTCGCAGCCACCGAAACCAGACACTCAGAACTACCAGCACCTTGCTCAATCTGCTCAGACGAATTCTGTGGGGCATCCAACACTAGACAGGAAGATGGGTGTCTGATGTTCCTGATGCTGCAGCCTCTTCTGCTGCTCCTGATGCTGCTTGCCTTAGTCTGAACCCTCGCCGAGCAATGACCTGGTTAGTGCCTGGATCTACTCCGACAACTGCTTCTTACTGTTCTCTCTTTCTTCCCGTTCTGACATGTCTTGGTAGTCACAGGGGCCGAACGTGTTGCCGTCGTCAGGCAGCAGTGCGGACAGCTTGCCCTCCAAGATGTCGGCCGGGCGGAGCGTGGGAGTAGCCCCAGTCAGAGATGGTGATGCCGAGACCGATGGGTGCAGTTCAGCAACAGCTTGTGAGCGCCCTCGATGCGGTCCAGCTCCTGCAGCGTCTCGTCGAGGTCGGATCGACGACGCCAATTTTTCAACTGATCGATTGTCTTCCAGTCATTCGCCATCATCTCCCCGAGGGGCTGTATTTCCTCAAGGCCGCGTCGGCCCTGCTCTGTGGCGCCACGGGTGCCTGCTCCAATGGCGCCAGCTCGGATTGCGTTTGGGAGAGCATGGCGGTGTTGCATGCCTTGGTGTACAGGGCGACGAGCTGCTGAAGGTCTTACTTGGAGTCTTTGACGGTGCCTCCTGCCGACTGGGAAGCCACGACCTTGCCAATGCCAGCTGGGCCGACACATCGACGTGCCTCGTCTTCACCTGATTCTTGGCCGTCGCCACGGTCGTCGGTCACGGGCTGGTTCAACCATGCTCCACAACGCCTTCAACATCTGAAGTACATGGGATTCTTCTTGCACTTGCACTGGTCGCATGCCCATCGTTTGGACATAGTCTGTCCACCAGCGCCGCTAGAGCTACCCACCAGAGAATCATGCCGCCACGCCATCGGATGGACGTCGTGGGAGAATTGGAGCGACACCGAGTCGCGATGGCGCGCTGTCACCCAGCCATTCTGAAGCGTTACAAACAGCAAGTTCAGACCTGAAAGAGGGGGTGGACTGCCTTCACCTCCCCTCTCCTCTCAGCCAGAACGGACGGCTAGGAGGAGGAGGACGAGGACGAGGACGATGACGGGTAGGAGGAGGATGAGCACGGGTAGGAAGAGAACGTACGGGCATGGGAGGAAGACGGGGCAAAGGGAAGGGCAACAGCACGAGCAGCTGGAGGAGCAGATCGTCATCATTTTCTTTTCTTCACGAGGGGGATTGAGGACGATAGTGAGGTGGAGAAGCGTGATGGGGATGAATGAGGGGAGCGAGGAGCAGGAGAACGAGGAGCAGGAGAAGGAGGTCGCAGAACAACGACGCCGAATGCGTAAGCTGTCTCTACAAATTTGTAACCCGTAGCGGCGCTACGCCCGCGAGGATGTCGTGGGAGTGAGGATGGGTGAGGCGGAGAGGACGGACGAAACGTTGGATCAGAGTACACCCAGCAGGTACCATTGATGCTGCAACGCACAATCGTATCCCAAGTGTCAGCCTCATAGGTCCATTCTGACACTTTCACGATCACCCGTTCCATACGATATTACCACTACACAGCACACTGAGCTCGAGAGGACGTAGTTCGCAACCCATGCGTTTTGAAGGTAGTCTGCACGCGGCACTGGAACGATATCACGAGGTTTACCCAACCTCTTGCGTTGGGCCCTCGTTCTGGATAGAGCACAGTGGTCTCGACTCCTCCACTCCTCCTCTCCGCCTCCCCCCATCCTCCTGTTTGCTGCCGCGCTGC
>CAUYUJ010004002.1:122500-125000 GCA_963575745.1 Prorocentrum cordatum
AGTTTATCCTCGTCTTGGCTTCGTCTTATATGAGGCGTTCCAACGATGGCCTTGCCTTCGAGGATCGAAGGAGTTGTCATCTCTTCCTCGGCGGAAGGGCGGCGGAAGTAGAACGAGGCCGCCTCCGCCGGCGGAAGCCGGCGGAAGGGCGGCGGAAGGTGGCGGAGGTAAAAGATGCGCCTCCAAGAGACCCAGAGATCCGACGTCGTGATTTTTGCAATGCGCGGTCACCAGAAGTCCCGATCTCTTCCCCAAGACCGGCTCTTCATCTTGAGTCGTTTTTTTTGACGGTCCAGGGGCCGGGCGCCGGCCCCTGGAGGCTGCGACCTGCGAAGCACCTCCGTCTTGGTCTCACGCGCACCTGCGGAGCACCCGCGGAGCACCCGCGGAGCACCTGCGAAGCACCTCCGTCTCCGTCCTGGTCTGCAGAGGGACCCCCCGGAGGTGGCAACCCTTGGTGGGCCCAGGGCCTCCGCGGCCCGCCAGGTGTGTGCAGATCCCGCCGCCCCGCGTCCCTGCCCATCGCCGCGGGGGGCGCGCCCCGTGCCCCGCGCCCGCCGAGAAACCGCGCGGGCGGGGGCGCGCGGTCGAGCGGCGCCCGCCCGCCGACGAAAGAGCTGCGCCCGCGCGCGCGGGGCCTCCTCGCGGAGGCCTCCCCGGGGCCTCCTCGCGGAGGCCCCGCCGCTCCGCCCCGCGTTCCCCAGAGGGGGCGCCCGGGAGCCGCTGCAGTCGGACCGAGGTCTGGGGTCGAGGTCGGCTCGGGGAGGGCGCACCCTGGTTCGGCAGTGGAAAAACACACAGACACAGTTCATCGTCGATTCCCAGGAAAATGTGGAAACATATGGGAAGTGTGGGGAAGACAAAACCCCCAAACACGTAGGAAAATATGGGGAATATTTGTATTTATGTGTACTTCTTTGTGTGTCCTGGGGCCTCTTCACTGGTCGCGTCTGTTGGATGCTCCTCGTGCACCCTGGGGAGGGTGACTCTTCGGAGGCCTCTGGGCCTTCTGGCCAGCGGAGGGCCTCGTGTTCTGGAGGGATGCTCTTCTGGCCTAGGTCCGACCGTGCCCACCAAACCACCCCAACGCAACCCGACGGCCCCGAGTTGCCCTCCATTCACGGTGGGGGTGGGGGTGGGGGTGGGCATCTGGGAGCATGGAGAAGAATCCACAGATGGAAGGAACCCGTACCTACCCCCCCATCCGAAATCTGGCACTTCGGGTCGGGTTGGGGTGTTCTGGTAGGCAGTCAGAGAGGGGGGCGAGGACTGCGGTCATGAGCTTCGGCTCAGCGTGTCGCCCCGCTGTTCTGGCCCACCGCGCCTCGGCGCGAGACGCTATCCACGTCCCCATTCTCAAGCGTCAGCGGCTCGAGCTTTTCGCAGCACTCCGCCCCGCAGAGCGGAGCGACACACTACCCGCTCGCATGGCACAGCGTGCTGCCGGGCCGCCGCCGCACAAACGCGAAGCAATAGTTCCCGACCGTGCGGGTGCGTGGATACCATGGCCGGGGCCATGAGATCTCCCAGATATCTTGGCGCTCTCTTCTTCTTCTATTCCTTATCCGTCTTCTTATCATCGCTTATCGTCTTATCCTTCTTCTTCTTCGTCTTCTTCTTATTGTTAGTAACTCTTTTTGTTTGTTTCTTTATTTATGGTTATTGCTCTTAGTACTATCAGTACTACTTTTCTTCTTATGTACGTTTTTATGTTTCCTTATTGTTATTCTTCTTCTTCTTCTTCAATGCTTTTCCTGCCCCCCCGTCGCGCACGTGTCTCGGGCCATGCTGCTTTCCCCTCCTTCCCGGCCCCCCTTTGCTGCGCACCCGCGTCTGGGGAAGCCAAAACATGGTACTGGCGCCGCGGCTCCCTGGGCCGCCAGAAATCCAAGGCGAACCCTCGGCCACGCGCAGGGGGGGGCAGGGGGAGGGGGGAAGGAAGGCTTCTTAGAAGGAGGCTGCTTCTTAGAAGGCCCCCGTCTTACGTCTATAGAGAAGGCCAGCGCCTTCTACCTACCCCCTTTATGCGCGCCGCCAACCAGCGGTGGCGACGAGGGCCTCTCAGGGACCCGCCAGAGCGGCAACGAGGCAGAAGGGTAGCGGCGTCGGTGCAGTCGGACCGAGGCACAAGATAAACGTCGGCTCGGGGAGGGCACCCTCGTGTTCTTCGCGTCTGCGGGATGCTCTTGTGCATCCCGGGGAGGGTGCCCTTGGATGTTCTAGGTGTTTTGTCCGACGGAGGGTCTCGTGTTGAGGGATGTTCTTCTGGCCTAGGTCCGACTGTACCCCCTCCCACACCCCTCGCCCATGTGCTGCCAGGAGGCCATCCTCCTCCTCCTCCTCCTCCTCCTCTTTTTCCTCCTCCTGGCTCCTCCTCCTCCTCCCCCGCCTCCTCCTCCTCCGCCTCCGCCTCCGGCTCCGCCTCCGCCTCTGTCTCCGCCTCCGCCTCCACCTCCGCCTCCGCCTCCTTCTCCTCCTCCTCTGCCTCCTTCTCCTCCTC
>CAUYUJ010004002.1:130000-147500 GCA_963575745.1 Prorocentrum cordatum
TCGTCGTCGTCGTCGTCGTCGTCGTCGTTGTCGTCGTCGTGGCCGCCGTCGTCGTCGTCGTCGTCGTCGTTGTCGTCGTCGTCGTCGTCGTCGTCGTCGTTGTCGTCGTTAACGTCGTTAACGTCGTCGTCGTCGTCGTTAACGTCGTCGTCGTCGTCGTCGTCGTCGTCGTCGTTGTCGTCGTCGTCGTCGTCGTCGTCGTCGTCGTTGTCGTCGTTAACGTCGTTAACGTCGTCGTTGTCGTCGTTAACGTCGTCGTCGTCGTCGTCGTCGTCGTCGTCGTCGTCGTCGTCGTCGTTAGCGTCGTCGTCGTCGTTAGAGTCGCCGTTGTGCTCCCCCTCCCCTCCCTCCCTCCCTCCTCCCTGCTTGTCGCTCCCCGCTCCCTGCCTCCTCCCTCCGACTGGGGTCAGGATGCTGCCTCGCTGCAGCGGTGTGATCCTCGAGCTCAGCCCTTCGGCCCTGCGGGAAACCGTATGTCCTTTCCTCGTCTCCGCGGCCGGTTCTCGTGTCGAGGAGCTGGTCGAGGCGGTCTTCGGAAGGAGGACGGTCGGGATGATTATCGAGGGTGGGGAGGAAGATGACGCGCGGTATGATCTGGGGGAAGGACGATTCGAGGAGGATGCGGAGGGGGAGGAGGAGGCGGAGGAGGAGGACGAAGAGGAGGCGAAGCAGAAGGATGGTGATGATGATGCTGATGATGATGATGATGAGGATGATGAGGATGAGGAGGATGATGATGATGATGATGATGATGATGATGATGAGGTTGATGATGATGCTGATGATGATGATGATGATGCTGGAATGGTGATGAGGACGATGATGATGCTGATGATGATGCTGATGAGGCTGTTGATGGTGATGATACTGATACTGATGATGATCATGACGGATATGATAGTGATGCTGCTGCTGATGATGATGCTGATGCTGCTGATAATGAGGATGCTGATCTGGATGATGCTGATGCTGCTGATGATGACGATGATGATGAGGATGAGCATGAGGATGAGGATGATGATGATGATGATGATGATGATGATTCTGATGCTGTTACTGATGCTGATGCTGATGATGCTGATGCTGATGATACTGATGATGACGAATCTGATGATGCTGATGATGCTGATTATGCTAATGATGATGCTGATGATGCTGTCGATGATGATGCTGATGCTGCTGACAATGAGGATGCTGCTCTGGATGATGTTGATGGTAATGACGATGACGATGATGATGATGATGATGATGATGATGATGATGATGATGATGGTGATAATGATGCTGATGGCTATTTGTATGATGCTGATTCTGATTATGATCATGCTGCTGCTGATGCTGCTGATGATGAAGATGATGCTGATGAGGATCATGGTGTTACTGATGGGGAGGATGATGGCGGCAACGATGACGATGACGGTGGCGACGACGATGCTGGTGGTCATGATGATGCTGATGCTGCTGCTGATGATGATGATGCTGATGATGATGCTGCTGCTGGAGGTGATACAGAGGATGCTGATGATGATGATGATCCTGCTGATGACGACGATGCTGATGATTATGATGCTGCTCATGATGATGATGATGATGATGATGATGATGATGATGATGATGATGGGGTTGATGATGGACATGATGCTGTTGGTGATGCTGATGATGGGGGTGATGGTGGGACTGATGATGGTGGTGATGCTGATGGAGGTGATGATGATAATGCGGATGCTGATGGTCATGACGATGTTGATGACGACGACAGTACGGATGATGATGAGGATGCGGATGAGGACGATAGTGATGATGGCGTTGAGGATGCTGATGTCAATGATGATGATGACGCTGATGGAGGTGATGATGATGCTGATGCTGATGATGATGCTGATGGTGGTGGTGATGAGGATGATGCTGATGGTGATGCTGGTGATGATGATGGTGGTGATGGTGAGGATAATTCTGATAATGATGATGCTGATGATGTAGGCGAGCGTGCTGATCATGATGCTGAGGATGATGATGATGCTGATGATGCTGACGACGATGCTGCTGATGATTCTGATGATGATTTCAACGGTGACGATGATGTTGATGATGATTGCCATGATGATGGTGCTCAGGATGCTGAGGATGTTGACGATGATGCTGAGTATGTTGATGAGGATGGTGCTGGTTTGGAGGATACCAAGTATCATGATGATGGTGCTGAGGATGCTGATGAGGATACTGAGGATGCTGAAGACGATGCTGACGATATCTATAGTTATGAGGATGATCTGGATGATGATTCTGATGACGATGATGCTGATTATGTTTATGATGCTGATGATGATGCTGCTGATGATGATGGTGATGCTGATGCTGATGCTGATGTTGTTGATTATGTTGCTGCAGGCGAGCATATTCATGATGACGATGAGGATGATGCCGATTACGGTGACGGCGATAATGATGATGATGCTGATGCTGTTTTTGATAGTGATGATGCTGCTGGTAATGGTGACGATGATGGTGATGCTGATGACCATGATAATTTTTAGGATGCTGCTGGTGATGCCGATGACGCTTCTGATGTTGAGGATAGGGATGAGGACGAGCAGGAAGAGGAGGGGGAGGAGGAGGAGGAGGAGGAGGAGGAGGAATAGGAGGGTGAGGAGTATGATAATGAGGAACAGCACTTCAAATGCCGCCGTGGCCTTTATTGCGCTCCTCTCATACATGTCTTCGTGCGCTATTCCGCCGACCCCCACTGGAGGAGATGGGCGGCTTCCAATGCCAGACGTACTGATCGCCGCTTCCCGTCGTGCTGTCCGCGTGTACTTGTTGCTGATCTGTCCTCTCTTCCTCCACGTCTGCTGTGGGACTTCCTGGGGGCGCGCTGCCGCCGCACCACACGCGGCGGTGGGCAATACCTGCGCACTGCAGGGTCACCTTTGCCCAGGGCCAGCCTGCCAGGCATCCCAAAGTCGGAGGAGGAGGAGGAGGAGGAGGAGGAGGAGGAGGAGGGAGGAGGAGGAGGAGGAGGAGGAGGAGGAGGAGGAGGAGGAGGAGGGGCTGAAGAAGATGGTGTCGGAGGATCTCGCCGACGCATCGACAACGCGGCGCGATCGGGCCCCCGCTTTTGTCCGTCCCATCGTGGCGGAAGCGTCCGCGATGCATCACCGCTGCGTCGGCGACGCAGCGGCGATTCTCCTCCCCACTGCAGGGTCCAGCTCGAGGCGATCAACCCGATTCGATAGCGATTCCGGCCGGCTTGATTCGATTCAATTCGATTCCGAGATTCCGACGATCCGAGGTGGCCCAGTGTTTGCAAGGTGCTGTCGTGAATCCTGGCGCGGCCGATTCGATTCGTTCCCGATCCCGTGCCGATGCGTCCCGATCCGAAGCACGGCCCGATTCGATCGGAGCGCCCGATCCGATCCTGACCGATCCCGCCTTCGGGTGGCCTTTCCACTCCTTGCCTGCAGCCGACCCCCTCAGGGCCGCCCAAGATCCAGTGCGATGCGATCCGCTTCGCCGGCTGGGGCCGCGAACCCGATTCCATTCGACTCGGTTCGATCCCCTGGCATCGGCCCGGGCCAGCCAGAACCGGGTGCGGCGATCCGATTCATGGGCCTGCTTTCCACCACCGCCACCATAGGTTGGAGGGGGGAAGGAGGTAGAGAATGAGGAGGAAGAGGAGGAGGAGGAGGAGGAAGAAGTGGAGGAGGAGGAGGAGGAGGAGGAGGAGGAGGAGGAGGAGGAGGAGGAGGAGGAGGAGGAGGATAAGGAGGAGGAGGAGGAGGAGGAGGAGGAAGAGGAGGAGGAGGAGGACCCCCTCCCCCTCCTACCTATGGTGGTTGTGGTGGAAAACACGCCCACTACCGATGCCGAGTCGACCCGGGGCGATCCGTGGGTGGTCCGGTCTGCTTCCGACCCGATTCGCCTTCGCGGCCCGACGCTCCGCCGCCGCTGCCGCCTCGCAGCCGCCGCACAGCGGCCCGTCGGCGGCGGCGCCCACGGGGGGGCGTGGGCTCAGCCCGGGGGAGCGGAGCATCGCGCGCGCAGGTGCCACGCACCGGCTTCCAGCATAGCCAAAGAGACCAAGATGCAGGCTGGCGGCCGGGGGGATGTTTGGCGGGGGGGAGGCGGTCGGGTCGCGCTCTGCCTCGGGGAGGCCCCGTCAGGGGGTTCCGAGGGCGGCGGGGTGGGGGGCAGGGGCGAGGGAGGCACGGCGAGGGGGGGGCGCGAGGAGGGGAAAGAGGAGGAGGAGGAGGAGGAGGACCAGTGTAAACCCAAGCCTCATCGACGATGTTATATGATAGACCCTTTCTCCACACTCCCTGGCGACGCCATGGCGAAGCGCATTGGCGACATCATAGACGGTAAACTAACCTCAGTCAGTATTAAGAACCCCCCCTTCCGGCAAAAGGATAACGCTTCCCGCACTGGGAAACGTTAAGAAGCGTTATTCCCGCACCGGAAGGATGATGTGGCTCTCGCCTTAGCGCCGCGCGCATTCGTTTCAAACATTTGCACCAGTTTCATGGATTGAGGGTGGTCTGTGGCTCTCGCCGAAACGCCGCCCACATTTGTTTCAAAAACTTCAACAGTTTCACGGATTGAGGGCGGCTCGTTTTCAAAATGTTGCTCTCGCCTGAGCGCTGGGCACATTCGTTTTTAAAAACTTGCAAGAATTTCGCGGATGGAGAGTTTTCAAAATGTGGCTCTCGCCTCAGCGCCGCGCACATTCGTTTTGAAAACGTTTCAAGCGTTTCGCGAATTGAGGGGTGTGGCTCGTGTTCAAAATGTTGCCTTCGCCTTAGCGCCGCGCGCATTCGTTTCAAACATTTGCAAGAGCTTCACGGATGGAGGGCGGCACGTTTTCAAAATGTGGTTTTCGCCTCAGCGCCGCGCTCATTCGCATCGAAAACGTTGCAAGAGTTTCACGCGTTGAGGGCGGCTCGTGTTCAAAATGTTGCTCTCGCCTTAGCGCCGCGCACATTCTATTCAAACGTGTGCAAGAGCTTCACGGACGGAGTGCGGCTCTTTTCCAACATGTGGCTCTCGCCTTAGCGCCGCGCACATTCGTTTCGAACATTATACCGGCAAAGCAACCTAACAGCGATGTGTAGGAGCATATCTGGAAGCATTCCCCTTAAGATTCAGATGAGAATCCAGTTGTAGAATTCTGCTGTTCTCGCAGTCGTAGTCGCATTCGCGATGACAGTCGCAGTGGCAACGGCAGTCGCAGTCACAGCCTGCGCCTCAGCCTCAGCCTCAGCCTCAGCCTCAGCCTGCTTCAGCCTCAGCCTCAGTCTGCCTTCAGCCTCGGCCTCAGCCTCAGCCTGCCTCAGCCTCAGCCTGCATCAGCCTCAGCCTCAGCCTCAGCCTGCCTCAGCTCAGCCTGCCTCAGCCTCAGCCTCAGCCTGCCTCAGCCTCAGCCTCAGCCTGCTTCAGCCTCAGCCTCAGCCACAGCCTGCCTCAGCCTCAGCCTCGGCCTCAGCCTCAGCCTGCCTCAGCCTCAGCCTGCATCAGCCTCAGCCTCAGCCTCAGCCTCAGCCTCAGCCTGCCTCAGCCTCAGCCTGCCTCAGCCTCAGCCTCAGCCTGCCTCAGCCTCAGCCTCAGCCTGCTTCAGCCTCGGCCTCAGTCTGCCTTCAGCCTCGGCCTCAGCCTCAGCCTGCCTCAGCCTCAGCCTGCATCAGCCTCAGCCTCAGCCTCAGCCTGCCTCAGCATCAGCCTGCCTCAGCCTCAGCCTCAGCCTGCCTGCCTCAGCCTCAGCCTGAGCCTGCTTCAGCCTCAGCCTCAGTCTGCCTTCAGCCTCGGCCTCAGCCTCAGCCTGCCTCAGCCTCAGCCTGCATCAGCCTCAGCCTCAGCCTCAGCCTGCCTCAGCATCAGCCTGCCTCAGCCTCAGCCTGCCTCTGCCTCAGCCTCAGCCTGCTTCAGCCTCAGCCTCAGTCTGCCTTCAGCCTCGGCCTCAGCCTCAGCCTGCCTCAGCCTCAGCCTGCCTCAGCCTCAGCCTCAGCCTGCCTCAGCATTCAAAGTGTGGCCCGGGAATGGAGTTCAGGGAACTCGAAGAACACGAGGTGACCTGTAGTTGGCTCCGGGCATTCCAAATCATGCCCAGGAATGGAGTTCTGGGAACTCGAAGACCACGAAGTGGCCTACAGGTGGCTCCGGGCGTTCAAAATGTGGCCCGGGAATGGAGTTCCGGGAACTCGAAGAGCACGAAGTGGCCTACAGGTGGCTCCGGGCATTCGAAATGTGGCCCGGGAATGGAGTTCTGGGAACTCGAAGAGCACGAAGTGGCCTACAGTTGGCCCCTGGCATTCAAAATGTGGCCCGGGAATGGGGTTCTGGGAACTCGAAGAGCACGAAGTGGCCTACAGTTGGTTCCGGGCATTCAAAATGTGGCCCGGGAATGTAGTTCTGGGAACTCGAAGAGCACGAAGTGGCCTACAGTTGGCCCCGGGCATTCAAAATGTGGCCCGGGAGTGGAGTCCTGGGAACTCGAAGAGCACGAAGTGGCCTACAGTTGGTTCTGGGCATTCAAAATGTGGCCCGGGAATGGAGTTCTGGGAGCTCGAAGAGCACGAAGTGGCCTACAGTTGGCCCCTGGCATTCAAAATGTGGCCCGGGAATGGGGTTCTGGGAACTCGAAGAGCACGAAGTGGCTTACAGTTTGTTCCGGGCATTGAAAATGTGGCCCGGGAATGGAGTCCTGGGATCTCGAAGACCACGAAGTGTATAACTGTTTGCTTAAATAAATTTCCGCGGCTTCTCCCCGGATCCTGCCCGGACCCCCCTGGGGATCGAGTATTATTTTTTGACCCCATTAGAAACCTATCAGTTTTCGCTGTTAGGTAAAAATGCAGGAGTTTAACGGATTGAGGGTGGCTCCACTATGTGTTTAATTTTTTGTTACCATTTTACTACTACCACTATTACTACCACCGCTATCACTACTACCACTACTACTACCTACCAAGCAACCTACCTACCTACCTACCTACCTACCTACCTACCTACCGACCTACCTACCTACCTACCTACCTACCTACCTACCTACCTACCTATATCAATCTACCTGCTTATCTACTTACCTACCTACCTACTACCGCTACAACTGCTACTGCTGCTTTTTTATTTCGACTACTACTAGTTAGTACTACTGCTTCTACCACTACTTCGGTTACCATCAGTTCGTTCCACGGCCACACGATTATTACTCCTACGATTATTCGCGGGCGGGGCATGTTTATTTTGCCGTTCCACGGTGCCAGAGATATCGCTCCGTGCGGGGCGGGGGCGTTATACTTGGATGGACCACCCATCAGGACAGCCGACGGACATCAGTTTCTCATTAAGGATTGCACTATGAATCGTATAAGGCAGGGGCGGTGGGCAGAAAGAGAAAAGGACAACCTGATCTCAAGCCCGGCCTTCGCAGTATTAGAATTCTGGCTCGTAATTGCAATTACTATTCGTAGTAAAATGACCGTCGTGAATTCTTTTGCTACTACTTAATGCCGCCACTACTTCTACGACCGCATTGCAAGAAACACGACGGTTACTTTTATTTCCCAACCATCCTGTGGTGTTGGGTCCTCGTTTTGAAGAGACAGCGCCCCGCGTCCCACCTTCTCCTCCTCCTCTCCTCCGTGCTGCCGTCCGCATGCGTCCCGCACACCCATTTCGGCACACCCCTCACACGTTTCGTGGCCCCATAGGGAGCTCCACCGAAGGCCCCATGGCTGCCGTCCGCATGCGTCCCGCACACCCATTTCGGCACACCCCTCACACGTTTCGTGGCCCCACAGGGAGCTCCACCGAAGGCCCCAGTGCTGCCGTCCGCATGCGTCCCGCACACCCATTTCGGCACACCCCTCACACGTTTCGTGGCCCCACAGGGAGCTCCACCGAAGGCCCCATGCTGCCGTCCGCATGCGTCCCGCACACCCATTTCGGCACACCCCTCACACGTTTCGTGGCCCCATAGGGAGCTCCACCGAAGGCCCCATGGCCGTCCGCATGCGTCCGCACATGCGTGGCCCCGCACCACCCATTTCGGGACACCCCTCACACGTTTCGTGGCCCCACAGGGAGCTCCACCGAAGGCCCCAGTGCTGCCGTCCGCATGCGTCCCGCACACCCATTTCGGCACACCCCTCACACGTTTCGTGGCCCCATAGGGAGCTCCACCGAAGGCCCCATGGCTGCCGTCCGCATGCGTCCCGCACACCCATTTCGGCACACCCCTCACACGTTTCGTGGCCCCACAGGGAGCTCCACCGAAGGCCCCATGCTGCCGTCCGCATGCGTCCCGCACACCCATTTCGGCACACCCCTCACACGTTTCGTGGCCCATAGGGAGCTCCACCGAAGGCCCCAGCCGTCCGCATGCGTCCCGCACACCCATTTCGGCACACCCCTCACACGTTTCGTGGAGGGAGCTCCACCGAAGGCCCCATGCTGCCGTCCGCATGCGTCCCGCACACCCATTTCGGCACACCCCTCACACGCGTTTCACATCGGGAGCCTCCACCGAAGGGAGCTCCACCGAAGGCCCCCGTGCTGCCGTCCGCATGCGTCCCGCACACCCATTTCGGCACACCCCTCACACGTTTCGTGGCCCCATAGGGAGCTCCACCGAAGGCCCCAGTGCTGCCGTCCGCGTGCGTCCCGCACACCCATTTCGGCACACCCCTCACACGTTTCGTGGCCCCATAGGGAGCTCCACCGAAGGCCCCATGGCTGCCGTCCGCATGCGTCCCGCACACCCATTTCGGCACACCCCTCACACGTTTCGTGGCCCCACAGGGAGCTCCACCGAAGGCCCCAGTGCTGCCGTCCGCATGCGTCCCGCACACCAGGTGTGTGGCGTGCCGACATGGGCGTCGCGGCGCGCGGGCGCTGCCGTCGGGGTTCCCAGGGAAGCCCCCTGCAGAGGCGACGCTCAGAGTCACGAGTACCGAGAGTCACGCAGACCCAAACTGTTCACAGTCGTATACATACATTTACACTGGGCGTATCCATGCACGCATTCATGCGAATAGAATCAATCGCGCGCAGATTCATTCATAATCAGACTCGCTCGCGATCCGACTCGCACGCGCTCAAGCTTTCATATTCGGACCTATCGTCTTCGTTCGTGTTGTGTACACTGCCACGCATTTCGGCACACCCCTCATACGGCTCGTGGCCCCATAGGGAGCGCCACCGAAGAAGATATTCACAATTGCGGTACTCTCAACTGCATATGGTTGGGTCCTTCGCCAGGCTAATTTTTCTGTGTAGTATTTGTATTATTACAGTGTCTTTTGTCAACTCCTCCTGCTATTATTCCCATTCGTACGGCTACTCCTTTCTATTAACATTACCAGCAGCACTGCGACTCTTACTACTGCTGCTACTGCGTACCGTTTTTGCTACTGAGTAGCGTTATCACTGCTAAACATTGTTAGTTGTTCTGATTATTACTACTCGCATTACGTATCGCGACGTCTTGCTCCTCTTTTTTTATAAATGTTTTTGGTTAAAGATACCGTGGGGCAGCCATTGTCACACGCGCTTCCCTGTAGGCTGCTAGAGCCTCATGTATGGTGGAAATCTATTCGTACAAACTATTATTCGTGCAAGTCGCACTCGTCGTAGTACTAGTGCAGTACATGTATCTCCGAAGCCGTTGCTGTACTTTAGACTATATTTCACTGCTGCTATCATCACTACTACCCGTATTCGTATAACTATCACTACTACCACTATTAATATTACGCTACGACTATTCTTACTACTACTACTACTACTACTACTACTACTACTACTACTACTACTACTACTACTACTACAGCAACAACTACTACTACTACTACTACTCTTACTACCTACTACCTACTACCTAATACCTACTACCTACTACCTGCTACCTACCTTCCATTTCCTACTACTACTACTACTACCTACTACTACTACTACTACTACTACTACTACTACTACTACTACTACTACTACTACTACTACTACTACTACTACTACTACTACTACTACTACTACTACTACTACTACTACTACTACTACTACTACTACTACTTCTACTGCTTCTGCTACTGCTACTGCTACTGCTACTGCTACTGCTACTACTACGCGTGTTACTTCTAATGCTCGTCTTATTATTATTATTACTACGACGACTACTATCAGTTAGTGCCTCGGTCGCACGATTACGACTCCTACGGTACATCGCGAGCGGGAAATACTTTTTCCCGCTCCGCGGTGTTAAGATAACGCTCCGACGCTCCGTGCGCGCGGGGGGCGTTATATTTGGATGGGCCACCCCCCAGGACAGCCGACGGAATTCACATTTCCCATTGAGCGTTGCAGTAGGAATCGTATAGGGCGCGGCGCTAAGGCGAATGTGCGCGGCGCTCATGCGAGAGCATCGTTTTGAAAGCGAGCCGCCCTCAATCCGTGAAGCGCTTGCAACGTTTTCAGAACCAATGTGCGCAGCGCTAAGGCGAGAGGTATATTTTGAAACCGTGCCGCCCTCAATCCGTGAAACTCGTGCAAATGTTCATAGCGAATGCGCGCGGCGCTAAGGCGATAGCTGGATAAAAACAACGGGCCGCCTTCAATCTGTGAAACTCGTACACATGTTTAGAAGTTCATGTGCGTTGCGCTCAGGCGAGAGCTTTATTTTGACACCGAGCCGCACTCAATCCGGGAAGCTCGTCCACTTTCTTGATAGCGAGTGTGCGGCGGCGCCCAGGCCACAGCTAGATTTTGCAAACGAGCCCCTTCAATCCGTGAAACTCGTGCGCACTGTTTAAAATGAATGCGCGCGGCGCTGAGCCGAGAGCTACATTTTGAAATCGAGCCTCCTTCAATACGTAAGCCCTGCGCATTTCTTTTTTCTGAATGTGCGCGACGCCAAGGCGAGAGCTAGTTAAAACAACGCAGCGCCTTCAATCCGTGAAACTCGTGCACATACAAAAAAAAACCATGCGCGTGGCGAGCGGGCGAGAACTATATTTTGAAACCGAGCCGCCCTCCATCCGTGATGCTCGTCCAACCTTCTCATAGCGAGTGTGCGCGGTGTTAGGGCGAGAGCTGCAAACAAAAAACTAGCCACCTTCAGTATGTGGACTGTGTACACTTCTTTACAAGCCCATGTGCGCGGCGCTCGGGCGAGAACTACACTATGACCGGGCCGCCTGCAAACAGTGACATTAATTTGTGCAACCTGTTATAGCGAGTGTGCGCGGCGCTACGGCGAGAGCTCGATTTTGAGAACAAGCAGACTTTTTTTTGGGGGGGGCAGGCACGGTGCTACAGTTATCGTTCCTCTAGAACCGCCCCCTGGATTTGTCGGTGCGCTACTGAGATGACGGGGGGGGTTCTTTACATTTTTTGAGGTTAACGAGGCACGAACAGGGCACTGATGAGGAGGAACGCATCAGCGGCGTCCAGAACCAGATCGATACCAGAATGCCAACGCATGCCAACGCATTCCGCACCAAAATCCGACAATACAGTTCAACAGGTACAACAACTACACACAAATGCCGACCACATGAAGAGCATCAGCAGCGATCGAAACCTGCAGCTGGTCGCGCACGGCCCCATTGACATTTCTGAGGCGACTGTCGTCGAGCATCTGACGCAGCTCACGGAGGACAAGAACTACGATGACCGCGTTCGTCACATATTCTGCATGACGGACCCCACCACCGTCGGCTAAATCGAATTCAAGACGCTTGCGTGCGAGAACGGCGTCCAGAAGATGATGAGAGAGAAAAAGAGAGAGAGAGAGAGAGAGAGATCCCGCCACAGGCACCAGGAGCGTCCCCCATGAACACAATACGATTCACAGACAACCGCACAACAACGGAACGCCGCACCATGAAACCACTGGGCTTCACCAAGTACCACCCAACTGGCTCCTGGGCATCCATCCCACTCGACGACATCCGCATCATGAAGGAGGATCTTGCGGTACCGGTTTCGGGGAAAAGTGTAGCCAAAGTCGCGAACGGGGATATCGAATATTCTGGCCAGGGACACGATGTGAGAGTGTCACTAGCACAAGCAATGCCTGAATGGGATGCTCAAGGCCCCCCAGAAAACTAGCCAACCGGGTCTAGCACCAGGCCGGGCCCAAACAGTTTTGAAGATTTATTTGGGTATTGAATTTTGCTTTTCCCCTCCCTCGGCCCCCCTGTGCCCCGCCCAGTGGTGAAAAACCGCCCCCTACCATGAACGCCGTTGTTTTACAGAATTCCATGCGAGCCAGATTCGCCAACTTATCTTTAATCCCCACTCTCATTTAGTTGTCTCACCCCCCTTTCTCAAGGAACCGAGCCCTCGGGACCATCGGCCTCCCGAGCTACTACGTCAAGAACGCCAGCACGCAGTGCCAGAGGCGGCAGGACGGTCTATGCACACGCGCACGGCGACGCGCCAACGTGCATTCTCCATCGACCATCGCAATGACCGAACAACATTCCAGCAACACCGCTGCCATCCCAACAGCAACCAGCCGCACAGCGACCAACCACCGCACACCCACAGCACCACCAGCAATCACTGACCCACGGACCAGCAGCACCCACAGCACCGAGCAGCAGCACAGAGCCACAACACCGCCAGCAACCGTTGACCCACAGACCAACAGCAGCACAGCCACCGACCACCCCAGACCCCCTGCAGCGAATACCAACGTCACCAACCAGCCACGACCGACCACCGACACCACAGACAGCACCGACCCCAGCCGACCAGCAGCACCCACGCCGCACCGCAGAACACGACTGTTCACTACCACCACAAGCAGCACCGACCCTGACCGACCAGCAGCATCCAACAACGCCCACCGCCGACCCCGACCGACAAGCGCCAATACAAGCGACACTGACCGACCAGCAGCACCCGCCAACGCCCGCAGCCGACTACTACCGACCAGCACGATTCCAAACAGCACCGACCCGACTGCGCGACAGCACCCACGAGCACCCACCGCCGACCGCGACCGACACGCGCCACCACGAGCAGCATCGACCGCAACCGAGCATCACCACCCGCCGGCGCCGACCACCGACCACCACCGACCAGCACCACCACGGCCAGCATCGACTCCAAACAACCAGCAGCATCCACCGGCACCCACCGCCGACCACGACCGACATACACTACCACAAACAGTGACGACCCCAACCGACTAGCGGCACGCGCTAGCGTCCACCACCAACCACCGACCAGCACTACCAAAAGCACCCACCAGCACCCAACGCCGACCACGACCGACCGACGCCACCACAGGCGGCGCCGATCCCGACCGACCAGCAGCACCCACAAGCGCCCACAAGCGCCCACCACCAATCACCGCCAGCATCACCGGCCACCACAAACCAGCATCCAACAGCACAACTGCCGACCACCACAGACCCACAGCACCACCAACAATCCTTGACCGTCAGACCAGAAGCAACGACGACAACCCACCAGCAACCACCAACAACATCCACCGACCAGCACCACCAGAAAGAGCATAACGACCGCACGCAAATAACCGTCATCCGCAAAAACGCCCGGTCCGTTTCAACAGGCGGCCGCGTCAGCGAGGTAATCAAAGAGCTCGACGCCGATCAAGGGGATTTCGCCGTCATCAACGAAACGTGGAGGGCAATTGCAGAAGAGTTTTGGGCGACCTCGGAAGGGCGCCCCTTCGGGGAGTTTGGCAATGACAGAGCGTGCTACGGGGTGGCCTTGATCATGCATCGACGGTGGACCCAACGCATTCAGCGATTCCACGCGATTTCGACCAGACTCGCCTCGGTATCGCTGAAAAGAGGGCGACTGAACATGCAAATCGCGGCGGCGTAGTTTCCTCATTCGGGATGTAGCCGCCCGCGCGCGCAGCGCATGTGTGACTTGATCCGCCAGCTTCGTAGAGAGAGCGTCATGACGCGGCGTCGTGCCATGCTCGCCGGTGATTTCAACGCACAGGTGGGGGCTCCCATCGCGCCCGAAGGCGTAGACGACAGCGCCCGCACTTTTGATTGCGCAGCTTCTAGATATGTTGGCCGTCGCGGGTGCGGATGCCAAACTCGAGGGGCGTTTGGTCACGTCGCTGGGCAACCCAAGAATGGCTCGCAAATGCATGTTTTCGCAAACCAGTGCGCAAGCAAATCGAATGTACAAGCGGCGACAAACACAAATAATATGACATCGCGCTGCTCGGCCGCGCGTTGTTTTGGCATTGCGCCAACGCAGAGGCCAACGACAGGGCCGATCTTGGTTCGGACCGCGCGGCCGCGACCATCGACGTGTATATAGTAGCAGTAAAGATAGGCGGACCACCGCGACGCGACGACGAACGACGTCAGCAGCGCCGCGTTTTTGCATCCAAATCCCCGGCGGGAGAGATCACCGACGCGCGAGCGTGCCATGGCCAATGCGCGGCCGATTTTGCGCCGGCGCGAGTTGCCTTCCAACCCTGATGCGCTGCGCGAGCGCATCCAACAAGTCATCGTGGACGCCGCTGCCGCCAGTGGCGCCCCGGGACTTTCCTCTGGGAACGACGGAGAGAGAGAGAGTGGGAGAGAGGGAGAGACAGAGAGAGAGAGAGAGAGAGAGGAGAGGAGAGAGAGAGAGAGAGAGAGAGAGAGAGAGAGAGAGAGAGAGAGAGAGAGAGAGAGAGAGAGAGTGAGAGAGAGAGAGAGAGAGAGAGAGAGAGAGAGAGAGAGAGAGAGAGACCAATCCCAACCAGGCTAGAACCAGGCAGCAATGCGACTAAGGACGCGCGCGACTGCGCAGTTGAATCGCGCAGCGACAACAGGCGCATGACGGCGACCGCCGCGCCCGCGTGCAGCCGAGCAAGCACGTGCAGACAGAGGTTCGCGTGTGCAGGAGTGGGCGACGCGACGAGCGCGCGTGACAGACGTGCTTGAGCAGCTTCGCGACTTGAAGAGCACCCGCGCGTTCGTTGCCCGCCTGGCAGACGACGAGGGCATTCAGCGCGCGATGCGACGAGAAATCGCGAACGCGTTCGCGGAGGTCCACGAGCAACTGGGCAACTCGACGGCAGAGGCGAGCAGCCGGAGCGACGGAGCGACGATCTCGCGGGCCACCGACCAGAAGGCCGACCAGCAGACCGACCAGCAGACTTGCAAATTAGCGGGCCGAACGCCAGACTGGCCGACCGACCGGCTGACCGGCGGGCCGACCGCCGACCGCCGACCAGCGGGCCGGCAGACCGACAGCCGGCCGCCGACCAGCAGACCCACCGACTACCACAGCCACCAAACGACGACCTCACCGACCACCGACCAGAAGACCGACAGGCCAAGGCACCGATCGCCAGATTGCCCGACCGACCGGCGGGCCAGCACCCCGACCGCCGACATGCAGACCTGCGCGTCGACTACCAACCAACGATCAGCAGGCTCACCGACCGACTACCAAAGCCACCAAACGACGACCTCGCTGACCACCGACCAGCAGACCCACTAGCAAACTGGCAAACCTGTGGACCGCGCTACCGACTGACCGGCGGGGCAGCAGACCGGCCGCCGACCGCCGACCAGCAGACCAGCAGATTTGCCGCCTACCAGCGACCAGCGCGCCTGCGGACTCCCACCAGTCACGCCGACAGGGCTAAACAAGGTCATCGCAGGTCTCTGCTCGGCAGAGCCCCAGACGCGAAAGGCTTTCGCGCAGAAGCGTTCAGAGAGGGCACGCGGGGAACTCAGATGTGCACTTCTCTATTTCTACAACGCGATCTGGCAGCGCAAAGGCGCCGCCGCCAGCCGGCTGGAAGAGCGCAGTCATCGCAGTCGCGCCAAAAATGGGGATTTCACGCTTCCACAAAATTGCCGCCCCATTCGCGCGACGCCATTGTTGCGCAAGATAGTCGGCCGACTGCGCTGCCGCAGGCTCCGACCAACGCTCGCTCTCTCCAGGCGGCCGACCAGGCGGGCTTCAGACGGGGCCACTCGACCGCTGACCACCTGTTCACCTTCCAGTTTACTACGGGGGCGAGCAAACGAATCGCCCAAATCTTTGGGTCGCAGCGCCCGGTTCCCAAAAGCTTCCGATTCGGTTGAGCGCGAGAGCATTTGGGCAGCGCTGCAGGAACATGGCGTCCAACCTGACTGCGTTGCATTGTTCCAGCAGCTCCACCAGGGGCGCAGCCGCGGTGAAGACAGACGTCGGCAGCAGACCCTCCAGCTTCTTGCGGGGCGCGATGCAGGGCGACCCGCTCAGCCTCTTGCTTTTCAGAGCTCTCCTACAACGGATCTTCGGGTCGCTGGTCTCCGAGTGGCAGCTGCCAAGAGAGGGTGTCGAATCGGGTTTCGCGCGCGCCGCCGCGCTCGCCGACCTGCGCTTCGCCGACGGCGGGCTCGGGGCTGGCCGAGGACTCTCCCTAGCCGGACTGCGATGCTTGACGTCGCTGGGCGCGCGGCAAAGCCGCGCGGGCTCGAACTGCGCCCGAGCACAGCCAGGATGCCCGGCATCCAGGCGAGGAGGATTGGAAGGGCGAGCTCACGCGCAGCACGTGTCCAATGCATGAATGTAGAATTCACCTCGTGCGAGGGCAGCCTCAAATACCGCGGCCACTTGATCGGCTCCCACGAGCCGATGGGCGCGGGGCTTCAGCGCCGCTCGCGGACGGCATGGGCGTCGTTTGCGTTTCGCAAACAGGAGCTGACCAGGGGGCGTTGGCTCGCCGACTCCGGCTTTTCAACCGCGCAACGCCGACGGCGCTACATGGTGCAGACACTTAGACGCGGGCGAACCCCCGCGGCAGCGCTTGCGACGGGCGCAACGACGCATGCTTCGTGCGATTATTCATCTGGTCGTCAAGGCGACGCACGACATCGCAAGCGGGCCCTCGCGGCAGCCAAGGGCCCGCCGCCGTCGACGTCGCGAGCAACGAAGCACCAGACAACGACCGCTGCACCAATGGCACTAGCGACGGCGACGACGCAGGCAGCAACCCACTCCACGACGCGCCTGCCACGCCCGACGTGCGCGGCGAGGGTTGCGAAGACATGGCCACAGAAGACGCGCTTGATCAGGGGATTGAATGCGTTTATGCAGCGGGCGACGCGACGCGCGGAGCACTTCGTGGAGCTTCGCCTTATCGACAACATGGCGGCGGTGTGCAAACGAAGCGCATGGCGCATGGCTTCCAGAGTCGCCAACCACGGCAGCGCGCGGTGGACATGGTGAGTGATGCTATGGCAAACAGGCTTCAATCCGCGCCAATGGGGCCGAGGCAGCACGTTCGCAAACGCAAGCGTTGGGGCGACGAAGTCAACGCTTACATGCGCCAACGCAGACCAGACCTCCACTGACCACCCACGCATATCCACCCGAAAGGTGAACCAAACGACATTACATAGATTCGGACAGCCCACGTCACCGAAACATGGGCGGCGTTCGAGCATTATTGCGCCGATCCCGCGCGGGCAAGTACATAGGGCCAATACCAAGAACATGAACTCCCAGCAAAAATCGAAACGACACG
>CAUYUJ010004002.1:152500-155422 GCA_963575745.1 Prorocentrum cordatum
TTCAGAGGGTTTTGTCTTGGAGTGTTCCCGGGTCGCTGGGGGGCACTGTTGCGGTAAGAACGAATGTAGCACGAGGGGCCCGCGCGTCGAGACATTCGCAACATGCTGAGGTCGTTCGGCCCGTTTCGCATGAGACATCTTCATTTTGGCCCGTTTTGCTTATTGAGACATCCTCGCAACCCTGGACTCCCAGGCGCTACGCGAGAGGTGGTCCGGCCCATGTCGCTTGAACCATCCTCAGAACTTTTGGGCTCGGGGATACTGTGACCTGAGGTTGCCTCGTCCGTTCCGCCTGAGTCATCGTCGCTACGCTAGGCTTGACGACGCCGCCCGCGAGGTGATCCAGTCAGTTTCGCCTGAGACGTCCCCGCAATACTGGGGTCAAAGGAGGTCCAGCCAGTTTCGCATGAGCCGCCCCCGCAATTCCGAGCGACCGTTGAGGAGTGCGAAGCCAAGGAGGAGGGGGATGAGGGGGAGGAGGACGAGCAAGATGATTGAGGACGAGGGGGAGGAAGGACGATGCTCGTATTGCTATCAGAAAAGTACAATTGTTTCCAATTGGAATCCAGTGCCCCTCTGTTGTGAGGCAGTTCTATAGGAGGGGGGTACAGAGGGCAGGGTGTTTACACAGTCGGGAGGAATCAGTGAATTCAGCATGGGGCGGGCTTGAAGTGCCTCGAAAATGCGCGCACCCCAACCGTCAGCATCTGGTATACATGTGGATCACATATATGGTGCTTTCCGTCGTCCTCCTCCTCCTCCTTGCTCCCTCGTCCTCCTGTCTCGCCCCCTGGACGGGGGTCGAAGCGTCCGCGGCTCGGGCGGGAGAGCGCCCATTGCCCCCCCTTGCTCCCCGTTCCGTTTTTTCTTTGCCTCCCCGCTCCATCATCCGTCGATTCACCTCGTCCTCCCTCCTTGCTCGAAGGCAAGCGAGGTCCCTGGAGCCGCGTGCCCGCGTTGGCGTTATACCGCCCGTTCGATGTCCGAGCACAGCGACGTAACCAAGTAGAGGGTGCCAAAGCAAGTTGTCGGGGAGCACTTCAAGCGTCGGCGGCTGCGGCCGCCAAACACAAACGCATCGCGAGCATGTGAAAGCGAAATTATACATGCCCCCGGCAAAGCCCACCCCCGTGCCAGCGCAGCTGTTTGTATGGCGACGCTTGAGGTTATGCTTGTTCAGAGGTCCGTGACATGTGACACTTCTCGTGTTATCGGACTGCTGCGGGGCCTTGCGGGTCCATCGGGGCCCTCTAGGGACGTATTCGGGACAGATTCGGCCGCCTTGGCGCCGCAGCCCACGGTGGCCGCCCTGGGCCAGGGAACTGTGTATTCGCAGCCCCCCCGGGGCCGCCCTGGGCCAGGCAAGTGTGTATTTGCATTCCTCCCGGACTGGGCATGTCGATCTCGATTCTGGTTTGGCAAAGTAGGGGCACCTTCGAGGTGGCGAGCGTTCACCTTTTTGAAATGCACAAATCAATGTGTGATCTGTGTACACAGATTGCGTCTTCAACTGTGTAATCGCGTGCGCGGGTCCACTGTTTACACACATCGTGGTGTGATCTGTGTACACAGATCTTGTTCCCATCTGTGTATTTGGAGTGTGCTCCTCGCGGGTGGTGGCGATTGGGCGGGGACATTCGCATTTCCCTCGGCTGGTCCAGGGGGGGCGTTCTACGCTCGCGAGATACACAGTTCGCGTGTCAAACTGTGCATTTGCCCCGCGCTACTCGCTGGAGTCGCCACTGGGTGGGAATTTCCGTGGATCTCCCGGCTGGTCCAGGAGGGGGCCGTGGTTTGGGAGGGCAGACGGCGCGGGGGTCAGGGATGAGGGGGCATGGGAGGGAAGGGATTCGAGAGGGGGGGTGGCGAAGGGGCCGGGGGATGAAAGGGGGAGGAGGAGAGGGGCGTAAATGGGCCCAGGAGGAGTTGCAGCCTCGGTTTCAGCATCACGGGGACGAGGAAAGTGAGGGTGGGCAAACGGATGGGGATGCGCTGCGCCAGGGCGCAGGGGAGGGGAGGAGGGCAAGGATACGGATGATGGGGGAGCGCGCAAGGCGGAGGAGGACGAGGAGGGACGACATGAAAGGGCATTGGAGAGCGCGAAAACGAGGAGCGGGAGGGGTGTCAGGAGGGGGAGGAATCGCACGGACATGGGGGGGATGAGGTGAAGGCACGGGGATGCGGGAGGAGGCGGGGGACGGGGCATGAGGGTGAGGCAGCTGCCAGCTAACGCTGAGTTCATCGGTGTTTCGCGTGTCCGTGCACCCCCCCAGAAACTAGTTACCGGTTGCAGAACTGCGCTATTTGGGTAGTCGTGCGCGACGTGCGTCTAGGCCAAAGGCTCGCGTCTATGACATTCCTTGGCGTCGCGTTGATGCCGTCCTTCTTCAACAAACTGCATATGCACAGATTGGCTGAATATGTGTTTCAACGTTTGCCTCATAGCTTCCTCTATAGTAACAGACCAACGACGGAATCCAAGTTTCCAATGCTCTTGGGACACTTCTCCTCGCCAGGGCTGGATGCGGCTCGATCGTGCCTGGTGATGCAGGCCAGTGCTCTGCCGACGAAGGGTGCGTCACGGGCCCGTTCGTGCCCAGCTTGTCGCGCCCAGGTCCGTTTGTTTTACGGTTTGGAGGTGTGTTCGGAGCCGTATGGTCCTCGCTGACCACTTCGGTTGGCTTTTGGGGTTGTTTTTGGGCCCCGTCCAGGGCTTGACTTGGCTGGCGGGCGGAGCGGTGCACCTGGGCCAGGGTGCCCTGGTCGCCCGGGACAGTTCCGGGCGACCCTGGCGACCCCAACGGCGGTGCCGGGGAGGTGCCGTGGAGGGGTTGCCCTCAGAAGAGCTGTGTGCGCTCCATGGTCCACAGAAACCTCGGGCTACGAGATGCCCTGACTTGATGTGCAATGCCTCGTTTCGCT
>CAUYUJ010004002.1:155522-165522 GCA_963575745.1 Prorocentrum cordatum
ATCGCGCAACGCGGCCCCCTCATGGGGATGCGCACCGCGCGCGCGCGCGCTCGGCCGCGGTGCGCGCCGCCGGTCGCGGCGCGGCGCGTGCTCGGCGGCGCAGGTTCGGCGCCGAGTGGCAGGACTGCTGGAAGGAGGTCGGGGGCCAGCACGGCGGCGGCTGGTGCTCCCCGGGGCGCGCAGTCGGCACCATGCACACACAGAGTTGTAACACATGTGCGCGTCGGCCACGCCACGGCGACGCGCGCGCTCGGAAGTCTTGCAGTGTAAGCTCCGCGGCGGGACTGCAAGATGTTGCTCTGTGTGGGCCACTTCCAAACCAGCACCAATCCAACTCGAAGGTCCCAGATCCCTCCAAAAATTTCGGGTTGGGGTGTGGACGGCTTCCACTTTCCCTCGATGTTCCAGAGGCCCCCCCCACTGGAAATTGGCAGGCCCGACGGCGACTTCGGGCTGGGTTGGGATGGCTTGGTGTGCAGTCATACGTCTGGGTCGGACGTGCGTTTCCAACAGAGACACACAGTGCTAGCATGTCCTCCTGTGTCCCATGTGTGGCGGGGGCAGCTGGGGGATCGGCGCCGTCCAACCGATCCCCATCCCCACTTGGGCCATGGCATCCCTCGGAAGAGGAGCGGGCGCCCACACCGCTACCCTTCTCTCGTCGCCATGGTTGGCTTCGCCTCGAAATGCTGGTCAGAGCGCACCCCTGGAGAGGTCTGTGGAGTGGTGGCATCGGTACTCGCCAATCTGGCCCGAGGGAGGAGGGGGAACGGGGGAGGGGAGGAGGAAGGGAGAGGAAGGAGGGGGAGGGGAGGAGGGGAGGAGGGAGGAGGGGAGGAGGGAGGAAGGAGGGGAGGAGGGAGGAAGGAGGGGAGGAGGGGAGGAGGGGATGGCCCCAGCAGCCCACTCCCCCAGGTGGGGGGTAGACCTCGCGAAGCCCGAAGGGAACAGACATGTCCCCACCCAGGCGGGTGAAGTCGGCAAGTGGGGCGAGACCCTCGCGAGTCAGCCCGCACGCGGCGGTAGCGACGGCAACTTCCTCGCATCATTCGAGGAACGAAGAACGACATAAAATACACAAGCTCGGAGGTCCGCGCGGATTTCTCGGATCGGCGCTGGGGCCCCCTGGCGGCGCCTCTGGCGCCGCCCCTGGCGCGCTCCGCGCGCCAGGGAGGGGGGTCCAGCGCCGATCCGAGAAATCCGCGCGGACCTCCGAGTTCTTATGTTTATGTCATTCTTCGTTCCCTGAATCATCGACATGCAGGTGAGTAAGAGCCTCTTGGTGCAGGCGCTGTTCGGGTGAGAGCTGACAAACGAAAGCAGCGCGCACGCATGAGCTCGTATTGCGAAGGCCTTATGGCCAGTGCTGCCGACCCTGAAAAGGCGGGACCTCCCTCGGGACCCCCGCTGGAGCCCCCCCGGGACCCTCCTGGACTCTGGGGGGGGGCGCGGCTGCAGGGACCCCTCCCCGCCCGGCAGGGAAGGGATACAGGGAGATGGATCGACTTAATTACGACGTTCCTTTTCCTTGTTCCTTAACTTCCTTGGAACTGCCGACGACGACGACGACGACGACGACGACGACGACGACTTAAACGGAAAAGCGTTTCACACACGCCGTCGGCGAGTTTGTGGTGGTTCTATCTGCTCAGAACGGGGATCAGTACGGTTAAGAATGCGATTGCATGTGCGAGTGCTGATGCGAGCGGGAATGCTGACTTGAGTGTTCGTTCGGGTGTGTTCACGATTGTGAAACTGAGCGGGGAAAAACAACTGGCACGACCGCTACGAGGCACAAAATAGCAATGTCGAACAAAGCTGCTGAAAAACAACCATTCTTCTCCTCCTCCCCCGCTCGGGTGGGACAGGATGCACCCGAAGCAGTTGAGATGGATGCCGAGCCACTACCGCCAGGCCCTCCTGTATGTTGTGCACCTCTGGGAACGCAGGCCAGCGGGGTGCTCCTTGTGGCTGATGCTAGTGGTCTTCCTGCCCAAGCCCCCGCAAGGAGGGGTCAGGCCGATCACCCCGGCCAGGCTGTGGACGAGGGTGTGGTCGAAGCTCCGCCAGCCCCTTATGGCCAAGTGGGAGCAGCGGACCGACTCCTCCGTCCACTGGGGCAGCGCAGACAGGACGTGCGAGAAGGTAGGGAGGGTTCACGGCCTGACCACTGCGTATGCGAGGAGGAAGGCCGAGTTTGCCGCCAGCACGTGGTGGCGGGGTGCTCGTGTGCGGTGGGAGTTGCCAAGCTGCTCGCCAACGCCTTGCCGAAGAGGATCGTGGCCAGGTGCTCGATCGCCCGCGCGCAGGGCCTGGCCGACGACTGCTTGCCCCAGGTCGTCGGGACAGCGCGCCTGGTGGCCGAGCAGGTGCCTGCGGCGGCCCAGGAGCTCATCGCGGGGCTGCAGGAGCGTCGCCTCGAGATCAATTGGGTCAGGGCAGGCTTGCTGGCCACGGACGCCAAGGCCGCCTCGGATCTCAGTGAACGCTGGGCGTCCGCAGGGCTCCAGAAGCACACTGGGCTGCGGTGCCCCGGGGGCGACGGCAACGACAGCAGCCGACGTCGGGTGCCCGAGCACAGCAAGAGGTTGGGCAAGGCCCGCGAGGCGGCCGCCAGGATCGAGCTGCTGCAGTCGGCTGGGGCCAAGACGTGCCACCTGTTTCGTGAGTCGCCGTGCGCCACGGCGGTGCGGGGCTCGGCCGTCATTGACATCGCCGACGGCAAGCTGCACGGGCTGAGGGCCCACGCGTTGAGGGCTGGTGGTGTGCAGGCTGGAGACAGCCGCATGGGCGACGGCGGTCGGCAACGGGCTGATCAACAGGGCAGTGCTGACCGAGGTCCACAGGCACGGGCTGGAGATTGTGTCGAGACGCCGTCCCTGGACCATGTGCACTGACCCAACCCAGGCAGCTGTTTCCACCTTTTCTCGAATAGGCAGTCAGCTGCACCAGCATGACAGCCTCGCTGACCACTTCGGCAAAGAGGTGGACCTTTTTTTTTTGCTTCGCTTCTTGAGCCATGTGGCCCGCCAGGCTGCGCAGGCGGCCTCAGACGTCATGGCTCTGCGTCGGCTTCAGGCCCCGTGGGTTGCAAAGATCCATTGGGGCCCCGTGCTGGCCGAGGTAGCGAAGTAAACCTTGGAAGTGTGGTGCAAGAGGCATCAAGATGCGTTTCGGCCCGTCAGCGCTGGAACGCACTGGTGCCAGCAACGCCTTTTCCTTGCTTGCAAGGCCGCCGACCCTCTTTCTGCAGGCAGTGTGGATGCGCAGGCCCGGTGTGGCACAACTTTTTTGAGTGCCCTTGCTCTGCTGTCGTAAGGAGGGAGGGGTGCTCTGCCGATATGCTTGAGACTACCAAGAGGGTCGTTGCCAGTGGGCCGCAGCAGGCTGAATTGCTTGCGCGCGGGATCACGCCCTCGCCAGAACACTGCTTCGGCCAGGCTGAAGTTGCTGAGGTCGAGCAGTGCAGGTTTGTTGGATGCATGCCTGGATGGATGTTCTCGGGAGATGTGTTCGTGGACGTTTCGTCGTTCTTCACTTCCCACGGGGTCCTGCGCAGGGCGGGTTGGTCGGCCGTGTGTAACAATGATGACGGCAGTTCCCGCTGGTCCATGTACGGAGCTGTCCCCTTGGCCCGGTCCCCGAGTCAGAGCTCGAAGGGCGCTGGGGATTTCGCTTTCTTAATGCTGTACAAGTTTTCTGCCAAGCCCGACCTCGAGTGGCCCTTGTGTTTTTTGTTGTTACTATCATTGTTATTACTATTCGTATCGTATTAGGACTCGTGTTATTGTTAGTGCTACTCTTTTTATTATTGTGCTGTTAGTATTATCATCATCATCATCATCCTTATTTTCAGTAGTATTCGTATTCTGTTTGTTAGTTTTATGTGTAGTCTTGTTATTATTGGTCTTGTGCGGGTGCAGTCGGCTGCGCCACGAACCCGAGAAACAATCCCTGTTCCCGTCGAGACCCCGCCGTCACTTTTGGACTGCAAGGCCGCCCGGCGACGGTATGCAATGCTAAAGCTCGCATCAGTGCCAGCGATGACTCCTCCTTTGCCGGCACTTGTTGTAGATTTGGCAACGCTGCGGCAAACACCTGGGCCAACAAAGGAGCTGGCCTCTGGAACGTGGACGCCCCTGTGCAGATCATCCTGTTTACAGAGGCTTGCGAGGCGCGTGCCCAGGCGCTTGTCAGATGGGTAGGCCGTGTTAATTCGTGGCTTGTAGACCAGGGTATGACAGATACTGGCGGGGTGGTTGTAGGTAAGGGGCCCGAAAACGAAGTGGCCACCTTCAATGACGCTCTCGAGGTTCGTGAGCACCTAGGGTGGAAAAGCTATAGGTTGTTTCCCCGCGCCCAGAGGACGGGGGACAGGGTGGAGTTCGGGGCGGGGGAGATCAATGGCACGCCGTGGCTCGTTGAAGGGTACTCTGCTGTGGCCTGTGACGTTGGTGGTGGCGCCGATGACCACCCGACCCTGTTCTTTTACGTGCGGGGCCTCGCGGCCAAGTGTTTAAGAACCCAGCATGCGGGTCTCAAGTCTCAGCGCTCTCGCCTCAGGCGCCGCCTGCGCCCGTCTGTGCTCTCGCCTTTGGGGCTCTCTGGGTTCAGAGGAGCTGGCGAGAGAGACTGGGAATGGCTGCGCGCGAGGTTGTCGGGCTCCCCTCTTGCCGTTCCGTGAGGGCCTCCTGGGGGCGGTCCTGGGGCCGATATGGGGGACCCGAGGGTGGTCCCGTGGGCGGGCCCGCCTGGGTGGTTGGGCGCGGGTGCCCTGGGGGGGCCCGGCGGCCCCTGGAAGTACGGGACCGGTCCCCGTGCTCGACCGCTTCAAGGTGGCCTCCTGTATGGTTTCTCCACGCCCGATTCGGCGGTCGAATGGGCGCATTGGGCTCCGTCGAAGCCGCAGGGATGTGGACGAGTTTTGGTCCCTGTCTGGGGCGGCAGGCCGCGAGCCTTTCTTGTGCCATTGGTCCTTGCGCCCTTGCACCCATCCCCCCTCGGGCGTTTCCTAGGGCGCGCCTTGCCAGAACTCCGCGGTGGATCCCGCCCACCCACAGGCATCCAAATTCATAGATGCTCAATCCTGGATCCTCCTCCTGCCTCCCCCCTCCTCCCGCTCCAGATCCGCTGCATTCCGGTCCCGGGATCCCCCTTCCTGGCCGCCCTCCCACCACTGGGATCGCTATCTGACGGTCCCAAGGATTGAGGATCGAATCTTTTCCGCGCGCGTCCATTTGTCCCTGGAGGTCCCCGGAGGTCCCTGGATGCACCCATAGGCCCAGGAAGTCCCATAATCATGCGGACAGCTCGATCCTTGAGCCTCGATCCTCGAACCTCGCGACGTCGACTTCGATGCCCATGTCGACGTTACGACGTTACGACGTTACGACGACGACGACGACGACGACGACGACGACGACGACGACGACGACGACAACGACGACGACGGCGGAGGCGGCGGCGGTGGCGTCGGCGATGGCGACGACGACGACGACGACCAGAGGACTGGGCTCCAGAGGCCTCTGGAAGCACCCAGGTTTCCAGATGCCTCGGGAGGAAGGAAGGCCGACGGCGCCGGCCCCTCCCCGTCTGGCGAGCGCGGGGCGGTCCAGGTACGAGCAGCCCGCGGATGACGCGGGGTGCGGCGGCCAGTTCGACCCCTACGGCCAGTGGCACCAGGGCTACGCGCACGGCGGGCCCCGCATGACCGAGTGCGCTCCACTACTCGCAAAGTGCCTGCTCGCAAACGTCAGAAGAAAACATGTGATGTTCGATGCAATGGGCGTTGTTTGCCTCGTTGCAATGGATCCAGACCATTTGCGAGCAGCTACTCCGCGAGTGGTGGAACGCGCTTGTCCACAGCAGGGGAGGAGGCGGGCCGAGAAGAGGGCGAGGGTGGGGCACCCCCGCGCGATAGTGGCAGCTGCATGTACTTGGGTCCTTCGCCCGGATGATTGTTGTTGGTGGTTGGCTCGCTATCTTTCCGAAGGGAGTGCTTTTCCGTAAGCAGACCCTTCCCTGACCAATTGGCGGCTTTCTCTTGAGGGCCAGATCTGTCAACGTGCCGGCGCTCCCAATCTCCCATCGTCATCTACTGGTCTCCTCGTCCTCATCGTTGATGCATCTTGGTCTTACTCAGGTTCTCCTCCTCCTCCTCCTCCTCCTCCTCCTCCTCCTCCCTCCTGTGCTCGCGTCCCTGGGGCTCACGCCCTGCCCCTGGGGTCCCACGCGGCGGGGGCTGGAGCTCGATGAGAGCAGGAACCAGAGGGCCCGCTGTGAGTCGAACTGGTGGTGCATTTCTGCAGGGGCCCGCCTTCGCCCGTGTCAGTCCTGCACTTTACCGTTTACTTGTGTCTGTACTGTATTGTCGACCATGGCGCCCGGGCAAGGCCTCCCAGCTTCATCAGCGTCGCTCTCCCGAGCTTCCCGCCGCGCAGTTGTATGGCGGCATTCGCGCTTCAATGGTAGCAGTCGAGGCTTGGTGCCCGCTCCCATCCCCTCCTTCGAAAACGAGAAACGGACCTTCCCGCCGCGCCCGCGTTGCCGACCGCCCCCCCCGCCGCCGCAGTGATCGCCCAAGGAGGAGGAGGAGGAGGAGGAGGAGGAGGAGGAGGAGGAGGAGGAGGCGGAGGAGGCGGAGGAGGAGGCGGAGGAATAGGAGGAGGCGGAGGAGGAGGAGGAGGAGGAGGAGGAAGAGGAGGAGGAGGAGGAGGAGGAGGAGGAGGAGGAGGTGGAGGAGGAGGAGGAGGAGGCGGAGGCGGATCGCACTGGGAGCTGTCCCGCCCCCTCCCCCCTGGGCTTCCAGGGGGCCGCCGCACCGCCCGCCGAGGCGGGGGCACCGTACAGCTGAGCGGTGGCACCGCCATGGTCCGCGCGGGCTCCGCGCGCCCCCTTTCGCCCGCCGCCGGCCGGCAGCGCGGGGGCCGGAGGCGGCCGTGGTTGGCCACGCCTGCTGCCTCTCTCTCGGGGGGGGGGGGAGCGGCCGCTGTGCTGCTGTGCTGAAGCCTCGGGGGGGGCCCCGCCGCGCGCGCCTCGCAGGCGGCGTGTTCTCCCCCGGCCCCCGACTCTTCGACGAGCGGTGGCGCCGCTCAGAGGAGGGAGGATACTCTGGGACACACCCCAAGGGGGCTCTTCGGACGCACCACCATCGAGGATGGGCGCCCCCGCCGCGTAGAGCCCAGGGCTGGGCCCCGAGTGTCTGTGGTCTGGTCGAAAAGCCCATGACGCCTGCGATAAGGGGTCGACATATCCCCTGTCAGCGCAGAGAGGGGTGGGGGCGGGGGGACGGTTTCTTAGAGCCACCCCTGCTTTTTAGAAGGCGCGGGCCTTCTCTGTCGATGAAAGGCCGGCGCCTTCCAAGAAGCAGCCTCCTGAGGAGCCTTCCCGTCTCCCCCTACCCCCTTGTGCGCGCCGCCAATTGGAGCGGTCGTTCTTTTGCGCTGCATCTGCGGGGGACTTCGTGCGCGTGGTCGGCGAGGGATCGGCGTGGAGTCGGCTTGGGTAATTGCGATGTGGATCCGCCGTGGCATCGACACGAAGTCGACGCGCTCGACAAGGGTTCGAAGCGGGTTCAACGCGGATAGCGGTGCAACGTGACAGATCAGGTCCCCCGACGATGCCACGCAAGGTTTCCGGACGTCTTCGTCGGTATTCGGCGGATATCCCTTCGGGCTGGGCGGCAAGTTTTCGGCCCTGTTCGTCGGTCCTCGGCGGTCTTCCAGCCTCGGGATGCTCTCCAGCAGCCTCGTCTCGCCGAGAGCGTTCCGGGGCTGCCCAGCTCGCTTCGAGCGGTCGCTGGACACCCGAGCTGTGACCCGAGAGCCGGACGGCGCGGAGAGCAGGGCACCCAGGCCAGGATCTTGCAGACCTGGACTCTGCCAGACGCTGCTGGAGGAGGAGGGACGGGGAGCGTGTCGGCCCACGGCCGCGCTTGTCTCCGGCGTGCCCGGGGGGGAGGGCTTTTCATGGCGCCAACATCGCAGATCGAGTTTCGGTCGGAAGACGATCGGATGGGCCCGGAGTGTCCTGGAGAATTTCGTTCCGGATTTCGAGGGGAATTTCGTGCGGTTTTTTTGGGGGGCCAGGAATGAAGACTAAAAAGTTCCACGCGAAATTCACTTTGTTTTTCACTCGCCGTTTCGGGGTTTCGCATTGGCAGAAATCCACGCAAAATTCCGCTGCAGCACGTCTGCAAGGTCGGTGCAGTGAGGTAATCCTCCTCCTCCTCCTGCTTCTCGTCCCCGCTCCCTGACTCCTCCTCCTCCTCCTCCTCCTCCTCCTCCTCCTCCTCCTCCTCCTCCTCCTCCTTTGCTGTCCACTGCCTCCCCCCTTATCCCCCCTCCCCCCATTCTCCCCTCCCTGCTCCCACTCTCTCGATTTTCCCACTTCTCTCCCTCCCCCTCGCCTACCCTCCTTGTCCTTTTCCCTTCCTCTCCCGCTTACGCGTGGGGGGGGAGGGAAGGAGACAGCATCGAAGCAGGAGGAGAGGAGGGTGGAGGAGGGACCGGATGAGTAAGATGAGGAGGATTAGGAAAAGAGGTGTCCGTTGGAGGCGGAGGAGGAGGAAGAGGAGAAGAAGGATGAGGAGGAGGAGGAGGAAGAGGAGGAATAATCAGGATACCAATAATGAAAAGAAGACGAATAATAACAAGCATAAGATAATCATAATAACACTAATCATGCTAATGGTAGTCAGAATAACAAAAGAAGACTGATACTAATACTTAGACTTAGAGTAAGACTGCCAATACTAATAAGAAGAGGAGGAGGAGGAGGAGGAGGGGGAGGAGGGAGGAGAGATGCAAAGTCAGGTGTGCTCGCGCCACATCTGGCATCCTATCCCTCCCGCCCATCCTTCCCATTGCGTTGAGTCCTTTGCTATCCGCCAGCCGAGGTTTCCTACATGACCAGAGATGCGGGAGGAGGGGAGGAGGGCGAGGCGGAGTCGAAGAGGAGAGGAGGAGAGGAAACGGTGACGGTGGTGGTGACGGTGGCGGTGGCGGTGACGACGATGACGAAGACGACGGTTACGATGATGACGATGACAATGATGATGATGTTGATGATGATGATGATGATGATGATGTTGATGCTGATGATGATGACGATGTAGACGATGATGATGATAATGGTGATGGTGTTGGTTGTGGTGATGATGCTGCTGATGATGACCGTGATGGTGGTGATGCTGTTGCTGCTGCTGCAGATGATGATGATGATGATGATGATGATGATGATGATGATGATGATGATGATGATGATGATGATGATGATGATGATGGTGATGCTGATGATGGTGATGCTGATGATGTTGATGCGGTGATGATGCTGATGCTGATGCTGATGCTGATATTGCTGCTGCTGATGATGATCAGTTTGCAGATGGTGAGGATGGCTATGATGCTGGTGATGGAGGGGATGCCGGTGATGCTGATGATGAAACTGCTGCTGATGATGATGCTTATGCTGGTGAGGATTATCGTGCTGTTGTGGTTGATGTCGTTAATGATGATAATGGTGGCTGTTGTGGTGGTGGTGGTGGTGGTGATGGCGGTTCTGATGCTGATGCTGATGATGATAACGATGCTGCTGCTGCTGATAATGATGATGATGATGATGTTGATGATGCTGCTGACTACGATGATGATGACGATGCTGCGGATGCAAATGCCTATGCTGTTGAGTGTGATGGTAATGAGTCTGATTATGATGATGATGTCGATGATGTTAATGATGATTCGGATGATGATGATGATGGTGGTGATGGTGGTGGAGGTGGTGCCGCTTGTGGTGATGGTGATGGTGACGGCGTTGATGATGATGGTGATGATGATGGTGATGATGGTGACGATGATGATGATGCTGATGATGCTGCTGCTGCTGCTGCTGCTGCTGATGATGATGATGATGATGATGATGATGATGATGATGATGATGATGATGATGATGATGATGATGATGATGATGATGACTGTTGTGGTGGGGGCGATGATGATGA
>CAUYUJ010004002.1:170522-188022 GCA_963575745.1 Prorocentrum cordatum
ATCCGAAAATTGAGGCCCACGCTGCAGCGGGAGCACGATTCGGAACGATTCGGGAGCAGAAATGAGGCCGGCGCCTCAGCGAGAGCAGCATTTTAGAAAAAACACAAGCGAAAACCCAACTCCGGGGAATCCTGTGTGTAAAAAAACAGTACGCGGGGGGGTGCCGAATATCTTCCGGACGCCATCAGGGGAAGTGGGAGAGTATTTTCATATTGTGTAATTGTGGAGGAGGAGGAGGAGGAGGAGGAGGAGGAGGAGGAGGAGGAGGAGGAGGATCGGAAAAAAGAAGGAAAAGAGGGGGACGAGGAAGACGAGGACGATGAGGAGGAGGAGCACGAGGAGATGGAGGAGGATGAGGATGAGGATGAGGATGAGGATGAGGATGAGGATGAGGAGGAGGAGGAGTGCTGCAAGAGGAAAACGAGGAGAAGGAGGAGGATGAGGTTTCAAGATAACAAACCGTCTAGCTCACTCCCACCCGTCTTTCCAACACATGAGTTACACCGGAGCCGCAGCATGTTCAGCAGTCGTCTTTGTATGGGCAGTTATTGGGAACCAAAACCGACCCCATGTGCGCGACGCTTGGGCGAGATGCGCCCCGCGTGCCAGGCGCGCCAAGCGCACCAGGCACCCCTGTGGCCGGAGCTTGCGAGGCACGCCTGGTGCGCTAGATGCGCTACGTGATTCACGTGCGCCACGTTTGCCGCATACTCCAGCCGCGCCAGGTGCACGACGTTCGGGGCACGTGCAGAGTGTGTCATGTGCGCCTGTACGTGAGAGCACACATTGTGACATCGGGAAACATGTCGGCCCCCACCATTATTGTCGAAAACCAGTGCCCATCATGGTGCTTGCTAGGCCTGCAGACAGCAGGCCATGCGCCATGACCCCCCCCGTTTTTGTCAAAAACTATTTGGCAGTGGTCACAGGGAGGCCGTGAGTAATCCAGATTTGGCCGCGAGGTGCATTTTGTATTGTTTTTGACAGGCATGGGGGTCCTGCGCACAGCAGGCAATATGCTGACACCCCCGCCGTCCCTGTCACAAACAACACAAAGTACCCGAGGGCCTCACGAACATGACTCAAGACTTTGCCCCGACGTGTACTTTGTTTGGTTTTTTGACAGGGATGGTGGGGGGATCCGCATCGGGTTGGTTACACAGGAGGCTCTGAATTTGGAGACAGATTGTGCTTCGTATTGTTTTTGGACAGGGATTGTTGGGTGGCGGGAGCATCGGGTCGGCATTGTTCCTGGTTGGCTGCCGGTCGCCTGGGGGAGTGGGAATATATTAACAGGGAACATTGACACATCTTTTTTTCCGAGCAGGGAAGGAGGGTTTTGGCAGAGAGAGAGAGAGAGATAGAATACAAGTTTGTTGAATCACCTACGAGGAAAGGGCTGGTGGGATTAAAGTGCTACTCCCGGGGCTCGCACATTGCTTGACAAGGGAAAATATTGCCCCTCAGACTGCACCCCTGTCCCCCGATTTACAACAACAACAACAACAACCGCTCCTGCCTGCTATTTCTTGACACTGTATTTCAAAATCGCGCGCTCCTCCTCCCTTCCATCCCCTGTCTTAGGGGTTGCGCCAACCACACGTGGTAGGCAAGAGCGACATACTCCCAAGGGGGGTACGATCGAAGAAGAAGATGGCGGGTATCGAGGGTTTGGGATATTCATGTTGAATGACGCGCGAGCCAATAACAACGAGCAGTCTAAACATGGTTGTTGAGGTTGTTGTTCATGTTATTGTTGCGGTTCTTGTTGTTAATGCTTCTAAAGGAGAATTATCGTTGATCCTCCCTGCCCGGTAAGCATGGCACTTTTCGATTCAAGTACTGCGGGGGGAATCGATGTGTCACCAAACTGCGCCCCTGGCCCCCGGTTTACGACAACAACGTCTCCCGCCTTCTACACTTCCTTACACTTTATCCCGAATCGCGCTCTCGCGCGGGACGTCCTCACAATCAATACAGGAATCGCGCTCTCGCGTGGGACTCCCTCGCCATTTGTTCAGACGCCGCGACCTCGACCCTCAGGAGCCACGCTCTCGCTGTGGAACTCCTCACGAGTTTTGAGTGGGGCATCGCGCCGTCGCTCGAGACCTCCGCGCGATGCGTGCACGAGTTGCGCTCGAGAGCCGCCTGCTCGACCTGGTCGCTCGGGCCCGCCATCCGCCCGTCTGGTTCTGCCGCGTGTTTTCTGCTCCTGGCCCCCCTCCTGCTGGTCACGTGCTCCATCCTCTTCCCTCCCCCTTCGGGGGCGGCGAAGAGGGGGGTGATGACTAGGGGGGGGTGGATATCATGACGTGGGCCATGATATTTCCCCAGATTGCATGGCGCCTCTTCTCATTTCATTACGTCCCTGGCCCCCCCGCTGGGCCGCACACACGCCGCAGGTCAGATTTGCACCCCCCCCTCTTGGACACCCCCCTCTTGGCCGCTCCCGACCCCTTGTCCCTTCCATCCGTCCTCTCTTCCCCTGCCTTGGGGGCTGCATGAAATGCACGCTGCAGGCAAGAAAAAGGTATACATACCCCCAAGGGGGTACGATCGAAGACGGAGAGGGCGGGCAACGATGGTTGAGGATGTACGTGCTGAGTGGCCCACAAGCAGATAAGAGCGAACCTTCTTAAGGTAATTGTTGTTATTCTGCCCCCCTCCCCGCAGATGTATGCCACGTCGGAGCGTGACGTCCAGGACCGCGAGGGCGGGGCCGATGCGTGAGGACGGGCCAGACGTGAGGAGGAGGGATGAGGAAGGAGGAAGGAGGAACAAGGAGGAGGATCACTGGAAGGAGGACGGAAGGAGGGAGGACGGGACGGGAAAGGATGAGGACGGAGTAGGAAGGATGAGAGCGGATGCGGGCCGATGCAGGAGGAGGCAGGGAGAGAAGAGGGGGCGTCAGAGTCGGAAGCTGCCGCAGGGCCCCGTTTAGCGCACGGGCGCGCCCAGGATGGTGCGGGCGCAGCCTCGGGGCCTGGACACGGGGGCCGTGCGAGGGGATCATACGGGGGGCTATGCTGGGGGGGAACCTCCTCGCAGCCCCTCGCTCTTGTCCTCGGCGTCGGGCGCTTATGGACAATGACGACGACGACGACGAAGACGATGAGGACCACGACCACGACCATGACCACGACCACGACCACGACCACGACGACGACGACCACGACGACGACCACGACCACGACCACGACCACGACCACGACGACGACGACGACGATCACGACCACGATGACTACGACGACGACGACCACGACCACGACCGCGATCACGACCACGACCACGAATACCACCACGACCACGACCAGGGCTACCCTTCGGGTGATGCAGTTCTTTTTTTTCGGGGGTTGGGGGGGATTTGGACACACCCTTCGGTTTGCGACGGGCCCGCGCCAGATTGGCAATGCAGCCAAGTACATATCTACTTATTCAAGAGGCTTGCGCCATTTCGCCGACGACCCCGCCAGGAGCAGAGAAACCCACTATGGTGGCCAGGTTCAGGTAGGAGCCGCAGCGCCCGCGCTGGGCGTGGGTCCGAGGGCCGTGCTTGTCACGACCGCGCCGTCGCTTCCGTGCAGGGTGGCGTCGGGGAGGCCTCAGGGTCTGGGGCTAGCAGATCCGTAGTTAGGGGAACGAGCAATGACATAAACATAAAAACTCGGAGGTCCGCGCGGATTTCTCGGATCAGCGTTGAGGCCCCCTGGCGGCGCTTCGGGCGCCGCCCCTGGCGCGCTCCGCGCGCCAGGGAGGGGGGTCCAGCGCCGATCCGAGAAATCCGCGCGGACCTCAGATTCTTTATGTTTATGTCATTCTTCGTTCCCCTAGTAGTGGCCCCCTGGCCCATCCCACCACGGTGCTCGGGTCGCGGACACGGGCTTCTTGTGGGCCCCTCGGAGGCCTCTCCGGGCCCTGCTGGGGCCGCCAACGCAGGCCTCTGAGTGGCTCCTCGGGGGGGCCCCTTGGAGCCTCACGGTGGCCTTTGGGGTGCCCTGGGGAGGGGGGGGGCGACTTGTTGCAGAGCAGGAGGAGGAGGAGGAGGAGGAGGGAGGAGGTGAGGAGGAGGAGGAGGAGGAGGAGGAGGAGGAGGAGGAGGAGGAGGAGGAGGAGGAGGAGGAGGGAGGAGGAGGAGGAGGAGGAGGAGGAGGAGGAGGAGGAGGAGGAGGAGGAGAGAGGAGGAGGAGGAGGAGGAGGAGGAGGAGGAGGAGGAGGAGGGGAGGAGGAGGAGGAGGAGGAGGAGGAGGAGGAGGAGGAGGAGGAGGAGGAGGAGGAGGAGGAGGAGGAGGAGGAGGAGGAGAGGGGAGGGGGAGGAGGAGGGGAGGAGGAGGAGGAGGAGTAGGAGGACGAGGAGGAGGAGGAGGAGAGGAGGAGACGAGGAGGAGGAGGGAGGAGAGGAGGAGGAGGAGGAGGAGGAGGAGGAGGAGGTGGAGGAGGAGGAGGAGGAGGAAGAAGAGGAGGAGGAGGAGGAGGTCGTTGGTTGGTCAGCGTGGGGGCCCGGCCATCGTTGGTCCGCGGGCCTTCGCGCGCCGCCCCCCCCCCCCCCCCGCGCGCGACAGGAAGCCCAGGTGCTGATGGGCGAGATGAGCCTCGAGGAGCCGCCCCCTCCGCGCCCGGACCCTCCCCACCTCCCCTGGTGCGCGCCCCCCCCTGGGCTTCGGCAGTGCGGCCCCGCCCCCGCCTGCTTTGCGCCATAGCAGGGTCTGGCGCGAAGGACCGTTAAATAATTATATATATATATACACACATCTTTGTGAGGCGCACACATATCATACTATGTATGCTTGGGCGTATGCATGTATGTATGCATGCATGTATGCATGCATGCACGTATGTATGTATGTCTGCATGCAGATATGCATGTACATATGTATATGCATATTCATATATACATGCATATGTATATATGAATATGCATATGTATATGTATATGTTTACGCGTATGCATATATGAACATGTGTGCATATATACGCATGTATGCATGTGTGTTTGCATGCATGCTTGTATGTATGTATGCATCTATGCAGGTATCTATGAATGCATGCATGTATGTATGTATGTATGTATGTATATATATGCATGTATGTATGCATGCATGTATGCATCGATCTATATATATATATCTATCTATGTATCTATCTATATATGTACTTATGCATGCATGTATGTATGTATGTATGTATGTATAGATGTATGTATGCATGCATGCATGTATGTATGTATGTATGTATGTACACATGTATGTATATATATATATATGTATGTATGTATATGTATATGTGTATGTATGTATGTATGTATGTATGTATGTATGTATGTATGTATGTATGTATATATCCACGTATGTATGTATGTATGCATGTACGTACGTACGTATGTATGTATGCTTGCATGTATGTTTCCATGCATGCATTGTTGTATGTATGTATGCATGCATGCATACATGCATGCATGCTTTGATGTTTGTGTCCATGTTAACTTATTTGTGCACACACGCATATATGTACATACAGATGTATATATATATATATGTATATGTATATGTATGCATTCACACATATATATATAAATATATGTGTATATGTATACACATGTATACATGTGTATATATATATACACACATGTGAGAAAGAGCGCGCACGTAGGGCCCGGAACAAGAAAAGCGGGGGCCCAGCTTCGAGCTACCCCCCACCCTCCCTTGGAAAAGGAGGGGGGGAGGGCTTCCGAAGCTACGCCCTCCTCCTCCCCGCCCTTCTGGCGGCATTTTTAGTAGGGGGGCCCTAGCTACAGGGGGAGGGGGGCTTGGAATAGCTCCCCCCCTTCTCGGGGGCCCTGGTAGGCCGGGGCTTCCCTTTCCCAAGGGGGGGGGCTTCCGAAGCTCCCCCCCATTCTTTTGGCCGGACTTTGTAGCTGGGGGGTCCCTGGCTCCTCCTCCTCCTCCCTTTTCGGGGCCTGGGGTAAGCCCGAACTCCCTTTTCCAAAGGGGAGGGGGGGCTTCCCAAGCTATCTCCCCTTCCTCCGTTTTGTTGGCATTTCCAGCTGGGGGGGCGCTAGCTGAAGGGGGGGCTTCGAAGCTATCCCTCTTCTCCTTTTTTCGGGAGCCGATGGTCAGCCCAGCCTCCTCTTTCCAGAGGGGGGGGCTTCGGAAGCTACCCGCCCCCGACCCCCTTTGAGGATTAGGGTGTCAGGATTCGGGATTTTGGGCTTAGCGTGTTAGGGTTATGGAGTCTTAGGAATAAGGTGTTGCGGCGTTCCTTTTGTTTTCGGCGCCTCTTTTGGTTTTCGGCGCCCTTTTGGTTTTCGGCGCCCCTTCGTTTTTCGACGCTCCGTGAGTTTTCGGCGCCCCTTTGGTTTTCGGTGCCCTTCTGGTTGGTGGCGCCCCTTTGGTTTTGCTTTTCGGCGCCCCTTTTGTTGTCGATGCCCGTTTAGTTTTCGGCGCCCTTTCCGTTTTCGGGGCTCCTTTGGTTTTCGGCGCCCTTTTTGTTTTTGCCGTCCCTTCGGTTTTCGTTGCACCTTTGATTTTCGGCGCCCCTTTGGTGTTCGGCGGCGCCGCCCCGTTGGTTTTCGGCGCCCTCTTTATTTTTTCGGCGCCCTTTTGGTTTTCGGCTCCCTTTTGATTTTCGGCGGCCTTTTGGTTTGGGTTTCGCCCCCCTTTGGATTTCGGCGCCCTCTGGGTTTCGGTGCCCCTCTGGTTTTCGGCGCTACTTTGGGTGCTCGGCGCCCTTTTGTTTTCGGCGCTCCTTTGGTGTTCGGCGCCTCTTTGGTTTTCGGCTCTCTTTTGGTTTTCGGCGCCCCTTTGGTTTTCGTCGCCTCTTTTTGTCTTCGGTGCCCGTTTGGTTTTCGGCGCCCCTCTGGTTTTCGGCGCCCCAAATCGTTTTCGGCGCTCCTTTGGTTTTCGGCGCTTCTTTGGTTTTCGACGCCCTCTGTGCTTTTTGGCGCCCTTTTGGTTTTCGGCGCCCCTTTGGTTTTCGGCCCCCTTTTGGTTTTTGGCTGCCTTGTTGCTTTCGGCGCCCCTCTTTGGTTGTCGCGCCCCTTTGGTTTTCGGCGCCCGTTTGGTTTTCAGCGCCTATTTTGATTTTCGGCGCCCGTTTGGTTTTCAGCGCCTCTTTTTCGGCGCCCCTTTAGTTGTCGATGCCCGTTTAGTTTTTGGCGCCCCTTCGGTTTTCGGGGCTCCTTTGGTTTTCGGCGCCCTTTTGGTTGCTGGCGCCCCTTTGGGTTTTGGCTCTTTTGGTGGTTTTCGGCGCCCCTTTGGTGTTCGGCGCCGCCCTGTTGGTTTTCGGCGCCCTCTTTGTTTTTTTCCGCGGCCCGTTGGTTGTCGGCGGCCTTTTGGTTTTCGGTGCCCCCCTCTTGGTTATGGGCGCCTGCTCTTGGTTTTCGGCGCCCCTTTGGTTTTCGGCGCCTGTTGGGTGTTCGGCGCCCTCTTTTTTTGGGGCGCCTTTTGGTTTTTGGTGCCGCTGTGTTGTTCGGCGCCTTTTTGGTTGTTGGTGCCCTTTTGGTTTCGGCGGCCTTCTGTTTTCCGGCGCCCCTTTGGTTTTCGGCGTCCCTTTGGTTTTCGGCTCCCCTTTGCTTTTCGGGTCCCTTTGGTTTTCGGTGCCTTTGTGGTTGTTGGTGCCCTTTGGTTTTGGTTTTGGTTTTCGGTGCGCGCCCTTTGGTTTTCGGCGTTCCTTTTGTTTTCGGCGCTCGTTTGGTGTTCGGCGCCGCTGTGTTTTTCGGCGCCCTTTTGGTTTTTGGTGCCCCACTGGTTTTCGGTGGCCTTATGTTTTTCGGCACCCCTTCGGCGCCCTTTGATTTTCGGCTCCCGTTGGTTTTCGGCGCCCTTTTGATTGTTGGCGCCCTGTTGTTTTCGGCGCACTTTCAGTTTTCGGTGCCCCTTTGGTTTTCGGGTCCTTTTGGTTTTCGGCAACCCTTTGGTTTTCGGCTCACTTGGGTTTTCGTCGCCCTTCTTGTTTTCGCCGCCCCTTTGATTTTCGTTGCCCTTTTTCCCAGAAAGGGCTCCGGCCCAGGGTTCTCTTTTACGTAGTTGGTAAATCTGTCCTCCGCGCCATGTTGGGGAAGGGCCAGCGGAGTTATTTACGAGAAATAACGAGGTACAGTTTTTCCCAACCATCCTGTGGTGTTGGGTCCTCGTTTTGAACAGAGAGTGCCCCGCGTTCCTTCCTTCCTTCCTTTCTCCTCCCCTCCTTCTCCCGCCCCTCCTCCCCCGCCGCCTCCATTTTGGCACACCCCTCACACGTTTCGTGGCCCCGTAGTGGGTTCCACCTGAGGCCCCACTGGGAAAGTTCGCATGGCACCGCCGCTTCATTTCGGCACACCCTTCACACGTTTCGTGGCCCCATAGGGAGCTCCACCGAAGGCCTCAGTGGGAAAGTTAGCATGGCACCGCCGCTCCATTTCGGCACACCCCTCACACGTTTCGTGTCTTCACAGGGAGCTCCACCTACGGTCCCAGTGGTGAAGTTTCCATGGCACCGCTGCCCCATGTCAGCACACCCCTCACACGTTTCGAGGTCCCATAGGGAGATCCACCCAAGGCCTCAGTGGGAAAGTTCTCATGGCATCGCCGCCCCATTTCGGCACACCCTCACACGCTTCGTGGCCCCATAGATCTCCACCTAAGGCCCCAGTGGGAAAGTTCGCATGACACCGCCGCCCCATTTCGGCGCATCCCTAACACGCTTCGTGGCAGAAGGCTATCCCACGTGCGATACTCGGAGTTTGCGCGGCCCCCTCCTTCGTCTCATCTCCCTCTCGGTATTCGCAGCTGCACATTGTTGCGTCCATCGTCAGGCGAAATGTCTCCAACCAAGGCGTTTGGCGCGTGCCCGCTCGAGGAGAGTGTGCCCCCTTATCTCGGATCCTCGATAATTGAAGGTGTCCGCAGACACCCGTTTTCCTTTGGGAAAACGAAGAGGTGCGGAGTGTTCTGCGTAGAACCCATGATAACACGCTAGGTATGGAACCCTGAAGGTTTACAACAACTATGGAACAAATCACTTGCTGGGTGCCCGCTCGAGGATGGCGCGTTCCGCGCGCAGGAAGTTTCGAGGAAGTCTCGAGCGAAACGCTTGCTGTGCAGAACTCGAGCGGCCTGGGCGCCCCAGCGTGCCCGTCTGGACCTGGGAGCCCGAGCACGGCGTAATTTAAACTGGGAGCGTGGCCCTGGGCGGGGCGGACGCAGCGTAATGTACTGGGGAAAGTGGCCCTGGGAGCACGGACGCAGCGTAATTTACAAGGGCGCGCGGCCTTGGGAGCGTGAACGCAGCGTCGTTTACGAGGGATCGTTGCCCCGGGAGCGCGGACGCCGCGCAATCTGCGATGGATCGTGGCCTTGTGAGTGCGGACGCGGCGCAATCGACGATGGCTCGCAGCCCTGGGAGCGCAGATGCAGCGTAATTTACAAGGGATCCTGGCCCGGGGGGGGCGGACACAGCGTACTTTACCGGGGCACGCGTCCCTGGGAGCGCGGACACAGCGTAATTCACAAGGGAGCGCGGCCTTGTCAGCGCCGACGCAGCGTAATTTGAAAGGGACCGTGGCCCTGGGGTGGCGGACGCAGCGTCATTTACTCTGGATCTTGCCCTGGTTGCTCGGACGGAGTGTAATTCACTGGGGAACGGGGCCTTCGGAGGGGCGGACACAGCGTAATTTACTAGGGAACATGGCCCTGGGAGCGCGGACACAGTGCAATTCACGAGGGAGCGCTGCCCTGGGAGCGCGGACGCAGTGTAGTTTACAAGGGATCGTTGCCCAGGGAGAGCGGACGCAGCGTAATTTGCGATGGATCGTGGTTTTGTGAGTGCGGACACAGCGCAATTCACGGGGGAGCGCCATGAGTTTTTGTATGGACCTATGGAATAGGAACCTGGAGGGAGGGTTGAGTGCAACATCGTTGATGCGTCTTGGGTTTGCACCCGCCTTCCTCCCCCCCTTTTCCTCCTCCCCCCTTCTCCTCATCTTCCTCCTCCCCCTGCTCCTCCTCCTCCTCCTCTTCCTCCTTCTCCTCCTCCCTCTCATCCTCCCTTTCCTCGTCTTCCGCCTTCTCCTTCTCCTCTCCCATTCCTTTTCCTTATGAACAACTTCTCCCTGTCGCACCCTGAGGCAAGTTTTAGGGCGGATCGGGCGTTTCGCCTCAGACTTTCTCATCATTGATGACTCTGCAGTTTCACATATGGAGGGCGGGTGGTTTTCAAAATGTGGCTCTCGCCTTCGCGACGCGCACATACGTTCTAAACATTTGCAAGAGCTCCACGGATTCAGGGTGGGTCGTTTTCAGAATGTGGCTCTCGCCTTAGCGCCGCGCACATTCGTTTAAAACATTTGCAAGGGTTTCACGGATTGATGGCGGGTGGTTTTCAAAATGTGGCTCTCGCTTTCGCGCCGCGCGCATTCGTTTTAACCATTTGCAGGGGTTTGGCGGATTGAAGGCGGTTCCTTTTCAAAATGTGACTCTCGCCTTAGCGCCGCACACATTCGTTTTAAACATTTGCAAGAGTTTCTCGGGTTCCCATGATCAGCGTACCAGAAATGTTGCTTTGGAAGGATTCAGAGTTATGCGGTTGCAACAGTTATGTTGATTCCTGGTGTTGAAGTCCCCTAAAATGTCGTTCTGACACGATTCCAGATCGGCAGGACGCAGCACGCAGGTTGATCCGTGACGTGGAAATTCCAGGAACAATGTTTTGGCATGCTTCAAAGTCTTCAAACGGTTGTCTTCCAACGAGGCAGTTCCCTCAATGGAAATGAACCGTTGTATGGGGCCCATGAAAGGGGAGCTTGGAGGGAGGGTTAATTCCAACATGGGGCCCATGAAGAGGGAGCTTGGAGGGAGGGTTAATTCCAACATCCTTGATGACTCTTGGGTTTGCACTGGTCCTCCTCCTCCTCCTCCTCCTCCTCCTTCTCCTCCTCCTCCTCCTCCTCCTCCTCCTCCTCCTCCTCCTCCTCCTCCTCCTCCTCCTCCTCCTCCCCTTTCTCTCTCCTCCTCCTCCTCCTCCCTCCTCCTCCTCCTCCTCCTCCTCCTCCCCTCATCCTCTTCCTCATCCGGTGGGGGGGTGCCCTCCTCCTCCTACCTCCTGCCTCCCCTCTCGCCTCCCACCTCCTTCCGCGCGGCGCAACCCTTGCCGCGGCCGCGCGGCATCCTCAGGGCCACCGCGCCCACGCCGTGGGGATGACCCAGCACCTCCTGGGTCACGCGAGCGGCGCCGTCGTGGACGGCGGCCGCTGCCGCCAGGGGCTCGGAGGCAGGAGGCAGGAGGCAGGAGGCAGGAGGAGGAGGAGGAGGCGGAGGAGGAGGAGGAGGAGGAGGAGGAGGAGGAGGAGGAGGAGGAGGAGGAGGAGGAGGAGGAGGAGCATGAGGAGGAGGAGAAGAGGAGGGAGGAGGAGGAGGAGGAGGAGAGGAGGAGGAGGAGGGAGGATAAGGAGGAGGAGCTGAGGAGGAGGAGGAGGAGGAGGCGGAGGAGGAGGAGGAGGAGGAGGAGGAGGAGGAGGAGGAGCTTAGGAGGAGGAGGAGGAGGAGGAGGAGGAGGAGGAGGAGGAGCAGGAGCAGGTGAGGAGGAGGAGGAGGAGGAGGAGGAGGAGGAGGAGGAGGAGGAGGAGGAGGAGGAGGAGGAGGAGGAGGAGGAGGAGGAGGAGGAGGAGGAGGAGGAGGAGGAGCAGGAGGAGGAGGAGGAGGAGGAGGAGGAGGAGGAGGAGGAGGAGGAGGAGGAGGAGGAGAGGAGGAGGAGGAGGAGGAGGAGGAGGAGGAGGAGGAGGAGGAGGAGGAGGAGGAGGTGAGGAGGAGGAGGAGGAGGAGGGAGGAGGAGGAGGAGGAGGAGGAGGAGGAGGAGGAGGAGGAGGAGGAGGAGGAGGAGCTGAGGAGGAGGCAGGCGCTCCACGGCCTGGGAGTGTGTCGACGTCCACCGCTTCGGAGCCACGCCCCGGGTTCTCGGAGAGCAGCGGATACGGACCCTGGGGTTCACAGGAGGACAAGGTACCCCATGCCTCTACCCTTCGCGCCCGTTTTCCTATTTTTTTGGGCCTCCTGTGAGGGCATCGTCGCCACCGCTGGATTCGCCTCGAAATCTTGGTTAGAACGCACCCCGGGAGAGGTCTGGGGAGTACCGGAATCGGTACCTTTTGGTTTCCCCAGGGGTCCCGAGTAGTGGCGGATGTGGAGATTTGCCCGCTCGCACCGGCGGGCACGTGCCCACATCCACGGCTCCCTAAGTCCCTGAGGCACGACCTCGCGGCAGTGGACGTGGACGTATTCTGGCGGCGCAGGCAAGGTATTGATACGGCTGGTGTCGATATCTTTTTGCTCCCCCACAGGGCAGCAGGGGGGGAGGGGGCAAGTCGGCTGGGGCCCCGACTAGGAGCAGCATGCTGACCAAGTTTCCAATCCAAGCGCCTAGGAACTGGAGAGGAGCAACAGGAGAGGGAAGGGGAGGAACGGAAAAGGAGGGTAAGAAGGGGAAGAACGTGGGGAAACTAGAGAGAATGACCAGGGGGGGAGGGGCACTGGAGATTGGGCGCAGCGGTGATACGGTGAGGAGGGGAAGAACCCAGATCTCTGGCTAGATGTCTTTTTCAATCCCGGCGTTTCCCATCGGTTTTGGCCTCCTCATGGGGCCCGTCTTTCCCCCCCTCCTCCGCCGTTCCCCCCCTCGCTTCCCGGCAGCCGGGAGATTCAGTCCGCTGGCGGCCGAAGCGCAGCCGGCGGGCCCGGTGTTCCAAGGTCCACGGGGGGCCTGGGGTCGATGTCGAGCAGTGGCAAAGCGTCCTGGCTCGCCTATAGGCCCACCAGAGAGTGTTCTAAGAGCCTTTTCTGGTCTGCACGAATTGTTCTTAGAACATTTCTGGTTTGGACCGTCTTTCTTTAACACGTCGGGTTTGTTTTCTAAGAACATTGTTGTTGTTTTTAGAACATTTGGGTGGTTTAAGAAGATGTCATGGCAGGCCTATAGGAATGCCGGGACGGTCGGTCCGTGCTCAACGATGACGATGACGATGACGAAAGCATTGAGGTGCCACAGCCCCGCGAGGACATCCTAGTAGAGGTAGGGCCCTGGGGCTCGTCCTCGGGTCTCAGGGCAATGCAAGACGGATCCTGGAGGGAGAGCTGTCCCCGGGGAAGTAAGTGGTCGGGACTTCTGCGGCCGCGGATGGAAGAACATCACATCGTCGGATCTCTGGGAGTAGGGAAGGGGAGGAGGGGAGAGATGTGGTTGATGATGATGATGGTGATGATGAGGGCGATGCTGATTGATGGTGATAATGACGATGGTTGATGATGATGATGATGATGATGATGATGATGATGATGATGATGATGATGATGATGATGATGATGATGTTTGTGATGGTGATGGTAATGGTGATGGCGATGGTGACGGTTTCGATGGTGGAGGTGGTGATGATGATATTGATAATGATAATGTTGTTTGTGGCGGTGATGATGATGCTGCTGCCGCCGCCGTGGCTGCTGCTGATGATGCTGCTGGTGATGCTGGTGATGCTTGCGACGATGATGACGCTTACGAGAAGGATGATGATATTGTTGATAATGATGATGCTGATGATCATGGCACTGATGATGCTGCTGCTGATCATGATGAGTCTCATTGTGGTTGTGATGACTGGTAATGCAGGTGATGCTGATGAGAACTGCAGAAATGATGGTGATTCTGCTGCTGAATGTGCTGATGCTGCTGATGATGACGATGATGCTGCTGCTGGTGATGATGATGATGATGATGATGATGATGATGAGGATGAGGATGCTGCGGCTAATGCTGCTGGTGATGCTGCTGCTCATGATGATGATGATGATGATGATGATGATGCTGGTGATGATGGTAATGATGATGGTAATGATGATGCTGCCGCTGCTGCTGGTGATGACGATGCTGCTGCTGCTGCTGATGATGACGTTGCTGATGCTGATTATAACGATGATGATACTGCTGATGATGAGGATGATGATGCTGATGATGGCGATTTTGATTATTTGCATGATGACGATGATGCTGATGCTGCTGCTGGTGATGCCGATGATGATGATGATGATGATGATGATGAAGATGATGATGATGATGATGATGATGATGATGATGATGATGATGATGATGATGATGATGATGATGATGATAATGATAATGATGATGATGATGATGATGATGATGATGATGATGATGATGATGATGATATTCATGATACGTTTGATTATGTAAAGGATAAACGATGACGCTGATGATTCTGGTGATGACAGCGGTATTGGTTGTGGTGGTCATGCTGCTGTTGCTGTTAATGGTGTTGATGCTGCGAATGACGCCGATGATGACGATGTAGATGATGATGATGATGCTGACGATACTGATGATGCTAATGATGCGGCTGATGATGCTGATTCTGATGATGATGGTCATGCTGCTGATGAAGAATAGGCTGATACTGAAGACGAATATGATGAACATGCTGGTGTTGATTCAGATGATGCTGGTGATGATGATGCTGCTGGTGATGCTGCTGATGATGATGCTGGTGCTACAGCTCCCGCTGGTGGTGATGCAGCTGGTGAAGATGATGAAGACGATGACGCTGATGCTGGTCATAACGAATCTGATTGTGGTAATGGTAAGCATTAATGCTGATGAAGCTGATGATGATCGCGGAGGTGGTGGTGATGCTGCTGCTGATGGTGCTGATGCTGCTGATGGTGCTGAGGGTGCTGCTGCGGATGATTCCGATGATGCTGATGGCACTGATGATGTCGATGATGGCGATGAACACGTTGATGGCGATGCTGGTCGTGGTGGTGGTGATGAGGATGGTGGTGGTGATGATGATATCACTACTTAAACTTATGAGGTTAATGCTGATTATGATGATGATGGTGTTGAGAATCGGGATGATCTTGATGGTGCTGAGGATGCTGATTATGATGATGATGATGTTGATGCTGATGGCGCTGGTGATGCTGATGATGGTGATGATGCTGCTGCTGATGATGAGTCGGATGCCGCTTCTACTGCTGAGGCGGGTGGCGAATGGAGTGATGATGAGGATGCTGTTGATGATGACGATGGTGGCCACGTCGACGATGTTGCTGCCATTGATGTGGCTGATGGTGATGGGTATGCTGCTGCTGGTGACGCTGGTGATGCTGGTGCTGATTATCATTGTTGTAATTCAGCTGATGGTACTGACGCTGGTTTTCAAGATGGTTCGACGGTGCATGATTGTGATGATGTCTGATATTGTGTGCTGATGATGCTGCTGCTGATGATGATGCTGATGATGCTACTGATGATGTTGTGGTGTTGTTGCGGAGGCCAGTGATGAGCATGACGACGAGACCGTCATGACCATGTCGATGCCAATGATGATGGTGGTGATCGCGGTGGTGATTTGCATGATGGTGATGACGAGGGTTCTGATGCTGATGCTGCTGATGATGATGAGGAGGCGGAGGAGGAGGAGAGAATGATGATGAGGAGTAGTAGGAAGAGGGGGAGGAGGAGGAACAGGAGGAGAGGATGGGAAGGAGGACTGCGAGGGTGAGGTGGGGAGCAGAGGTGGGAGGGAATGCAGGGTGGGCCACGAAAGCAGGTGGTCATGATATTGATGAGGGTGATGCTGATAATGATGATGAGGAGGATGAGGAGGACGAGGCTAATATCGAGGAGGATGATTCGGACAGAGAGACGGGAACGACTATGAGGACGGCTATGAGGAAACTGATGATCATGACGATGATGACGATGATGATGATGGTGGTGTTGGTGATGATGGGGAACATTATGGTGGTGGTGGTGTTGATGATGATTACGATGCTGATGGTGGTGATGATGATGGTGATGTCGACGATGGTTATGATGCTGATGACGCTGCGGTTGGTGGTTATGAGGAGGGGGAGGCTGCGGTGGTGGGAGAGTGCGATGAGTAAAGAGCAATTGGGAGGACGGTCGGGTGGGGAGACATATTGATGTTGCTGCTGTTCATCATGACGATGATGATGATGACGATGTTCATGATGATGGTGATGCTGATGTTGATGATTATGATGATGATGATGCTGATTGTGAAGATGCTGCCGCTGCTCCTGCCGATGACGACGATGATGAGGATGACGAAGCTGTCTTTGATGATGATGCTGATGATGATGCTGATGCTGATAATGAAGATGATGATGCTGATGATGCTGGCGATGACAATGATGGTCATGATGCTGGTAACGATGAGACTGATTATGATGCCGAAGGTGCTGATGCTGATGATGGTGATGATGATGCCGATGTGGATGATGATGATGATGTTGTTGATGGTGCTGTTGATGATGATGCTTATGCTGCTGATTCTGATGATGCTGCTGATGCTGCTGCTGATGATGACGATGCTGATGATGATGATGATGATGATGATGATGATGATGATGAACATGATGATGATGGTGACGATGATGCTGATGATTATGATGATGATGCTGATGATGATGATGATGATGATGATGATGATGATTATGATTCTGCTGATCATGATGATGAACATGATGATGACGATGCTGACGATAATGATGATGGTGATGATGATGATGGTGATGATTATGATGCTGATGATGATGATACTGCTGCTGCTGCTGCTGCTGCTGATGATGATGATGATGATGATGATGATGATGATGATGATGATGATGACGATGCTGACGATGATGCTGATACGGCGGCTGCTGATGATAATGTTTATGATGCTGATGATGCTGTCAATGTTGGTGGTGGTGTTGCTGGTGGCGGTGAATGAGGGGGATGAGGCAGAGGAGGGTAAGGCAAATAATGGAGGAGGAAGTTGGGAGGAATGACGAGGATGAGGAGACGGATGATGGTCTTGCACATGAGTAGTAGGAGGAGGAGGGAATCCAGAGATGAATGAGGAGGAGGATGAAGAAGGGACCGGGGGAGGAGGGTAGAGGAAGGATCCATACGGAACGTGCAGAGAGGAAGGAAGCGGGAGGAGTGAGGGGGATGGAAGACGGATGATAGACGAAGAGGGCGAGGAGGAGGAGGAAGAGGAGGAGGAGGAGGAGGAGGAGGAGGAGGAGGAGGAGGAGGAGGAGGAGGAGGAGGAGGAGGAGGAGGAGGAGGAGGAGGAGGAGGAGGAGGAGGAGGAGGAGGAGGAGTGGAGGACCCTTCTCCCGTGGCCCCCCGCCTTCCGCCTCTTCCGTGGCCCCCCCCGTGGCCTCCCGTGGCCTCCTGGTCTCCCGTGGCCCCCCCCGTGGCCTCCCGGTCTCCTGATCTTCCGCCTCTTCCGTCGCCACTGGCGCGACGGGCCTGGCGCGCTCCATCCCCCCCCCCTCGCAGCCGCAGGACGGCACGGGGCGGCAGCAATGCTACGGCGGCGCGACCCCCTCCCCCCCCGAACGCCCCGCGCACGCGAGGGAGGTCGGGCGGGCGGCGGTGCGGGAGAGGAGCGACTGTCTGGGAGCATCAGGAGGAGGAGGAGGAGGAGGAGGAGGAGGAGGAGGAGGAG
>CAUYUJ010004002.1:192778-217778 GCA_963575745.1 Prorocentrum cordatum
GGAGGAGGAGGAGGAGGACGAGCAGGAGGAGCACGCAGAAGACGGACCCTCCCCGGGGGCCCGGGGGGCGCCAGTGGGAGGCCACCCCACAGTACAGCAGCTCCACGGACTCGGCGGCTCCCCCGCCCGGCGGCCGCCGCTGTCGTTCCCGTTGTGCGCAGTCCGACGCCCGACTGTCAGTCTTTGCCGGCGGCATGCTTTAACTACCGTTTCTCTGGGCACGGGGGTGATACCAGATCATCGGCTGAGGTATTGTCCTGGACCGCGCAGGGAGGATCGGGTCGGACATGTCCTCCTGCAGGCGGATTGTGGAAGAGACATGGAACAGAGCAAAGCAGATTCAGAGGCAGTGGACACATGATCAAAACGAGTCGTCCCCAGACTTTTTTGGGTCATTCCTTTTAAGATCTCCGTGCTGTGGGGGGACGTGCCCGACTTCAAGGGAGGACGCCACGCAGGGCCCCACCCGCCACGAGGGCGCGAAGTGCTTTGCGCCTCGTGGTCATCGCGGCCTGCTCCCCGCCCCGTGCCTCCCCCTCCTCCCTCTCCTCGTCCTCTGCACCTTCCCTCGGGGGGCGGGGGGGGGGGGCGCGGGAGCAAGCAGTCGCTCGCGCGTCGCGCCTCGTGGTTCGCGGCCTGCTCCCCTCCCCGTGCCTCCTCTTCCTTTTCCTCGGCCTCTGGACCTTCCCTGGGCTGGGGCGGGGGCGCGAGAGCAAGGAAGCGTTCGCGCGTCGCGCCTCGCGCAGCGCGAGGCGCGAACACAACTGCCCCCTTGTTGATAGCTGTGCGAAACGCGTCGGAAGCAATTGTCGGCGGCGAGCGAGGGGTGGAGATGAGAAGGAGAAGGCCTTCTCGGAAGGCGGCAGGGTTTTCCAGAAGCCCTCCAGCGGACAAGTTTTCTGTGTCTCCGGAGAAGGCTTAAACAACTTTTTCCGAAGGCCAGGGAACTTCCGAGCCTTCCGAGAAGCCCCGCCCCCTCTCACTTTCTTCCAAGCTGGTCGTGAAAATCAAGCAACACTCGCACAGAGCATGCGTTGTGAAGTCCCTCTCCTCTACCTTGATTTCAGAGTTGGTGTTGGGCATCACGAGTTCGGCGCCTCGGTCGCTTCATCTCTACATCCGCACCCTGCAATTGAGAAGGCAGGGAAGGAGAGCGGGAGTGCGCTTAATGAATTACTTGTTCTGGCCTACTGCATTTTCCCAGGCACCCACAGTCGCTGCAACACGCGGGCATATTGCTTCCATATTTTTGGGCCTCCGAGCCGTCTCCTGCCTCCGAGCCGTCAGGGCGCGGCTCCGGGTGCAGAAGCAGGTCCCCGGGGAGGGGAGAGAGCTCTGGCGGGCCGCGTGCTGACAGACCAACTTCGACCCCGGACGCGTGGGCACTTGGGCCTCCGGTCGCAGGCTCAGAGGTTGACACCAACACCAAGATCGGCGGTGTGCCTCCCCCGAGGGAAGACGATCCCGATATCGGTGATGGTGGTAATATTCTGGCTTCCAAGGCGACCGAAATATGACCACCAACTCCGAAATCTAGGATCACCTTCCCCATGTGGAGGCAATCCCCTGTGCTGGTGTTGGTGCCAATGTCCAGGCCTCCAATCCCGGGGCACCCCTCGTGGCCACGGCCGGGTCGGCCTCTCTATGGGCGGGGCGGGGGCGGGGGGTTTGGGACGGGCCTCGGGCGCTGCAGGCAGGAGCTGCCAGGGCCACTCTCTCCCGGGCTTTGCGGCCCCCGGGAGGCCCGCCTCGGGCCCCGAGGCTGCCAAGAGAGACATCCTAAGACATTCAGAGCGGGTGCCGGGGGTGCGGGCCCTGGAGGCTGCCAAGAGAAGCATCCTTCGGGGGCCACATGCGAACCCTACCCCTACCCCCCACGATTTCTGAGGGGGGGGTGGGGTTCACTTCGCTCGGGAGCTCCCAGGCGAAGTGAACCCCACCCTCCCCCTCAGAAATCGTGGGGGGCAGGGGTAGGGTTCGCATGTGGCCCCCTAATCCTGACATTCAGAGCGGGTGCCGGGGATGCGCCCTCGTCCTCGTTCTCTTCCTCGCCGTGGTCGTCCTCCTCCGCCTGCTCGTGAGCCAGGTCTGCATTGGGTCTCTGGTGGCTACGCTGGCGTTTCTCTCAGTGTGTATTTGGGGCTTGCAGTGTGCATCGTCAATGTGACCTTTGTCGTCTTCTCCGTCGCCTCCGCCCCTTTCGTGCTGTCCTCTGTGTTCAAGCTCAGCGTGTGTGGTGGGCCTGACCCGTTGCCTCGTGTGTCGACTGGCCCTCTTCCGAGATCGAGAAGGGGCGAGGTTTCTGGGATCCAAGATGAGGATCCAGGATCGAGGAGGGTTGATTCAGCCACCCCAGATGGGTCCGCAGCAGACGGGTTCGGAGCTTCGCGCCGCCTCGCGGATGCATCGGCAAGGCGGCTCCACTCGGTGCTCGATGCTCCATCCCGACTTCGGCGGTGCGCCGCCGATGCACCGCCGCCGCGGCGCGATCCTCCGCCCCCCTCCGCTCGGACCCCGCTTGGGGGGGCCCCCAGGCCGAGGGCCCTCGCTCCGCCCAGGTGGAGGGCCCTCGCTCCGCAGAGCTCCGCACAGGGCCTGCTCAGGCGGAGTCCTCCAGGTCGGGGGGCCTCGTTGGGGAGTCCTCCAGGGCGGGGGCCCTCCCTCGCTCTCGCCCGCGCTCCGCGCGCGTGGCACAGGCGGCCCGTCGCGCGGTCTCGACATGCGCCAGGCCTAGGGGGCGTCGGCCCGAGGGCGGCGGCGGCGGTGGCGGAGGAGGAGGAGGAAAATGAGGAGAAGGAGGAGGAGGAGGAGGAGGAGGAGGAGGAGGAGGAGGAGGAGGAGGAGGAGGAGGAGGAGGAGGAGGAGGAGGAGGAGGAGGAGGAGGAGGAGGAGGAGGAGGAGGAGGCGCGAGGAGGGGGAGGAGGAGGAGGAGGAGGAGGAGGAGGAGGAGGAGGAGGAGGAGGAGGAGGAGGAGGAGGAGGAGCAGGAGGAGGAGGAGGAGGAGGAGGAGAGGAGGAGGAGGAGGAGGAGGCGGAGGAGAGGAGGAGGAGGAGGAGGAGGAGGAGGAGGAGGAGGAGGAGGAGGAGGAGGAGGAGGAGGGAGGAGGAGGAGGAGGAGGCGCGCCGAGGGGGGAAGTGCTCCATCCTCTCCTCCCTCCTCCCTCCTTCCAAGTCTCTCCTCCTCCTCCTCCTCCTCCTCCTCCTCCTCCAGGTCTGGGCACAGCAAAGAACCACACCCACAACTCAGTGGAATTTCGGGAGGGCCCCTCGGGGGGAGAACCCACCGACCTCTACGTGAGCACTTTGGTTGTAGTTGTGGTCGATTTTTTGGCGTTCTGGGACGCCAGATCGATCGCAACTAGTACGAAGCTGCTTCGGTGTTCCGACGCTTGTTGGCATGCGCAAGACATGCACCAGGGTGTGTCCTCGACATGGTTGCTGTCGATTGCTGTCCCCGCAGGAGGGGGCAGGCCTTCTCAGAAGGCGGCGGGATTTCTCTGAAGTCTGGCGCCCTCCTGAGGAGCCCTCTGGCTTCAGAGCCCTTCCTGAGGAGCCCTCTGGCTCTTCCTGAGGAGCCCTTCCTGAGGAGCCCTCTGGCTCTTCCTGAGGAGCCCTCTGGCTCTTCCTGAGGAGCCCTCTGGCTTCGGAGCCCCTCCCGAGGGCGCCCTCAGGCCCTTCCTGAGGGCGCCCTCTGGCTTCGGAGCAGGCTCAGAGAAAGCCTCTCGGAGGGCCGGAACCACTCTGCTGAGCCTTCGGAGCAGGCCCGCCCCTCTGCCCTTCCCGAAGAGGGGAAGGTTCGGGGGGAGAGGGTCGAAGCAAACACATTTGCATAACAACCTTTCGGAGGTCCGCGCGGATGTCTCGGACCGTCGTTGGACCTCCTCTGGAGGCGCCTCCGGCGCCACCCCTTAGGCGCTCCGCGCACCAGGGAGGGGGATCCAGCGCCTGTCCAAGAAGTCCGCTGGGACTTCCAGAAGTCTCTGCCGGTGTTGATTTTTCTTGTTTTGCTTCTTCTTGCTCTTCTTCTTTTTCTAGAGGGGGAGCAGGGGAGGGAGGAGGAAGAGCCAGAGGGGGAGGAGTGGGAGGTGGAGGAGAATGGAGATCGACTGATTGAGGGGGAGGTGGATGTCATCGGCGGGCGATGTAGGGGGACGAGGGGGGCAGCGGCGAGGGGGCGGAAATGTAGGGGGATGTGGAAGGGATGATGGGGGAGGGTGAGGGGGATGACGACGTCGACGACGACGATGATGCTGATGATGATGATGCTGATGATGCTGATGATGATGCTAATGATGATGCGGATGATGCTGATGATCACGATGATGCTGATGCTGATGATGCTGATGATGCTGATGACGATTCTGATGCAGATGATGATGCTGATGCTGCTGGTGATGATGCTGACGATAATTATGATGATGCTACTGATGACGATGATGATGCTGATGCTGATGATTATGATGCTCATGATGATGGTGGTGGCGCCGGATGCTGACGATGGTGGTGATGAGGAGAAGCAAGGGGATACGCATGAGGATGAAAATAGCACTGAGGATGATGATGAGGATGAGGATGGGGATCAGGGCGATGATGATGATGGTGATGATTATGATGATGATGCTCACGATGATGCAGATGATAATGATGATGGTGATGATGATGATGATTCTGATGATGATGATGTATCGTGATGATGATGCTCACGATGCTGATGATACTGATGATTAAAATGATGATAATGATAATGATGATGACGACGGTGATGGTGATGAAGATGATAATGATGATGCTGATGATGCTGATAATGATGATGGTGATGTTGATGATGATGATGATTATGATGATGATGATGATGATGATGCTGATGATGCTGATGATGCTGATGATGCTGATGATGCTGATGATGCTGATAGTGAGGATGAGGAGGAAGCGGCGGAGGAGGAGGAGCAGGCTGAGGGGGAGGGATACCAATATGCGGGGGCTATTGGTGCGCTGATGGTGATGATTGTGGCAATGACGATGATGATGACGATGATGATGTTGATAACGACGACGGTGTTGTTGATGATGATGATGATGATGATGACGATGATGATGATGATGATGATGATGATGATGATGATGATGATGATGATGATGATGATGATGATGATGATGCGCGGCTGCTGCTGATGATGATGCTGATGATGCTGATGATGGTGATGACGATGCTGATGATGCTGATGATAATGCTGGTAATGGCGATGCTGATACTCATGATGATGCCGATGCTGATGCTGAAGCTCATGATTCTGATGATGATGCTGATGTTGATGAGGATGCTGATGATCATCTTGATGACGCTGATGCTGGTGCTGATGCTGTTGTTGTTGATGGTGATGATGCTTCTGAGGCTGCTGATGATGGTGGTGATGCGGAGAAGGAGGGGGCGTAGGAGGAGGATGCGGAGGTGGAGAACGATCAAGATGCACGGGTCATGGTGCGATGGTGATATTGATGATACTGATGATGGTGATGCTGATGCGGATGCTGATGATGTTGACGACGAAATGGTTGTTGATGGTGATGATGCGTCTGATGATGATGGTGATGATGATGGTGGTGGTGGTTTTTTGGTGATGCAGGTGAGGAGGATGAGGTCTCGGATAAGGAGGATCGAGGCAGGTACTGCTGAGGAGGAGGATGAATAATTAGGAGGAGGAGGTGTGAGCTGATGCCGTCGACGATGATGGTATTGATCCTGCTGCTGATGATGGTGACTCCGATGGCGATGATTGTGATGCTGATGAGAATGATGATGATGCTGATATTTGGGATGCTGATGGTGGTGATGATGCTGACGATGCTGGTGATGGTGATGATGCTGATGGTGTTGATGATGCTGCCGACGACGATGATGTTGATGATGATGATGATGGTGATGCTGATGAGGATGCCGATGATGACGATGATGGTGATGATCATGAGTATGATGACGATGATGCTGATGATGATGCTGCTGATTAATGATGCTGATGGTAGGACAATGATGATGATTTGAGTGAAGATGCTGATGCTGTTTCTGATGATGCTGACGATTGTGACGATTCTGATGATGACGACGACGATGACGATGACGATGCTGATAGATCTGATGCGGATGACGCTGATGACGATGCTGATGGCTATGCGGCTGCTGATGATGATGATTATGATGATGGTGATGATGAACATGCTGATGGTCATGATGCTGCTGATGATGAGGATGATGGTGCTGATGCTGATGCTGATGATGATGATGATGCTGATAATGCTGATGATGCTGATTGGGCTGCTGCTGATGATGATGATGCTGATGATGATGATGATGATGATGATGATGACGACATGAAAGAGGAGGTGGAGGAGGAGGAGGAGGAGCATGCGGAGGAGGAGGACGTGAAAGAGGATGTGGAGGAGGAGGAGGAGGAGGAGCATGCGGAGGAGGACGACGAGGACCAGGAGCAGGAGGAGCAGTAGGTGGAGGAGGAGAACCATCCGCATGGTGAGGAGGTTGACGAGGATTTGGACGAGGGATATGGATGATGATGAGGACGAGGACGAGGACGACGAGGAGGAGGAGGAGGAGGAGGAGGAGGAGGAGGAGGAGGAGAGAGGAGAAACAATGGAGGTGGAGGAGGGGGATGATGATGATGATGATGATGATGATGATGATGATGATGATGATGATGATGATGGTGATAATGATGATGATGATGATGCTGATGATGATGATGATGATGATGATGATGATCATGATCATGATCATGATCATGATGCTGATGCTGATGATGATGAGGAGGATGAGGAGGAGGAGGAGGAAACGGAGGGAACATTGAAGGGGCAGGATGAACATTTGATGGGGAAGAACGTAGCCCTTGCCACCCCTGCCCTCCCTCCCCTTCTCTTTCCCCCCTTCGCTGTCGGACTGCAAGATTTGTCCGCACAGTTGTTCTGGCCATCTCGGTTCGTGTTGGCGCCCTGTTGGCGGTTGCTTGCGCTATCTTGGGCCTCTATTGGGGGCTCTCGGATACTGTTTGTTGGCTTCCGCTCCGTGGCGCGTGGATGAACAAACGAGTTGCTCATCACTGGCTGTTACAGTCAACGCGCATAGTAAGAACGCGCACCTTCATCTAGGGTACCCTTGTGTCCTCGCCTCTGAGGCTCGTCCTTGCCATTATCACTGGTCGCCCGCCGCCCTAAAAAACCCAACTTCGGCCTCCATGGGTCTTGCGTCCTCATCACCCGTCCTTAATACACGTTTTGACTGTACGAAAGTGTACATACGACGTTCGGCATTCGCCATTCGTCTGGGGAGCGTTCCGTTACCGGGTCGCGTTCAAGCCGGCCCACTGCCGTTATGAAGAGGTTGCGGAGAGTTTTGGTGTCACCAAATTTTGGACCTCTGGGGCCGTTTCGGGTGTCGTTAGCCTGGTAATGTGTACATCGTATGCAAATCAATTGTTTTGGCGTCTCCAGGCTCTCTTAGAGGGACCCTTGGAGCCCTCTTGGGGCGTCTTTGGGTTTTCTTTGGCCGCCTTGGGGCCACATTGGGCCGTCTTGGAGCAAGCTTGGTCCGCCTTGGGCCATCTTGGAGGCCATCTTGACCTTATTTGAGGCCTCTTGGGACCATACGGGGAGGTAAGGTCATTGGAGATCCTCTCTTCGGCACGGCTGGCGGGATCGGCGAGGCACCACTAGAAACCCGGAAGGGCTCGAACGGTTAACATTCGGCACGCCAGAACCACTCTTGCAAGCAACAATGGGGCGGCGGATTTGGTGGCCTTCGGCTCATCCATCCACCGCGCCTGGGTTGTGGGTCAGAGGCCTCTTGGTTGCCTCTCGGGGGCGTGCTGGCGGCCTCTTGGGGCCTCTCGGGGGGCCTTCTGAAGACCTCTTGGGCGCCATCGTAACGCATGTCGGCCATGCGCGTCCCAGGTACACTCCCGAGGCCGCCGGGGAAAAGTGGCGCCGCGACCCCCGAAAGTCACGCGGCACGCCAGAGAAGTGCTCGGACTGTCTGTGGGGTCGGCGAGCATTTTCTTTGGGTGGGGGGCACAGGGTGCAATATGAAACACCGTTTCGACGGATTTTCGAAGTTTCAATCTGCAAAGGGTGAGCCACAAGACGGATTGATTTTCGAGGTGCAGAAGCCCATACGGATTTCACCCTGAGCCCTTCACCCTAGGAACATGCTCAGGATCCGGGCCTCCCCCCCCCTCACAGGGTACTCCAGATTTCGTAATAAAAGGGAGGGGGTCTGGACCCTCCAAGACAAGCCACTTCAGACCCCCCCCCCCGTGGGAGAACCCTCCAAAACATCGTCCCCAGACCTCCCCCAGGCCCTCCAAGATAGCCTGGAAGAGACCGTCCCCGAAATGAGACCCCCCTCCCTTTATAACGAAATCTGGAGTATCCCATATTTCAAATCCAGGGATCGAGCTGGCCAGCGCACCTTCTGCTCCGTGCTCCCGGCGGAGAGGCACCGCGGCGGCGCTTCCGCGCCCGCCGAGGTTTGAAAAACCCAGACGTCCGGCGTCTCGGCCTTTTCTTCGAGACGCGCACGGGCTCCCGACCTCCCGGCCACTTCCCCGGGATTGGCTTCTCCTCCCGAGCCGCTGCCTTTCTGGTTGGCCCTGAGGCCCAGTGCGGGCTCCGAGCGGCCGAAGACGATGAAACCCTGCTGGCTCGATTTTTTTCGGGGCGCTGGCTGCCTGGGAGCTTGAGGCGGCTTACGCTGAGTGTCACCACCCACCAAACCACCCCAACCCAACCCGAAGGCCTCAATTTGCCCTCCATTTCCAGTTGGGGAGGGGTCGGGGAACATTGAAAAATCACATATGGAACCCGTACCCCCCCCTACCCGAAATTGGGGTCTTCAGGTTGGGTTGGGGTTGGGTCGACGGCGGGCGCCGATGCTGCCGTGGCAGACCGGCCCCCTCGCCTGCCTCCGCTGCGGCGGCCCGTCCACTCCTCGGCGCGTGCTGCCGCCAGCCGCGCTGCCCCCGGGGGTCGCCCGCACGGGGCTCGTGGGCGAAGAGAGCGGACCGGGCGGTCGTCGAACGGGGAGGAGGAGGATGAGGAGGAGAAGGAGGAGGAGGAGGAGGAACGAGTGGGGGGGGCCTCCTCCTCCTCCTCCTCCTCCTCCTCCTCCTCCTCCTCCTCCTCCTCCTCCTCCTCCCGTCGACCCGTCGGTGGTTGAACGTGGGTATTTTTGTTGAACGTGGGTCCTAGGCTACTTTCGCCGCCTTCCTGCTTCAAGGGTCGAGTGGTTGTTCCTGTTTCTCTTCGTCGAGGATGAGAGAGCCCCGACTCCGGATGGCACAGTGAAGACGGGGCCTCACTGAGGTCCCCGTCTCTGCGTGAGGGGTCAGGACTCTGGGCGGTCTGGTTCGGTAGATCTGCAGACAGGAGGCCCCATCCCTGACGGTGCCGGCCCTCCTAACTTTGGCCCCCTCCCAACAGGTCAGCGGTCCTTGTTTGGTGAATCACTCGTCCTTCCTCTTCAGGGGGCGGGCGGAAGCCCAATCTAATTACCTCAACGCCTTCCTACCTCGTGTTTTCACCTACTTCTTCCTGCCGACGCGTTTCCGTATACCCGCGGCCTCGGTGGCCGGGCCCCTGGGCCGCGGCCTCGCGGACACGGGGCGTTTTTTTCGCGGAGGCCTCGCAGGGATCGCGCCCCAGAATCCAGACCTCGAGTAGGGGATCGGCTACAGAGTTGATTGACCCCAAAACTACAGGTCTCGTCGAACCTGCGGGAAAACACTTGGAATACTTCCCAGCAGATTCGCGAAACCTCTGCGCATGCGTCGTAGATTCGACGGGGCAAATGAATGCAGGGGTACATCAGTTCTGTAGTCGGTTCCCTGCTCGACGACCGCGAGGGCGCAGCTGCGAACGCGTTTACAGCGTTTACAGAATGAAGTCCGCGCTCCAGCGGCCCCAAGCCAGCGAGCCGCTCTCCTGCTCAGGACCGGCGCCGCGGGAGTCCAGGCCTCCCGGAGGGGGCCAGAGCAGATGGGGTCGGAGGCTGGCGCCGCATCGCCGACGCACTGCCGATGCGGCTCGATGTGGAGCGCGAGTCTCTCCACGCCGATGGCGCCGATGCCTCGCCGATGCGTCGCGGAGGCATCGCCGAGGCATCGGCGATGCGTCGTCGATGCGGTGCCGTCCTCCGACCCCTTCTCCTCCTCCTCCTCCTCCTCCTCCTCCTCCTCCTCCTCCTCCTCCTCCTCCTCCCCCTCCTCCTCCTCCTCCTCCTCCTCCTCCTCCTCCTCCTCCTCCTCCTTCTCCAGAAAGTGGTCCTGAGGTGCTGTTGCCGCCCTCGGGCTCCTGGGGCCCTCCTCGGGCCCTATGGGGCTCTCAGCAGTCACGGCTCAGAGGGAAGAGCTGCTCCTGGGGGAGACGGCCCCGTGGTCCAGAGGAGCCGTTCTGCCTTCCTCCGTTCCGGGCCCCGACTCCCGCGGGTATGATCTTTGGAAGGCGCGGCCCCAGAGGTTCCCACCGCCTCTCCGGGGGGCAGCTCTTGGCCCCCGATCCGTCCCCGATGGCCCCGGTGCACGACGCCGGCGCCCGGGCGCAGAACTGGAGGAAGATGCGCAGGCCGAGCAAAACTGGGTCTTGGCATCGCTCGGACGTGTGCCTTTCCTCGGCGGGGGCCATCGAGGAGCGTCCTGGATCCTCTCGCCAGCCATAAGACGCGGACGACATCGACAGATGCACGGGGGAGGGGCGTCCGAGCGATGGCGAGGGGTCGTCGGAGATCGGGGCCTCTGCTCCGTGCCGGGGCAGGGCTGCTCCTGGGGCGCCCCGTGGGGCTGTCGCCATCGTCATTGTCGTTGTCATTGTCGTTGTCACTGGCGTCGTCGTCGGCGTCATCCTCGTCGGCGTCGTCGTCGTCGTCGTCGTCGTCCCCTAGGGCTGCTCCGTGCCCGCGGCCGCGCCGTCCTGTGGGGCGCGGGCAGGCCGCGGTGGAGCACTCCCTGCCAGACAGGCGAGACGACGGCGAGGTCGAGGAGCTCGGCGAGACCGGCTGGCTCGCCGCCAGGGCGCGGGAAGCGAGGCCGATCGGCGCCGCCGCCCGCCCCCGGGGGATGCGGGCGCTGCAAGCTTTTCGTGCTCGCACCCCGGGCGTTGGCGCGCCCGCCTGCGGGCCCCTGGGGCCCTCGCAGATTGATGCGGCGCGACAGACGAGCGACGCAGGGTATCGGGGTCGTCTGCGCCGGCATTTCGGGCCGGACGAAAGGGGGGCATTGGGAAAGGGGGGGTTACGAAATTTGCTGCATGCAGCTGGTTTCGGCCTCACCGAGGGGCCCATTCCTCGATACATAGCCGCCTCCGGCGCCAGGAGGCGCCGGGAAAATCAGCCACGCGAGCTGATTCTCAACCCCTCCCGTTGCTATCCCCCCCTTTCGCCCGACCCGAGCATTGGCGCGTGAGCTGCCCGCGTAAGGTCGCGCGTGAGCGCCCCCGTCTCCAGTGCAGAGTGCCGCGCTGGGGGCCCGCGTAAGCCGCCGCGTGAGGTCGCAGTGCCATCGCGCGTAAGACCAGTATCGGATCGTCGCCCAACTGACGCAGAGTGATGGGGTCCAGGGCTCCAGTCGTGAGTGTTCGCGATGTTTCAGTTTTTTCGCGCCGTCGGATCTCAGGATCCGGAATGGGGGGGTGATGGATTCGTGTTTTGTGTCGCGCTCGTTCGGAAGTGCACGTGGCTTCTCGTTTCTGAGAACTTACGGTTGGTCCCACCCCCTGGTGCCCTTTGTGGCTTTTCAGTGGACGTGCTCCTCTCGGGGCTTGCACCCTGTTGTTTCCCCCATCAGGGAAAGCCTCGAGGCTCAAACTGTGCCCCTGGCCCCCGAACTGCAACAGAACGGCTTCCGCCTTATAACTTATAGTTCCTCGCAATTTTCTGAGGAAGCCCGCTACCGCTCGAGACCTCCTTGCGAATAATGCGAGAGCAGCGCTCTCGCGTGGGACTTCCTCGCAATTTATCCAGGCGCCGCGCCCTCGACGCTCAGCAGTCACGCTCTCGTCCAGGACTTCCTCACAAGTTACTCAAGACTCGCGCCCTCGCCTGAGACTTCCTGGCGACTCACGCGCAACTTAGTCCTTCGCGACCCACCCGCCCGACCCGCCCGTCGGGGTCCGGTAGCCCGCCCCGCAGCCTCCTCGCTGCCTTCTTTTCGCCTTCGATGCCCCTCGCTGCCTTCATCGTGGCTCCGTATTCGCCTTGCGCGGCCATGTCGCTGCCCTCGTAGTTCCCTCGATGCCCTTGGTGGCCCGCTGTTTCAGCCTCCTCGATGCCCTTCGTGGCCCCGCGGTCGCCCTTCGTGGCCCCCTCGGTGCCCTTCGTGGCCCCTTCGCTGCTCTTTTTTGCCTCGTTGCAGCCCGTAGCGGCCCCCTCGCTGCCCGTCGTGGCCGAATGCATGCCCTTCGTTGCCCCCGCTCGCTCGCGCCCTTCGTGGCTCGATTGCTGCCCCTCGTGGCCCCGCTGTCGCCTTTGGTGCCCCCCTCGCTGCCCTTCGTGGCCCCGCTGCTGCCCTCAGTGGCCGTGCTCGCTGCTTTTCGTGGCCCCAACTAAGCCCTTCGTGGCCCCTGCTCGCGCGCGCCCTTCGTAGCCCCGTCCTCTTGCTCCTCCCCTCTGCCCTCCCTCACTTCTTTTTACGTGTTCCTTTCTCCCTCATCTTCCCGCTTAGGGCCTTCGCCATCTACGCGTGCCAGGGAAGGAATCCCCCCCCCCGGGTGTACGATCGCAGGCGAAGAGGGTGGGTATCGAGGGTTGGGGATATACATGTTGATTGACGCGCGAGCAGGAAAGAGCGCGCAGTCTTGGAAATCTTGTTCTTGTTGTTGGATCTGAAAGGCGAAACACATGTTGCTGTCGCACTCCCTCAATGCGCCCTGGCGTTCTCGCCTCGGCGCCAGCTGTCTCACCTTTGAAATTGAGGCTCGCGCTCAAGCGTTTCTGGGGGGCGTCCACACCGCATCCCAACAACAACAACGCTCCCGCTTGACAGGGCTGTCTCCTGGCTCGCCGCCGACAACCGGCCCTCCAACAAAATCAGCGTTCCTGCTCGAATATTTCCCCGCTTTTTGCTCAGGGGTGGCATCCTCGCCTCTGAGTCCGAAGTGCCGTTCCCGCCTTTGGTCCACAAGGCGGCCCCTCGACAACGACGACGCTCCCGCTGGATAGGTCCTCGCGTTTTGCTCCAGATTGGCGCTCCTGCCCGCCGCCGAAAATCGCCCCCCCTCCAGCATGATCAGCGCTCCCGCTTGATATCGCGGCGCTCGCGCCTTGTCGCCGCCAACGGCCCCCCTTACAACACCGACGCTCCCGCTCGATGCCTCCTCTCGACATCGCCTCTGAAGGGCTTCCTGGCGGCCCCAGGAGGGCTTCGAGAAGGCCCGTGCAGAGGTGCCACACGGGTCCCGAGCAGGCGCCAATTCATTTTCAGGGACGCTTCATGAGGCCTTCGGACGGTCCAAGAGAGCCAGCCCCAGGATGGCCAAGAGGGCGCCAATATGGCGCAAAGATGGCCCAAAGGAGGCCCCCCAAGCATGAGCTCAAGATGGCAAAGTACCTCGTGAGATGTGCTCGGAAAGCATTTTCGGGCGAGAGATCTGGGTGACGGAATATCGGGCCCCACGATGCTCGGCACGAATTCTCCATGAAGGGGGGAGCTATCATGACGAATGCGCGTTGCGCATCGAGTACTGGGCCGCCCCTGGCAACGGGGCGGGCCGCTTCTGGAGCAAGCCGCTGAGCGTTTTTCCCCTCCCCAGGGTAACGCTCGTTACCCGGGCCGACCCCCCCCCCCTTCCTCTCCTCCCCCGGGTAACGCGAAGGATCGTACACGGGGTGGGGTGGCCTGGACCCCCCCCCCCGCATGCTGGGGCGCACACAGGCGATTGCTGCGCCGGTGGCGCGGCATGCACCCTGGCGGGTGCATGCCGCGGCCGCCGTTACCGCTACCTTCTCGCCCGACCCCCCCCAACCTTGATGGGCCTGTTATCCACCACCACCACCATAAGTTGGAGGGGGGAAGGAGGAGGAGGAGGAGGAGGAGGAGGAGGAGGAGGAGGAGGAGGAGGAGGAGGAGGAGGAGGAGGAGGAGGGAGGAGGGGGACGAGGATGAGGAGGGGAAGAGGAGGAGGAGGAGGAGGAGGAGGAGGAGGAGGAGAGAGGAGGAGGAGGAGGAGGAGGAGGAGGAGGAGGAGGAGGAGGAGGAGGAGGAGGAGGAGGAGGAGGAGGAGGAGGAGGAGGAGGAGGGAGGAGGAGGAGCCCCTCCCCCTCCTACTTACTTATGGTGGTGGTGGTGGAAAACAAGCCCACCAAACCCTTCCCCCCCGGGTAACGATCGCTACCCGGGAACAGCCAAAAAACGGCCACCCGGAGGCCGTGGGCGGGCGCCCCCCCCGGGCGCTTCGCCCCCCCTGGCGCCGCTATGGGCGGCCGCGGCTGCGGGCCCTCGCCAGGCCGCCGCGTCGACCAGAGCCCATCTCCGAGGCATGACCACCTCCTGGAGGGTCAGCTTTCGGAGCCTCGGCAGGCGGTGGATGTGGACATCTTTGGGCCCCTGGGGGCCGACATATCGATATCAACCGCCCGTTGGGGCACCAGGACGTCGGTTCCCAGGCGGCGGATATGGATGAATCCCCGCCTCGCACCATCCCCTTCGGGGCTGGCCTCTCGAGCCAGGGTGCCGGCAATGCTTCGTTCCATGTCCACTGCAGTAGGGCGTTTCGGATGCCCTTCCGCAGGAGCTCGAGGTCCACTGTATGCGGATAGATCTGCCCCCTGGAGGCTCGATTTCAATCCATATCCAGTACGCCTTGGCCTTGTGGCACCCCTTCCAAGAACATCCAATACGGACTGGGTTTGGAGACATGTATGTATATACATTTACATACATGTACATATATATATATATATGTACACATATACATATATATATATATATGTACACATGTATGTGTGTATTTATAAGCACATATATGTACACACGCATCTGTCTCTCTATATATATATATATATATATATACACAGATCAATCTTACCCGCTCAGGGGACGGGGCCCGCAACGCTCTCACGGTGTACGGGCAGACTGCTCTGCACGGTTGTGCTCGGTACGTTGGAGCTCCTCGAGGCAGAAAATACGGCACAAACAGAAACTTTTGGCGTTCCGCGCGGATTTCTTGGATCCGCGCCTGGGCCCCCCCTGGCGGCGCTTCCAGCGCCGCGCGCCAAGGAGGGGGGTCCAGCGCAGATCCAAGAAATCCGCGGGGAGCGCCAACTGTCTATGTTTATGGCGTCTTTTCTTCTTCGAAAGTCTGGCATTGGTAACCCGTGTGTTGTGACTGCCGATTCGCAGCCACGGCCGTCAGACGGGTTGTGCGCAACGCGAAACGTACCCTTCTTTCAGAGAGCAGGTTGCTGCCCACGTGTTTTGCTGAACATTGCGAGGCAGCACGCAGCAAGGTGAAGCCGCCTCGGGGAGGCAACGCTCGGGTTGGGCGGGGTCGTCGAATCGCTGGGCCTGAGTTTAGCTGATGCCGCAATGACCCGGGGACTGGGTGGCGTCGGCCCGAATATAGTCTAGGTGCTCGCGTGGGCGCGTACTTCGGCGAGGGCATGGTCACGTTCGTTCCGATACCTGGCAACTTCTGGGTGGGTCACTCACTTCGTTTATCATGTGCAACATGCCGTTCATCACATGCAAGGGCGAAATGGCGCAGCGAGACTAGGCCCTATCTGGTGATGGTCCTCAAATTTAAGTCTTCGGTGAAGGCAGTCTACTGCGGCGAGCTAAGGCTAAGCCAGACTTTTCCATGCGCTGGGCACGGGCCTCAAGCGTCTCCCGCATATCACCGCGGGCCACGCGAGCCGTTTCTTCTCATCGTCTTATTCCGTGCGGGACGTATTTTTTGTTTGTGATTTTGCTCCAGAGTTCGGGCGTCTCGCCTCCATCCTCTTCTTCCGCCCATCTAGAGTATGGTGACTGTGGCTGCTGCCGACGTCGCGATCTTCTTCTATCCCAGAGCCCAAGTTTTTCCCGTGGAGGGGGAAGCCGCGCTCCAGCAGCCGCGCGCTTGCTCCGCGGGGCCGAAGAAGGTGTCCGCACCGGGTCGGAGGCGCAGGCGCCCCACGGGGCTGGAGGAGGTGGTGGCGCTCCCGGCGCCCTTGCCATGGAACGTCTCGTGCCTCTGCCCTCCTCCTCCTCCTCCTCCTCCTCCTCCTCCTCCTCTCCTCTTCATCCGCCTCCTCCTCCTCCTCCTTATCCGCTCCTCCTCCTCCTCATCCTCCTCCTCCTCCTCCTCCTCCTCCAGTACGCCCCCGAGTGGCTTCTGTACATTCCTATGCCCATCCACCGAGCGCGTTCCATTACTCGCAAAGTGCCTACTCGCAAACGTCCGGAAAACATGTGATTGAATCGATGAAAATTATCGTAGATCCCTTGTGGCGGATCCAGACCATTTGCAAGTAGTTACTTTGCGAGTCGTGGAACGCGCTCGTCTACCCATGCAGCTCCTGGGGAATGCTGAGGCATCCTACGGGATCCGAATGCCTCGCCATGGCTTCTGATGAACCCTGGGGGATCCTTAGGGATGCGGAGGCATCCTGAGGGGTGCTGATGTTTCTTCGGGAGTGCTATAGCATCTTCTTAAGGCATCCGGAGAGGTCCTGAAAAATCTTGGGGGATCCTAAGGATTCCCTAAGGATTTTGAGGACTCCTGAGGAGTCCTGAGGGGTTTTGAAAGTTTCGCAGGGTGCCAGAGGACTCCTCTGTACCCAGATGGATTCTCGAGAATCTAAAGGATTCCACAGGTTTCTTCAGGATCCCCAGGGATTCCTCAGGATTCCCGGGGATTCTCTCCCAGAGTTTCTCGGATGCCAAATTTTCACTGTGCCCAAGAACTCTTCCAGACTCCTAGGGATTCCGCAGACTCCCGAAGGTTCCTTAGGATTCGTCAGGATTCCAGCCTCCCTGCCTCCTATTTCTTGGGATTCCTGTGTATTCTGTATGGTTCTTACATACCTCTTGCCTCCTGCCACTTCCTCCCAACATGACCTCCGAATGACCCATGACCACGGCATGATCCATGACGCATGCAGGTTCATCAAATATTCCCATCATGACCCATAACTGACCCAAACCTCATCCCATGGCCCATGAATCCCAATGGCCCCATCACCCCAATGTGCCCCCATATCACGAATGTGACCCACGACGCCAAAATGAAACCCTTGAGCCCCAAAAAGGTATCAATGGGATCTCCGAGTACCACCCGTTATCACAGTGCCACCATCGAGCAAGTACAATTTTGATCCCGTGACCCCAGACTCCAGGACCCCACTGTCGCCACAGCGTGATGATAATATGATCGCAATATGGCACCGTGACGCCATCCCTACTCGGTCTCATGTGATCCCTATACAGTTCCTTGGTATGTCCCACATCCCCAAGCAGCTCCTATCAAGGTACACTCCATCCGTTCCCAGGGGCGCTCCAGCTGCATTCAGTCGGTTCGGTTCGGCCAGCTGTGGCGTCGTTCCCGTGGCGCTGCTTCCTTCCCGGCCGCTTCTGGTAGACTAGGTTTCGGTCGGTTTCGGCTTCGCTGTCGGCCTCGGTCGGCTTCCGGTTGCGCTGCCGCCGTGGACGGCTTTGAGTTGAGGATGGCCTGCTCCTGTTGTGCGTGCCGTCAGTGAGCTGCTTGCCCTGACAGTGGGTATGGCCTCTGTCTCGTCTGGACCCTTCCCTTCTCTTGCAAGAGGGGTGAAGTCATGAAGCAACGATCCGAGAACGAATCAGATCGCCATTCACTCCTCCCCCAGAGTCCTCCTCTACAATAGGAAAGGCTGGACGCGGCTCCACCTGATCTTGGATCGTGATTTCACACGTTCCCCATTCTCCCCTGACTCATTCCCTTGTCGACGTCGTCGCCTTCGCAGTGGCCCTCGTCGTCCTGTCGCCGTTGCCGACGACCACGACTGCTCCCGCCGTCTCTGACGTCGTCGTCGCCGCCTACGCGCGCCAGGGAAGCTGCTGGCATCGTCTGCAGAGTAGAGCCCGCGAGACAACGCGATGATGACGAGGCCCCCCCCGCCCTGGGAGGAAGACGGCGTCCCAGACCTCCGAGGGATAGTTTTTTTTTCGAACCGCGGCGGTTTCGCTCCAGTCTGGTTGCAGAGGGCCGTCCTCACGGTGCCCCGGGGTCGCCGAGCATGATCGGGGACGAACAACGTCGCCCCTTTTGGGGAGGTGCCACAATTTCTTGGGCCCGCCCTCGCTTCCGCGCTCGGTCCTCGCCCTGGCGTCGCGCCGGGCCAGCGTGTGCCTCGGGTGTGCGCGAAGACTGAGACGGCTGCCCAGCGCTTGCGCCGGCCTCCACCGGTCCTCCTAGTGTCGACCCGGAAGCATGTTTCGGGGAGGGGTGGGGATGGAAGGGGAGGAGAGGAGGGGAGGGATGGGGAGGCGAGGGGGGGGAGGAAAGGGGGAGGGTGGGGGGGATGGGGGCGGGAGGAGAGGGGGCGAGAGAGGAGGGGGGAGGAGGGGCGGACCGGACAAGGGTTCGGTCTGAAATGGGGACGGAAGTGGCTTCCGAGGAGTTTTCTGAGGTTTTCGGGGCCCAGCGGTGTTTTTCCATCAGCTGCGCCTCGTCCTTGGCGTTCTGGGAATGCTGGAGTTTCCCGAACGGCCGCCTGGGCCCCGAGTTATGGTCCGCCAGCGAGGTCCAGGGACCCTCGAAGTCGTGCCCTTGCCAGTGAGTTTCTGGCATGTTATCGAATACGCCCACGGCGGATCACCGCCGCCCCACGCCTTTGGGAAACGTCTATGTGGCCGAACGTTGGGCCGAAGTCTTGCAATGCTAGTGGGCTACGAGTTCCCCCCCAGTCGTTGTGCAAACCCTTGGGGGAACACTTGTCGGAGAAAAGGGGATGATGATGATGATGATGATGATGATGATGATGATGATGATGATGATGATGATGATGATGATGATGATGATGATGATGATGATGATGATGATGATGATGATGATGATGATGAGGTAGGAGGAGGAGGAGGAGGAGGAGGAGGAGGAAGAGAGGGATGAGAGAGGTGGCGGAGGATCAGGATAAGGATGCCTTTTGAGGGCCTCCTGGGAGCCTCCTGGAGGCCTCTTGAGGGCCTCTTGGGGTCTCTTGGTGGCCTCGTGCCTCTCGTAGGGCCTCTTTGGGGGCCTCTGGGGTACTCGAAGGGGCCTCTTGGCTCTCGGAGGCATTCTTGGGGGCCCCTCTGGGCCGTCGTGGGGCCCTCTTTTGGCGCTTTAGGGCTGAGGCTTGTGGGACCGTCTTGGGGCCGTCTTGGGGTCGTCTTGGGAGCCTCTTGGGCCGTCTTAGGGCCAGCCTCTTGGTCCTTCTTGGGGCTAGGGGGCTTCGGGGACGTCTTGGAGCTATCCTGGAGGCCTCTGGGACCGTCCTCGGATGTTGGAAGCCCGAGAATACGAGAACGCTACAAATATTGATTTCCCACCGGAGAATCAATGCTTTCGACATCCTGTAGGTTATCTTGGAGCCCTCCTAGGGCGTCTTGGGACCCTCTTAGGCCGTTTGGCGGGCATTTTGGAATGATCTTGAGCCGATTTGGATGCTATTTTGGCTGTCTGGGAGGCGTCTTGGACACTCTTGAGGGCCAGCCATCTTGGGGATCATCTTAGGCGTCTTTCAGCCTCATTTTCTAGACATGAAAGTTTCTGTGGTGCCGTCCAGCTGGCTGACTGGATCGGTCGAGAGCGTAATGCACCCCCTCTTTGCAAGCGACAGGGGGCGGCAGATCTAGTTGCCTTCGTCCCAAACCGAAGCCGTGCGCAAGAGGCCTCTTGGATGCCACTGGGGGTCTCTTGAAGGCATATTTGGGGCCTCTTGGGGGGCACTTAGGGGGCCTCCTGAGGGCATCCTGGGGTGCCTCCTGGGGGCATTTCGGGATTTCTCGGGGCTTCTTCGGAGCATCTTGGGGGCACGCTAGCGGTCTCGGATGCAGAGGCTCCGGACGCCAGTTCGAGGGCCCCTTCTTGGTCCCCTCGTCCCCAACAGATCCGTCAGCGGGGGTCTGAGGCCCCGGCAAACTGACAGGGTAATCTCATTGTTCGACACAGAATCCGGAGGGACCCAAGTACTCTGCATCTCGTGCCTGAGGGCGCTGTGACCGATTCTCTCAAAAAGCTTGACATATCTATCAGCCTGCATGGAATGAGGGCGATCAGCCTGCATGGAGTGAGGGCGGCTTCTTTTCGAGATCCTGCTGCCGCCTCGGTGCCGCGCACATTTCCCCGAAGCCTTCCTACAATGCGCACGACGCATGGCGATCCCCTCTCGATCTCGGTGTGCTTCGCCGCAAATGGCGGTCGAGCCCTAGTTTCGCCACTCCCCCGTGGCAGGGCCGCAGGGTTGTGCATCCTCTCATCTACAGTAGGCGCATAGAGAAAATACAGCTTGCCAGCGGGTGGCCTGTGGAATTTTCTTACACCCCGATGGCCACGGAACCGACAGAAGCCATGGGGCACGGTACACCAACTCAGCAGAAAGGCTGTCACTATTATTACAGTAGTACAGTTGTACAGTTTTGCAAGTACGAAGTGTACATCACTCAATGTAAATTCACCGCAAGTGCTCACTGTACATGCTCACCGTATACGCGCTGTAAGCACACACCGTAACTGCACACCGTAAGTACAGCGTGTGTGCATACAACGTGTAATCTGCAGCGTGTGTGTGTACACACAGCGTGCGTGCACACAGCGCGTGTGTATATTGCGTGCGTGTATAGAGCGTGTGTGTACACAGCGTGCGTGTATGGAGAGTGTGTATGTTTATGTTGTATGTGTACGGCACGTGTGTACACTGCGTCTGTTCATAGAGTACAGCGTGTGTGTGTGTGTACACAGCGTGTGTGTACACAGCGTGTGTATTTTCACAGCGTAAGCACCGTACATAAGCACCATGAATACGCACCGTACGTTCGCACCGAACATACACAGCTTACATACACACCGTACATACTCACGTGCGTGTATACAAACGTGTGTGTGTGTGTGTATACAGCGTGTGTGTTTACATTGCGTGTGTGTGTATACAGCGCGTGTGCATACAGTCTGTGTGTACACAGCCTGCGTGTATAAGGCGTGTGTGTACACAGCATGCGTGTACACAGCGTGTGTGGGTGTGTGCACATAGTGTGTGTATACAGCATGTACGAGGTGGTCAGTACGTAGTGAGTTCTCACCGCGAATACTCATCGTACATGCTGACCGCAACTACTCATCGTAAATACGCACCGCCAAAGCCCACAGCGAGTACGCACCGTCAATGCGCACCATGAGCACGCACCCCAAATTCACAGCGTGTGTGTATACACATTGTCGTAGGCAGCATGTGTGTACAGCGTTTGTGCGTACAGTGTGTGTGTGTGTACTTGCGCACAGTGTGTGTGTGTGTGTGTGTACCCAGCGTGTGAATACACAGCGTGCGTGTATAGAGCGTGTGTGTACACTGCATGTGTGGACACAGCGGGTGTGTGTGTGTGTGTGTGTTTGTATTTAGAGCGTGCGTGTACACAGCATGTGTGTACACAGCGAGTGTGTTCACAGAAACACAGCGCAGTTATTCAGCGCAGACAGATCTAGAAGTATGTTTATGCATATCGTATAGATGCAGCGCAGATAGTGTGTATACACGGTGAAAACTCCACCCTTGCGTGAATTGCGCGGCCCAGCCCTGCCCGCCTTGCCGTGCTAATATGCTCCGTAAAGCATTGTGTGTAGCCCCCGGGTGAATTGAACGACCTCTCGGCCGCGCGTGAATAGCGTCCTCGCCCCGCGCTGTGACTGCACACCGTGAGTGCTCACCGTCAAGATGCGCAGTACATGCACACCGTGAGCACGCAACGAGAGTATGGTCTCGCGCGCGTGTGGTGCCTTCCCCCCAACCCCCCACGCAACAAATGCGCGCCGTAAACATACAGTGTCGTTTTTAATGCATGCTCCGCGTGCGGATAATGTATAAAACATGCAGGGATTTAGGATTAAAAACAACGATGAGTTCATGCGTAAATTCATTCCTAACTTTATCATGTATTCAAAGTCATATTTTTACAAAATCCTATGTATTACAAACTGTCCTGTACGCCGTAAATGCACACCGAAACAAATCACTGCTGACATGAAAAAGGGAAAGCGCGCCTCACGCGGCGAAGGCGTGCGGTTGGCGTTGCAAAGATGGCGTGCGACGTGGCGCCGCCGGGCCCCTTCTTACGCGCCATCCCCCACACTGGGGACAGCGTCTGTGGGAAAAAGCACTGTGGGAAAAAAACACAGTCTGTGGGAAAAAAAACAGTCTGTGGGAAAAAAACAACTGTGGGAAAAAAAACACAGTGCGTGGGTGGGAAAAAGCACAACTGTGTTTTTTCCCACTGTGTGTTTTTTCCCCCAGTGTTTTTTCCCACAGGGAATTTCTGGCAGGGGGGTAGCTTGCACTGACGATGCCCTCGCAGAGGGAAGTAGCGTGCGCAGAGTGCGCTCTCGCGGAGGATCGCCTCACGGGGACAGCGTGCTTTCTGAAGATCGATGTCGCACGCTGTGTTTGTGACGCTAGCCGTAACAGGAAAATGCGCTGCCGAATCACGCCGCGACAGCTGGGCAAACGCAAGGCGACGCCGGAGCCAACGCGCGTCCCCGAATCGCATCGCGAGAATGTGTTGCGAAAGCGCGTCTCAGATTCAATGTACACACTGTAAACGTACGTCGTAAATACACACCGTAGGCTCTCACCGTGCACAGTTACGGTAAATACGTGCCGACATGCGTACTGCACAGGGACACCGTAAGTGGACACCTTAAAGACGCACCGTACAGACACGCCGAACATTCACGCCGAAAGTACACACCGCGAGCAGCGCACCGTAATACATCGTGCAGAAACAAAGAGTAAGCAACCATACCGAACCAATCTCTAACATTAGCCTGGCGAAGGACCCAACCAAATGCAGTTGTGAATACCGCAAATATGAATATCGTTTCCGGTGGCGCTACCTCTGGGTAGGGGAACTGCATGCGGGCACCCCCACTGGGGCCTTCGGTGGAGCTCCCTATGGGGCTACGAAACGCTGCCCTGGGTGGGGGAACCGCATGCGGGAACCCCCACTGGGGCCTTCGGTGGAACTCCCTATGGGGCTACGAAGCGCTGCCCTGGGTGGGGGAACCGCATGCGGGCACCCCCACTGGGGCCTTCGGTGGAGCTCCCTATGGGGCTACGAAACGCTGCCCTGGGTGGGGGAACCGCATGCGGGCACCCCCACTGGAGCCTACGGTGGAGCTCCCTATGGGGCTACGAAACGCTGCCCTGGGTGGGGGAACCGCATGCGGGCACCCCCACTGGAGCCTACGGTGGAGCTCCCTATGGGGCTACGAAACGCTGCCCTGGGCGCGGGAACCGCATGCGGGCACCCAGACTGGGGCCTTCGGTGGAGCTCCCTATGGGGCTACGAAACGTGTGAGAGGTGTGCCGAGGGCAAAGGCAAGGAGGGGGAGGGGGAGGAGGGAGGAGGGAGGACGGAGAAGGGAGGAGGGGGAGGAAGGAAGGGAGGAAGGAAGGAAGGAGACGCGGGGCGCTGTCTTTTCAACACGAGGACCCAACACCACAGGATGGTTGGGAATAACATCGGAAAAGCTAGCCTCGCACGGCGAACATGTAACGAGAAAACGCGCCGCCAAATCGTGCCGCGACAACGCGCTGGGAAACCGCAGGCGACGCCGCAGCGTGCCCACATGATAAATATTCGCCGTGTGAAAGCCAAACGCAATGAACCAGGAAAACGCTCCGCGGAGCGCGGACACATAAGCAGAGCACGCGCCCTTGTACTTCGCTGCGATAGCGCAAGGCGCTACTTCAGTTTCAATGTTTCTGGTGAGTGCGCATCGTAAATGCACAGCGTGAATACACATGGTAACAAAGAAACGCACCGTAAGTGCGCACTGTAAATGTACGTCGTAAATAACACACCGTAAGTGCAAACATTAAATGCTCACTGTCAATACGCACTGTAACTACGCACCGTAAGTACACGCCATACACACCGTAAATGCACACCGTAAGCGCACACCGTAAACGCACGCTGATCATACACGTCGAACGTACACAGCGTGAACATCGCGCCATAGTTACAGAAACAAATGGGGACACCGCAACGACATCATTTATTGCCAGAAGAGAGAAAGAAACGCTAGCCTCCCGCAGCGACTACACAACGAGAACACTCGCCGCCAAATGATGCTGCGACAGCGCGCTGGGAAAACACAAGGCGACGCCGCAGCGTTGCTCACAGGATAAATATTCACCGTGCGAAGGCAGAACGACAACAACACCCGCAAAACGCGCCGCGAAGCGCGGACCGATAAGCAGAACACGCACCCCTCGTCGCCTTGAGAAAACAAGTTACGAAAGCGCAAGTCGATACCTCACATTCAGTGCTTACCGCGATTGCACATTGTAAACCCATAGTGCACTCGCACCGTAAGTGCAAACCGTAAACGCGTACCCCAAGTGCACATTTCAAATGCACACACCGTCGGTGCACACTGTAAATGCCACCGCAAGTGCTCACCGTAAATACTCGCCGTGCAGGAAACGACAATGCACACTTGCAGCCTCCCCGTGGCTGTACGCGTTCGGCTCACCATCGCCACGGGGCACCGCGGGAGGCTCACGATCGCCGGCAGGCGCGCCCCACACGCCCCACGATCCCCAAAGATGTCTTGTAGCAGGCCTCCTCTTCGGACGCATTCGCTGCAGCCTCCCCGTGTCCCAGACCTGCGCAGACCCGCCCCTCATCGGGCTGACGGGTGACCAGCGGCAGGGCCGTCGTTCCGCTGGGCTGCTCGAGAGGAGGCGCTGCCGCGACCGGAGCCGTTGCCTCCACACGGGGTGCAGTGCAGGGCGCCTCGTT
>CAUYUJ010004002.1:220278-229062 GCA_963575745.1 Prorocentrum cordatum
GGAGGCCCCAGGAAGCCTCAGGAGGCCCCAGGAGGCCTCAGGAGGCCCTAGGAGGTTGCAGGAAGCCCTAGCGAACACCATGAAGCCCCAGGAGGCTTCAGGAGGGCCCAGGAAGCCCCGGGAGGTTCCAGGAGGCTCCAGGAAGCCCTCGGAGGTGTCAGGAAGCCCCGGGGACTCCCAGGAACCCCCAGGAAGCTTCAGGAGGCCCCAGGAGGATCCATGAGGCCCTGGGGAAGCCCCGGGAAGCCCCAGGATGTTCCAGGAGACCCTGGGAGGCCCCAGGGGGCCCTAGGCGCTCGACGAATTGGCGAGCGACAAACGTGCTCTGCACCTTAGCGGGAGTGCAACTTTCAGAAAACATGCGCGCGGTGCCGAAGCGGGAGCGACATTTTGCCTTGTCGCGCGCGATGTGCACCGCGCCCCATTCCTGCCACGCATTTCGCAAAGCCGACGACAAGAAAGTCCTCGTGGAGAAGAAACATGTCGACTTTGTATGTACTAGTTTTTTTATAGGTCGGATGACCGCTCCCGCTTGGGGTTGCCCCAGACGTCCGCGCCAGATGTGCGCCGCGTCTCGCTCCTGCTACGCATTTCGCTGTCGGCCGGCCAGATAGGGGAGTAAGAGTTTATAAAAAAGGAATAGGATAGGAGGAGGAGGGGGAGGAGGAGGAGGAGGAGGAGGAGGAGGAGGAGGAGGACAAGGAGGGGGGCGAGGAGGAGGAGGAGGAGCAGGATGTCACGGAGGAGGAGGAGGAAACGGAGAAGGAGGAGGAAGAGAAGGATGAGGAGGAGAAGCAGCAGCAGGAGGAGGATGAGGAGGAGGAGATGGAAAGGGCGGGGGATGAGGATGGGGACGCTGCTGCTTCTGATCATGAGGAAACTGATGATGATGCTGCTGATGATGATGATGATGCTGCTGCTGCTGATGATGATGATGATGATGATGATGATGATGCGGAGCATGCTGCTGATGATGATGATGCTGATCATGATGATGATGGTGATACTGCTGCTGCTGCTGTGATGATGACGATGATGGTGACGACGATGATGATGCTGATGCTGATGTGGATGATGATTATGATAATCATGCTGATGATGCTGGTGATGCTGATGATAATGCTGCTGATGATGCTGATGATGATGATGATGGTGATGCTGATGCTGATGATCATGACGGTGGATGATGTGGAGGGGGATACTGCTGCTGCTGTTGCTGCTGCTGCAGCAAATGACGACGACGGTGGTGATGATGCTGATGGTGATGCTCCTGCTGATGATGATACTGATGACGATTCTGATTATGATGATGACGATGCTGCTGCTGCTGATGATGATGATGATGATGACGGTGGTGGTGACGATGACGAGGGTGCATGATGTTGCCGACAACGATGATGATGCTGATGTTGATGATGCTGATACTGATGATGAGGATGATGAGATGATGATGATGATGATGATGATGATGATGATGATGATGATGCTGATGATGATGATGATGATGACGATGATGATGATGATGATGATGATGATGATGCTGATGATGATAATGATGACACTGATGATGATGTCAGCGATGGCGATGATGATGATGGTGATGCTGATTACGCTGACGATGATGAAGATGATGCTTATAACGACGATGATGATGCAGATGCTGCTGATGATGATGGTGATGATGATGAGTGTGCTAATGCTGATGATTCTGATGATCTTGATCATTGTGATGCTGATGATGGTTGTTGTGATGGTGATGATGGCCGCGGTACTGATGATATTGATGACGATGATATGAAGATGCTGGTGGTGGTGATGATGATGATGATGCTGATGATGATGCTGATGATGATGATGATTCTTACGGCGGGGGCGTCGATTAAGTAATGTGTCCAGGAGGCTGCAGACCCTGGAGGATTACTTATCTGATTAGGGCGGTGGTGATACCCTTGGCCGATCCACGATTGGAGTTCCACAGGCCTCCAGACCCTGGATTCCTTATCTAAGGGTTCCTTGTCCACTGCGCCCACCGTATGATGATGCTGATCATGATGATGCTGATGCTGATGCTGCTGCTGATGATGATGATGATGATGATGGTCATGATGATGATGAGGAGGATGATGCTGATGATGATGATGATGCTGATGATGATGCTGATGATGATGATTATGATGATGATGATGATGATGATGATGATGATGATGATGATGATGATGATGATGATGATTGTGATGATGATGATGCTGATGATGATGATGATGATGATGATGATGCTGATGATGATGATTATGGTGATAGCCGAGGGTGATGGTGATGATGAGGAGGAGGAGGAGGAGGAGGGGGAGGAGGAGGACCAGTGTAAACTCAAGGCGCGTCAACGATGTTGCAATATACCCTTCCCAAGAAGTTCCTTGTTCTTAGGTCATTGGTTAAGCCATAGGTCTCCACAGTAATGTACTCTTACTGTGGAAAGTTCCCCGTTGGAAGATAATCGCTTGAGAATCATTCTTGGGACTTCAGCGCCGCGAATCGACGCGACTGTTTCGACGTGGCAGTCCTGAGTTGTGCCAGAACACAGTCCGAAATCGTACCAGATCGTCGTTCCTGGGACTTCAACAATACAAGCGCTTCAAGCTGTTGCACTTCTTTCAGACAAGTGGCTGATCACGGGCGTGATCGCGAGCGAGAAGAAACGGGCTCGTGGCAATGCCACCGGGAGATCGCTCGGGGGCGGGGTCTAACATCGACGCTCGATCCATACCCTGCTGCTGCTGCCCCCAACTCTGGGCACCAGAGGAGGCAGGGAATGGGTAAAGAACGTGGCCCTAGAGACCAGAAATGTGTCCATGCCCCCGCTCTGCCTCCCTGTGGGATCGTGGCGTAAGCAGGGGCATGGGTAGAGTGTCGATCGCCCAGGGGGGGGTCTCCGTGGGCGTCGCGCTCCCTGACGCGACACTTTTACTTCCATCCTCCAGAAGGAAGGTTCGCGTACCCATCGGTCGTTGAAAGTAGGTATCTTTAGATTTCCAGATTCCAACCTACTTTAAGCGCCTTCCCACTTCAATGATCAAGTGGTTTCACTTTTTCCGTCCTCTTTAGGGGGCGGGCGGACACCCAATCTATTTTCCACGCCTTCCTACTTCATGTTTCTACCTACTTCTTCCGACCGATGGGTGCTGATATTGCTCGTCTGCGTGTATGTGTGTGTGTGTGCTTATGTATGTGGGTGCAATCTATCGAGGCCTGCTTATATGCTCCTCTGAGGCTCTCCGTACGAGAGTCATCCTCGAGCACGCATTGGCTGCCATGCCACGGTACCTGTCCACCATCATCACCACTACCACCACCACCCCCGCCCTCTTAACACGTTTTCTTCGCAACCTCCTTCCTTGTCTCCTGGCGCCCCTACCCACGCGTCCGTCGAAGAGTACTACGAACCATAACCTGAAGACACAGAACATATTGCATGTACATCAACTTTCCGATGCTGTCGCGTCTTTATTTGATCGGTGCTGGACCCTCCCGGCGGCGCCTCCGGCGCCATCCCTGGCGCGCTCCGCGCGCCACGGAGGGGCTCCAGCGCCGATCCCAGAAATCCGTACTAAGCTCCGGAAGTTTCTGCTTATGCTGTTTTTCTTTCTCTAGGCAGTCCAAAGATGGGCCTGTTTGCCACCACCACCACCATCATTTGGAGGGGGGAAAAGGAGGTGGAGGATAAGGAGGAGGAAGAAGAGGAGGAGGAGGACCCCCTCCCCTCCTACTTATGGTGGTGGCAGAGGAAAACATGCCCACCATCAAAATTCTTGGAGTACGAAGAACCTTCGTCTCGGGGGGAGCTCGTGTCCGCGGAGGCCCTTTCTCGGGGTAGTCCGCGGGCGCTCTTCGTGCATCTGGGCGGATATGCGGCGAGCCAAGAGGCTCCGCCACAAAACAAATATACACAGACGCCCTCCACTGGAGTGCTCCTGGGACTCAGGGGAGGGTGGCGGTGTATAAATAACCACTCGGAGCCAGCGACTTTATACACCGTCCCCTCCCTGAAGGTACACTCGTCGGAGGGTGTCTGTGTACATCATCTACGTTATTGTCTTTGTCATTGTTATCATTCGTCTTATATGTGTTGTTGTTCTTGATACTGTCATTATTATTCGTATCAGTACCATTGTTTTTATAATCGGTATCATTCGTATGTGTTGTATATTTAACAGTGTTATTCTTATTATCATGAGCAATGTTATTATTAGTCTGCATGTGGACATATGTATGCATTTGTTTATATATATATATGATTTATTATGGGTTTGTCTTCATATATGTTTGCATTTCCGGTTATTATTTATACGTACATATATGTGCATAAGGTATCATGTATATGTCTATGTGTGTACATGTATATGTATGTATGTATGTATGTATGTATGTATGTATGTATGTATGTATGTATGTATGTATGTATGTATATATGTATGTATGTATGTGTCTGTCTGCCTGTCTGTCTGTCTGTCTGTCTGCATGCATGCATGCATGCATGTATGTATGTATGTATGCATGTGTATATATATATGTGTATATATATATATATATATATATATATGTGTAGATATTCGTGGCGTAGAGGCCTGTGCCCCAAGTGGGCCCCGAGGCAGCCCACTCTGCAGAGCCGGGCCGCCGACGTCGTCGGCGACGTCCCAGGCTCGGAGAGCAGACTGGCATGGGAGGCCGCCCTGACCTTCGTCGGGGGCGGCCAAGAGGGGGGTGTTGACGAGGGGGGAGGTGGATATCATGGCGGGGGCCATGAGATCTCCCCCGACTTCATGGCGCCGCCTCTTTTTTCATGGCGTCCCCCCCCCCTTGGACCGCGCACGTGCCGCCGGCCACGATTTGCGCCCCCCCTCTTGGACGCCCCCCTCTGAGCCGTCCGCACAAGACAACAACTGACAATCTCAAACCTGTGATCTGTATGATGTGATCTAGCTTTTCTTCTTGCCAGTGGTATACCGGGACGCACTTCTTGTTCGCCTTTCCCGCGCCACCGCCGGGCAACAGGACGACGAGTCGACACGGCCGTCAGAGGCGACCGAGGCCGAGAGGGAGGAGGCCGAGAAGGTGGTGAGGAGCCCGCTGCCGCTGCCGCTGCCGCCGCCGTCGTCGGCGCCGCCGGGTGCCCGCCGCTGGGGATGCCGCTGCCATGGCTGTCGCCTGCAGGCCGCTGGGGTCCCGCCGCCCCGCGTCCTTGCCTTGTCGTCGTCGTCGTCGTCGTTGTCGTCGTCGTCGTCGTCGTCGTCGCCCGCGGGCCAGGTGACAGGTGACAGCGAGGGCCTCTGGCCGCGTGCGTCGGCTGCTCGATCGGGTGAGACCCTGCGCTGGAGAGGCCTCTGGGTGCGCGGCTGTCCCTTGGGCGGCGGCGTGCAGGCCCGGGCGCGCGGGCCGCTGCCGTCGCACCGAGCACCCAACGGGCGGTGAGCCGCGCAGCGAAGGCCACTCCTGCCCGGGGTCACTGCTGCGAGCAGCCGGCTTCGTCGCCCCTCCGTCACCCAGCTTGCTCGGGAGGGGGTCAAAGGCTTCGAGTAGGAGATCGACTGCAGAGTCGATCTGCCCGAAGCTTGCTTTTTTGGTCGAATCTGCAAGGAACAGGTTGAATGCTCGTGGATGTCCGGCAACATATTCAACTCCAGGGCTGGACCTACACGGTGTTTGGGCGACCTCGTGGGCCGCTTTCTTTTCGATCTCGTTTTGCAGCAGAGGCGGAACGAAGATGGGGCGAGAGAAGACGAAACCAACACGAAAACGGGAAGCACTGTTTAGGCTGAGCCCTGTTCAATTCTGGGGTACAGTGGAGACCCATGCCAAGCAACATCCCGCTTGCCTCCAGGGTGCCCTGGGTTTCTTGGGTTTCGATGGGTCTTCGATGGAAAGCACGACGTTCCCACACCAAACACGAATGGACGTCCTGGGGCCTCAGGGTTGGGCTTCTTGGTGGACGGTTTCTTGTGGACTGGCCTCCACTGCACGTCGATCCCGTCGTCGCTCTCCTACGAGGGTTGGGGGGGCAGGGCGAGCGGAGCGGCCCCCCTCCACCTCCTGGCTCCCCTCCTCCTCCTCTCCTCCTCCTCCTCCTCCTCCTCTCTCCTCCTCCTCCCTCCTCTTCCTCCTCCTCCTCTCTCCTCCTCCTCTCCTCCTCCTCCTCCTCCTCCTCCTCCTCCTCCTCCTCCTCCTCCCTCCTCCTCCCCCCTCCTCCTCCTCCTCCTCCTCCTCCTCCTCCTCCTCCTCCTCCTCCTCCTCCCCCCCCCCCCCGGAGGGCAGGGGGGTGGGCTCTCGGGCCCAGGGAGCTCGGCATGCCCGGAGCTCGGGCCACGGGCCCCTCTCTTGGGAGGCCCCGGACTCCTGCCCCCACCGGGGCTCCTCTCGATCCCTCCGCTTCTCGGGGGCGGCCACGAGGGGGGTGATGGCTACAGTCCAGATGCTGAAACAAGGAACGGTTTGGGTTCGGAGGGGGCTCGATGTTCCTGAGGTTCCTCCAGTGCTGTTCCTTTTGCCCTCCTGGGGCACGGAGGCGCTCACGGGGCCAAGAAGGGGCTCCTCTCGTCGGCGATTACAATTGGTGCGGTTACGCCGGGGTGCGGCTTGCGAGTTGCTTTGTGGCGGCCTTTCCAGGGCCTTTGTGAGAGAGACAATGTCACAACTGTCGTCGTTTCGAGCGACGCTGTCATCCTCGATGTGTGCTCCACTGTGCTAGAAGGAGCGACAGTGTAATGTGATCCGGTCGCATTAAGTGACAGTGTCGTCCGTTTCCTGGGGGCGGCAGGGGCAGATATGACAATGACGGGAGGCAAACCGCACCCTTCGCAGACCGCACTCACTGTAGTCGCCGATCTCGATTCCTCCGCTTCTCGGGGGCGGCCGAGAGGGGGGTGATGACTAGGAGGGGCTGGATCTCATGGCGTGGGCCATGCTGTTTCCTCAGACTTCACGGCGCCTCCTCGTATTTCCATACGTCCCCGGGCCCCGCCCTGGGCCGCGCACGTGCCGCCGGCCATGCTTTGCGCCCCCCCTCCCTCTTGGACACCCCCCTCTCTCGGCCGCCCCCGAGATTCGATTCGCTTAAATTTCGGTGGCTTCCGATTCCGATGCGATTCGACTCCGGACTCCGATTGCGGCTCCGATTGCTCACAGGAGGCCTACTGGCCTGCCGATGTCCGTCGATTCGACTTCTATCGAATCGGCTGCCGATTTCCGCCGATCCGACCCATTTCGATCGCCGATCCGACTTATCGATTCGATTTTGGGCTCTCCTGCCCGGGAGCTCCCAGACTTCTGCCCACAGCCAGCTATGCATCGCCTGGCATCGCTCTTGCGTGTGCATTTTTCTCCTCGGCGAGGACCCTCGAGGAGCGTCTTGGATCATCGAGCCCCGAAAAGAATACGCACGATACCGAAACGTGCAACGAGAATGGACGTCCGGGCGATGGCAAGAGCGCAAGCTGTCTTTGTTGACTTGGAGCCGTTTCCGAGGCCGCAGAGGTCTTCTCAGAGGGTTGGGGGGCCTCTGAGAAGCCCCGTATAGCCTTCTGAGCAGGGCTGCCCCCTCTCTCGCTTTCCCCCTTCGGCTCGCCGCTGATTCGTAGGTCGGCCGTGCAGGGTCAACGGCATACACCCTCGTGTGCTGCCTACAGGTTGCGTCTCATTTCCACTTCACGTCTAGGGTTAGGGAGTCCGGGGTTCGCCAGGGACTCGTTTCCTTGCAAAACAGCCGAAACCCTCCCGAAACCCTCCGAAAACCCTCCGGGAAGAATTCCGGGAGGGCTTGCGGAAGGATTTTCCTCTTTTCGCGAGGAAACCAGTCCCTAGCGAACCCTGGGCTTTCTGAGTCTAGGGCACAGGTTGCTCTCGCAATGCAGTGCTTTTTGAATACATGCTCCGCGTGCGGATCATGTATTAAACATAAAGGGGTTTCGTATTAAAAGCAATGATGAATGTATGCGTTGATTGATTGGTAAATTAAGCATGTAGTAGAAATCCTATATTATTCAAAAATCTCGATGTATAAACAACTGCCCTGTATGCTGTGTCCTCTTGGGTGTCCGCGGCAACCAGGCCCGACCGTGCCGTGGGCCAGACCGCCTCGTTGACGCGGCGGGGACCCTGGCGCGGGCGGGGCCAACGGCCCAGAGTCGGCCGACATGGAACGATCTGCGCTGCCGGACAGCCCCGGGGGTTCGAGGTGGAACGATCCACGAGGAGGTTCGAGGTGGTTCGAGGTTCCAGGATCCAACGAGGACGTACGAGGAGGTACGAGGTGACGAGCCCCGAGGGTTCGAGGTGGTTCGAGGTGGTTCGAGATGGATCGAGATGGAACGATCCACGAGGAGGTACGAGGTGACGAGCCCCGAGGGTTCGAGGTGGTTCGAGGTTCTGGGATCCAACGCGTGAGTCTTCACGGCACGAGCCAGCCGATCTCACGAACAGGAGGGGGATGGGACCGGAGGAGGGAGAAAGACGGCGAGGCGGAGGGATGGGGAGAGGGAGGACGGAAGAGGAATCGCCGCCCCGATGCGACAGCGGCCTTCGCAGCGTGGCGCCTTCGTGGCCGTGAGGGCAGCCAGTAGCCTCGAGGCTGCGACGACGAATGCGATGGCGAAGCTGCAAGGTTAGGCGGACGAAGAGGATGAGGATAATGATGATGATGATGATGATGATGATGATGATGATGATGATGATGATGATGATGATGATGATGATGATGATGATGATGATGATGATGATGATGATGTGATGTGATGA
>CAUYUJ010004002.1:229162-296662 GCA_963575745.1 Prorocentrum cordatum
GAGGAGGAGGAGGAGAGGAGGAGGAGAGGAGGAGGAGGGGAGGAGAGGAGGAGAGGCGAAGGAGAGGAGGAGGAGGAAGAGGAGGAGGAGAAGGAGCAGGAGGAGGAGGAGGAGGAGAAGAGGACAGAGGAGAGAGGGGAGAGGAGAGAGGAGAGAGGAAAGAGGAGAGAGGAGAGATGAGTGAGGCGGGTGAGAGGAGGAGAGAGGAGGAGAGGAGGATGAGAGAGCAGGGAGGGACGTGCAGGAGCCGGGTTCGCGAGGGAGCAGAGGGCGGGCCGAGAGGCGCGGCCGCGCTCGGCGGCGGTGCGCCGCCGGGCCCCGCATGCGCCTGTGACCGCGCCGGCGAGAGTGGCGCTGAATCGAGGGTTGCCATGAGCATCGTGTGACCGATGCCCATCCCCACTGGCATGGCGGTGTTCCCGTCAAGTTTTGCGGGGCCTGGGAGGGGGGGGGCTTGTGGGGCTGGGGTGCCATGGTCTGGTGGAGTCGGGCTTGTTTGCACGATGTTGATGCTAACGGTGTCCCTGGCACAAAGTTTTCAATTCCAAAATTTTCGCTCGAATCTGGGGCCCCCCGGGCCCTCTGAATAGCAGCGCATCGGGACGAACCCGGCGCACCCGGCGCACCCAGCACACCCGCACACCCAGCAAACCCAGCGCACCCAACATACCTGGCGCATCCGGCACACCCAACGCACACAGCGAACCCAGTGCATCCTGCATGCCCAGCAGAACACCCAGCGCAACCAATGCATCCAGCACACCCGGCGCACCCGGTGTAGCTGGCGCACCCGGCCAACACACCTGGCACAACCAGCCCACCCAGCGTATCCGGCGCAAGCACGCCCGGCGCACCCGGCACACATGGCGCACCCAATACATTCTGCGCACCTTGTACACCCGGCACAACTGGCGCACCCAGCACACCCAGCACACCCAGCACACCCGGCGCACCTGGCACAGCCGACACACCCATTACTGGCCAGGCGCACCCAACACACCTGGCGCACCCAGCACCCCCACCACACCCATCACGCCCTGCACACTCGGCACAAGTGGCGCATCTGGTGCACCGTGCATGCCAGGCACACCCACACCCGGCGCACCTGGCACGCCCAGCTCACCCGGCACACCCAGCAAACCCGGCACATTTGGCGCACCCAGCAGCGCACCCAGCACACCCGGCGCACCCAATGTGAGATCCGTGCTACTTATGTCACTTCCACCGTAGTTATGAGTAGCTCAAGTAATATAGCTACGTACGTTAGCAACGTAGGGCTACATATAATTTGTCTAGCATCTATTTAGGTATTTAGGCTGCATTCATTATTCCGGTTACTTAAGTGATACGTATAACTTACGTCTAACTGGATATAATTTCTTAGTTCTGACTGCTGTGAGGCTCATTCTTCCTCATCGCCCCACTCCTTCCTTCGAACATTTTCGCCTCTATGCCGCAGCACATGGATGGAGCCCATGGCGGAATTTATGTCGCAACGCATGGCGCAATTCATGGATGGCGAGGCCATGGCGCAACCCGTGGGTGGGGCAACCAATTGCTCAACGCATGTTGTTTTCGCAAGGAAGTGCCCAGGCTGGCCTCGGAGGCTTCAGCTGCACTGGAGCAGAAATAGGAGGAGGGAAGACGTAGGCGGAGGACGACGGCGACGACGACGACGACGATACCGATGCCGAAGAGCAGGCCGACGGGGCCCAGTGGTTGGCCCTCTCAGTTCTACGGGCTTGCGCCCGATGTATGCTCGCCGTGTGGGCTGGCGCTGGGGCCAAACGATGTGATTTGTCTTGGGTCCATAGCTGCCAGCACCCGTAAGAAATTGTACCCGTCCCTACCGCCACCTCATCCCACTCCATTCAATCCGTCCGTCTTCCTTCCCTCCTCCATCGTCCCATCTCGTTGCTCCGCATATTCCCCCCTTCCCTCATGTCTTGCCCTGTTTTTCCATTATCATGTCCCTCCCCCCCCATCCCTCCCCTCTCGTCCCCCGTCCCTCCTCCTCCTGCTTTCCACACTCCTCCTTGGGTGTTGCGGCGGTCTGAGCTCTGTTCCTGTCTGCAGAAACGAGCGTACCGCCAAACGCTAGAGGTGCTAGCGTTCGTGGCGTGCCACATCCACCCTGCACTTCACAAGGGTGCTCTGTTAGCGCTTGAAGTTTAGGCCAAGCTAACGCTGGCGGGCAAGATCGGCCCCGCGCACGCCCCCTATGGAAACCATGAGCAACATATGGATCCGATGCTGCGGACGCGTGAAAAACGCGACGCGGCACACAACGCGAGGGCCATGCCAACGAGCGTTCAATCAACGCTGTTGGGCCCTGGGAACCTGACTGTGGCATCACCTTTGCGACGCAAGCTTGGAGACCGCCGCCCTGGCTGCCCCTTGCAGCGCGCGCCCAGGATTCCAACGCGCGCCGCTGCTCTGCGCTACTTTCGCGCTACGGCCGCGATGCACGCCGCGAACCCGCGCGCGGACGAAGCTGGCTGAGGTTGTTTACGATCCGCTACCATGCCAGTCGGCACGCAGTGGCCACGATGCAAACATTGGCGCAACAAGAAACAAGGTGGCGATGATGGCGACGTTGATGGCAGACGACACAGGGGCAGGGGGCGGAGTAGGATGAGGATAACCACCAGCAGAAAGAGGAAGGCGAAGACGAGGGGAGATGAGGACAAACAAAAACATACACCCCCGGCCAGAAATACGAAAACCATGAAATAAGAAATCTTGCGGCTGAACCGGGGGCCGAACAAATAAGAAACAAGCCGCTAAATTCCCCCGCAAGCAAGCACAAACCAACGCGGGCGAGCCAAAGGTCGGCGGCGTCCTCGGACGCGTTCTGTTGCAGCCATGCGCAATCGAAAACAAACAAAAACCAACGCGGGCGAGCCAGAGGTCGGCGCCACCGCCTGACGTCCTCGGGCGCGCTGTAGCGCAGCCGCGCGCAATCACAAATAAGCAAAACCTAACGCGGGCGAGCCAGACGTCGGCGCCACCGCCTGGCGTCCTCGGACGCGCTCCAGTGCAGCCACGCGCAATCGCAAATGAGAAAAAACCAAAGCGGGCGAGACAGAGTTGGGCGCGAACTGTGTCCTGTGTCGCCCGGACTAAGGGCGCCCTGTGTCCTCAGGAAGTCAAGCGCAATTCCAAATAAACGCAAACGCGTGGAATCGAGCTAGAGGGGGGGCGTGCGGAGGCCCAGTTCTCACCGACAGCAAGAGAAGCAGAAGGGCCCCCGCGGCGGCTTGGGAAAGGCACCCACAACGCAAGAAAATCTGCCCGTAAGAAATTGGCAGCCCCTGGCGGGCCGAACATGGCCCTGGCGTAGGGGCTGACGTGCAACATAAACTTTCTTATTGAGCGCCGCGGGCGCCATCGGGAGGCGGGTGGGACCAGCGCGAACAGGGGGCGCCGGCTGAACCCAGCCAGCCCGATGGGCGGAGGTAGCATCAGAAAACGAGCCGTTTCCAAACGACCCTGGCCCTCCCGTCGGGGAGGAAGTTGCCCCTCAACCGCTCACCCTGCGGGTCTGGGCGAGCGGGGGCCGCGATCGAAAGGGGCGCTCAAGAAGGCCCCAGGCGCGGCCCAGATCGCATGAGAGTGGGCCCAATTGGGCGCGCGATTACCAACGCGGCCCGGAAAGCCCTCCAGCGCACCTCAACGAAGCCCCGCAAGACGGCTCCAAAGAAGTTTGAATCGCCCACGCGCGTGGGGAATCTAGAACATTCGCTTAATGTCCTTTGTTTCTCGCCCCCGAAAGGCCCCAGGGACCTCGGGGCGGCCCCGAAGTGGCCCGCGAGGATCCCCGCCGGCGCCCAGGGGGCCGCCCATGCTGCCCGAAGTATCCGAGGGCATCAGCGCGCGCGCGCCGAGAGGCGCCCAAAAGAAAATTCTTCGAGCCGCAGCACCCGACTGGAGGGCAGGGGAGGAGAGCAGGGCGACGAGGATCCTCTTCCTCGTCCTTCTGACGCTGACGCTGGTGGCGGGTTCGTCTGGCTGCCATCGCCATCAGACACCGCGTCGCCGCGGTGAAGAGCCTTGGGGGAGGGTAGAACTAGCTCTCTGGCCCCGCGAAAACCTAGTCAGGGGAGGAGACGGTGGACGACGGCACGGCGGGAGGCTCTCTTGCAGTCAGAGAAGAGGGGTGGGGAACCTGGCGGCTGCGGTTGCACTCCCTCTTCTCCTCCTCCTCCTCCTCCTCCTCCTCCTCCTCCTCCTCCTCCTCCTGCACCCTCCCGCTTTCTCCCTCTTCCACCCCCTTCCTCTTCCCTCCGCGCGCATGTGGCGCGGCGGGAGCGGCGCTGGAGGCGCAGAAGGGGGAACGCGAGCAAGGCAAGACAAAGCTAGAAGAACAGGTCATGGACGGACTGGCCTGGAGGAAACAGGACAGGACTACCTTACCTAGAGGAGCAGGAGGAACAGGGTATGACTACTAGAGGAAATGACTGGCGCCGACGGCAGAGGGACAAACAGAAGAACAGGGCGGGACGATCATCAGAGATACGGCATACATATTAATTCACTTTCGGATGTCCGACAATGTATGCTTATGTTGCTCCACTGCTCTTCGAAAGGTAAGACAACGGCCCGTATGGGCGGCTCTGCCTTCCCTCGCAATGCGCCATGCTGGAATAATATTCAGCGCATCAAGCCACGCCTGGACCCCGCCTGGTCGGAACGATGGCCGCCACAAGACAACAAAAACAGCATATGACAACAAGTGGGCAACGAACCTCTCCCGATCACTTGAAGGGCAAAGAAAAACGGGGGACTGGCTCAGGGGGGAAACATCAAGCTGGAATCGGCGATACATCACCACGAAGTCCGCCGACCACTTGTGGGTCTCTAGGCGCGTGAGATTGCTCCCCTCCATAATCCCCCCCCCGGAATTCCAAACCGGCAATTTGACCCCCCCCTGGCCCCGGCACGACCCACCGCCGAACTCATCTGGGGGGTCCGGCCTCCCCCCGGCTCCCTGGAGAACCAAGACAGCCCCTGAGGCCTCCGAAGAGGCCCGGTCCAAGAGGGTCCCGACTCGCCGAAATATCGCTCCAAGCCGCCCAAGATGGCCTCCACACGGCTCAAGATGCTTCCACGATGCTCTAAGAGGCCTCGGAGGCACACGATTAAAACAACTTTCTGGGACGCACGATAAAAAAATAGTTTCGCGGGCCTTCGCGCCGCCGCAATAGCGGAAGGGCGGAACAGGCAGACCGAGGGCGGACAATCCCTGGTTCTTTGGAGGCCCGGGGGGGAGCGCGGCAGCACTGACAAGTCAGGGCGGGGGGGGCGGAACAGACAGACGGAGGGCGGACAATCCCGGGTTTTTTGGAGGCCCGGGGGGGAGGGCGCGGGCTGATAATTCAGGGCGGGGGGGCGGAGGTTCAATTCAGAGCCAGGGAAGGGAAAGCTGGGAAGGACTTCGCGGGCTGACGATTCGAATTCGCAGGGGCGAACAATTTGAGGCCGCGGGAGTTGCGTTTGGCCAGCCCTGAGTGTGAAATAGAAATTTTCTGACCCGCCAGTCCTGCGCGGAAAGCAGACATTCTGCGCCGCCTCCAGACAGCGACATCCTCCCCCAGCTCTTCCTATTCTCCTCGCCTCCTCCTCCTCCTCCTCCTCCTCCTCCTCACCATCACCATCACCATCACCATCACCATCACCATCACCATCACCATCACCATCACCATCACCATCATCCATCACCATCACCATCACCATCACCATCACCATCACCATCACCATCACCATCACCATCACCATCACCATCATCAGCAGCAGCAGCATCATCATCATCATCATCATCATCATCATCATCATCATCATCATCATCCTCATCCTCATCCTCATCCTCATCATCATCATCATCAGCATCAGCATCAGCATCAACATCAGCATCATCATCATCATCATCATCATCATCATCATCATCATCATCATCCTGCTTCCCCTCGCTCTTCCATCCATTTTCACATTCCCCCTGCAAACTACTGTTCCTTCACAATTTTTCAATATGAATATTATTCCGGTCTCTCCCTTGATGCACTCCAGATACAAGGGCGAGGAGGAAGGGAAGAAGGAGGGTGGGGAGGGGAGGGAGCAAGAGAGGCATGGAAAGAGGGAAAGGAACGAGGCAGTGAGGAGCGAACTCAACAGGTGTCAGATTTTTCTGCCGAAGCGGTTGTATAAAGTTCCTAAACGGATCCGTTGCTTCTGGCGTTGTCGACACCGTTGGTGTTCATATTGTGCAGGCGATTTCCCGCGGGCGCGGGTGACCAAACGAGCGCAGGAGGACGAATGGATCAGTTTCCGCAAGGCGGCGGGATAGAACGCCAGGAGGGCGGACGATTAAAAAAAGTTTCTGGCGGCTGAATTCTATTAATCTGCCCCGCTCATTCATTTGGGGGCCACCAGGACAGGGGAGGAGGGGGGGACATGTTCGTAATCGTTTGCCTCCTGGTCCGTCAGAAATCAATATTGCCCCATTCCCTTTAGACAACGTATAGTTAGTTTTAGCAGATTTGCCTCTGAGGCTTTCGCTACGTCCTAGACGAGCCAGGAAGCCCCCATGAGGGCTCCAGGGCGGCCCAAGATAGCCCCAAGACGGCCAAAGAAACCCCCAGTCCGGCCGAAAAGGGCCCCAGGACGGCCCCTAAAAAAGCCCAGAAGCAGAACCCGACCAGAAATTTCGACCCGTCGGCCCCAAAACGCCCCCAAGTTGCCCCAAGAAACACTCAAGAAACCCCAAGGGGCCCCCCGGGAACCCCACGAGATCCCCCCAAAAGCCCCCAAGACCTCCCGAGGAGGCTCCTCAGAGGCCCCCAAGAGCCCTCCCACGAGACCCCATAAGCCATCCGAGCGGCCTCAAACCCACAACACCGTTCGCGGTCCGGGTACCCGCACACTGCCTCCAGATACAAGATGAAACCATGCATTTTGGGGGGGGCAGGGATCGTCCCGAACGGCCTCCGGAGGTCTAAACTCACGCCCTCAAACCAGATCCTCACTTTTCCTCCTCCAACCTTTTCCTCCTCCTCCTCCTCCTCCTCCACCCCCTCCTCCTCCATCTCCACATGCCGCTCCTCCTCCTGTTCGCCCCTGCGGCCCCGAGCATCGACACAAGGAGGCCCCAGGACAGCAATAGAAGGTCCCCGACTAGATCAAGGGGTCGGTGGATGTGGCGTAAGCCTATAGGACCGGCGATGGGCCCCCGACCACAAATCCACACGTTCCTGGGAGGGGTGGGCTATCGAGCGCTCATCGGCGATCGGGTGTCAATGCGTCCGCCCCTGAGCTGGTCTCCCCCTCACGTTGCCTCCTAGCTTTGGCGGCCGATTGGGACGATCCGAGCAACCCTGGCACGCTCTCGACGAGGCGCAGCTGCTGGAAAACACCCCGAGGCTGAGGACCGGCGAGCCCGAAACCTGCGAACCTCGAGCCTGTCCCCCCCTAGACGTTGCCCCTGGCCACTCGGCCGCGGCAGGCCGCACGACGGCGCCTGTTCGCCCCCGCCGCCGCGCAGCTGCTCGGCGAGCAGAGCGAGCGCTGCCTGGCGCGGGCTGGATCGACGCGGCTGCAGCGGGATACCGCGCGCGCAGAGGATGAGAAGGGCAGCAAGACGAGGCAAGCTGGACTTACAGGCTGAACCTGCGAAGCTTAAGCTTTGTGACATGGGACCTTATGACACACGCCGACCAGCCGCTCCGCTAATAGGGGGGTCCTGCGGCGATGAGAGGGAGGAGGAGGAGGAGGAGGAGGAGGAGGAGGAGGAGGAGGAGGAGGAGGAGGAGGAGGAGGGAGGAGGAGGAGGAAGATAAGACGCTACCTTGGTGCCGCCGCGCGTCCGTCTGCACAAGCGGGCACAGCAGGAAGAGGGCTGGCAAGGACTGCCTCCCTCGGCAAGCTCCAGATGCACCCAGGCCCGCCCGAGGCATCGCGGCGACGGTGCGGAGCACAAAAATCTTATGGATAGACAGCCTCACACTAGTGAGGATTAGAGTGCTGGCTGCCTGGGAACGGTAACAGTGCTGGGCTCCACGAGGAGCCGAAACCAGTGGACCTCGGGGTCCGTGGCCATCAAGGACCTGGGCGCCGAAACAACTCTTCCGCCCTCCCGTCCTTCGTCGGCAGGGTGGTTTCCAGCCAGAAACAGCCTTCGGTTACGGGCAGCTTTCTCGGAGATGCGGTTCTCATCGGCTTGACAATCGGTTAACACATGGCCAACAGTTCCTGTGAAGAAAAATCAACAAGACACGCATAAAACACATTTGCCTGGCGCAACCCACAATCGGCGGCCCCGCGCGGCCATGTCAGGCACGATGCCTGTCCGCGGCACCTTGGCCGCTGGGACCGTATATTCAGCCTTCCGGCGCTTCCCCTGCGCTGTCGCTTGCGATCAGGAAAAAGGCAGGGCCTTCACGCTCGGGAAACACCGCAAGGTCGACCGTACTCCCGACCTCACTGTGGGCCAAAGGAACTTCCGAGACGACACTGACCCCTTGATGGGCAGCCGAGAGCTCAGACGCAGCAGCACAGGACGTTGACACAATTGGGTTGAATTCCACCTGTCGATCATGCGTAACTTTGAGACGCTGCCGTGGTGGCTCACCACTCTGTACAGATGCAGCCCACTTTCGATCCTCCGCGCTTTCTCCCTTGGAAGTCCCAGGATCCAGGCCAGAACATACATGGAGGTCCATGGGGACGCGAGCGCGGCCTTCAGTCTCAAGCTGTCTCGAGGCTGAGCGCGTCAGCTCTCATCCTTGGCCTAAGTCCCCAGGAGGCTCAGGCCACGGCGGAATCCCAACAAGGACCTGACTCGAAGGACCTAAAGCAAGTTCTAGCCAAACTTGATATGATCTGGCATCACATGGGCCGGATTCGGACTTTAATGATCTTCGCCCGCTTCTTGCGAAAGCTGCAGCGGACTAGTACATTGTCTTCGGGGAAGTGGTGACGCAAATGAGAAGGGAGAGGGTCCTGGCCGTTCGAGCCTTGCGTCGACGAGGTCGTATCTCTCGCCGTCGCGTTTCGGTCCTTCCGAAACTGATCTGATGCATATGCGCAACTACAAGCCAACGCGGTACACGGCGAGCGGGCGAAAGTGCCAATCGCATGGCCTTTTGCTGCCGAGGCGTGGCCGCATGCAAATCCCACCCGCCCTCTGGGCGCAGGTGGTCTAGGGCGTTTCCTTTTCCAGCCTCATGACTTTCCCTGCTTGGGAAGTGTACCCCCCCCCCCCCCTCCATGCGTTTGGATGGGGGGGGCGACCCATAGCATCGTCCAAGATGGCCCAAAATGGCTCCAAGAGGGCCTGAGAAACCGCAAGATGGCCTCCAAGATGGCCCAAGATAGCTGCAGATGGGTCAAGATAGCCTCCGACACACGCCCAAGAGGCCTCGAGACGGCCCCAAGACGGTTTCAAGTGGTCCGAAGCCTCCGAGGACCCCCCAAGAGGCCCAAATCCTTTAACAACCTGAGGAAACCAATGATGTTTGCGTTGTCCCTTTTTCGCCTCCGATGGGCCCTTGAGGCATCAAAATTGCCCCAAGACGGTCCAAGATAACCCCAAGAGGAGCCAAAAAGGGCCCCAAGAGCGCTCCACAAACGCGCTCCACAAGCGGGCCAAGAGGGCCCCAGGACGGCATTGTTGAGCCTTCGCTGTGGGGGTCCGAATTAAAGACCCCCCTCTTTTTAAGCGAAAGGGTCCAAGACTGCCCCAAAAGGCCCCCCGTGCATCCCAAAAGAGCCCCAAGAAGGCACCCAAATCCCCCAAAAGAGCCCCAAGAGGGCCCCAAGACGCCCCCAAAGAGCCCCAAGAGGGCTCCAACAAGGCCCTAAGAGGACCTCAGGAGAGCCCCAAGAAAGAGCCCCAGGACGGCCCCAAGAGGGCCCCAAGAGAACCCCAAGAGAGCCCCAAGATGGCTCCAAGTTTCGAAACGCACGCGAGCTTAAGATACAAACCAGTGCAACAGCCATTACGACTCATCGAAATACCCCTCATCCCTCATCGAAGCACCATCGTAGCGTGCACCGATGTCCATCTTACACTTCAATGCGGGAAACTATTTGTGATCACTGTTTTCCCGAAGTCGGCTGCGCGACTGCATGCGCCCTGCCGCCCCTGATACACCAACTCCCCTGCTGATCGTTTCTGGATGGGCTGGTGGGGGTACTTTTTTGGTTGGCGGTTCCTGGGCGACCGTCTGGGAGCGGAAGCGACGTCCGGGACGGCGGAACGGTGCGAATTTGCGAACACAGCCGCCAGTGTCGGCAAGCCAGCTCGCAATACTACGACAGGCAACACACCTGCAGAAAAAACAAGCAATGAATGCAAGTGCGCGTGCAAAAAGCAAAATGCTCCACATTCGGCAGCGGAAAGTCGCCCTGTTGGCGCCAGTCCGCGCGGCCGACCTATCCCGGACAGGTAGTACCAGGGTACCACAGCCGTATCGACGTCGGCTAAGACAGGGGCAGAAGAGGCAGGAACCTACCGAGTGCTCACTCACTGGTGGGGGCACGCGAAGCGTCAAGAATTTCTACCTGTGCGGGCAGCGGTCAGCCCACCTGTTGGCCCTCGCGTCTGAGGTCGCACCAGTCTGGTGGCCTCGGGCATGTGAAACTCCGGCGGCTTCTCCAAGGCCTTCGAGATCGTCAAATTTATGTCAAATCGTCGCCCACAAATCGGCGTTGGGCCGGCCGTCTCGGCCCTGTGGTATACATGGGACCCTTGGCCAGCCCATCCCAAATGCCCATATAGTTAGTATCTACATGTATGGGGTGATGCATACTTCTAGGACTTCCAGAAACGCATGCAGCTCAGCCCTCGGAGAATGTTGTATGGGTCCTGCGAGGGCTCCGTAGACCATAAGCTCAATACATGACGTATATTTCACGAATCCCCATCCAGCCCGCGATGATTCTGGCCAAAACCACGCGTTCTTACAAACACCGTCGGTGTAGATAGCTCCCGTGACCCCCATCCAATGTGCCGTATTCGACATGCCAGCGCTCACTGTCATCGTGCCGCGGGAGCGAACAAGAACGCGAGGCAATACCTCGCGACCAGAACCACGAGCCGTGCGTTCTCGTCGGGAACCCACGCATATCTGTAAGGAGGAGGATGAGGACGAGGAGGATCGACAATAATCTGCTTTTTACACGTAAAAATAGACTGGGGCAAACAATGAACCATGGTGAGCGGCTCCAGGGGGCAGCGGGGGGCCAACTCCGAGCGTGCAGGCCCGTGCTGGGGGGACCCCTGCGGGCCGGTACTCGAGGTCACTCTGGCAAAGAGTCATCTGTGCGCGTAGTCGAAGCAACGGGAGCAACAGCAGGCGGGGGAACGACAGGGATTGAAGGGGGAGGCGAATGAAGAGATGGCGTGGGAGCGGAGGCGAGGAAGGAGAGCGGGCAAACAAGAGAAGCAGAGATGAAACGGCATGACCAAAAACGCGCGGAGGCCCGCTCAGGTTGATTAGGTCGGTGCTGGACCCCCCTTCCCCTGGCGCGCGGAATGCGGCCAAAGCAGCGTGGGAAGCGCCGCTAAAGGGGATCCAACGCCCAACCCAAAAACTCAGTGGACAACCGTGCAAACATATGTGTATTTACATATATAAATATATACATATGTATGTATGTATGTATATATATATGTTTATATTTCTATATAAATATATATGCGCATACGTACATACATACTCACATACTCACATACTCACATACATACATACATACATACATACATACATACATACAAACAAACATACATATGTACATACACACATACATACATACATACATGCATGCACACGAACGTACGTACGCCCATACATACATACATACATGTATACATACAACACACATGAATTACATACAGTAAGTACGTCATATGCATTACTCTCCACTACACTACACTACATGGCCTTACTACGCTACATAACACGAACTTACATACATTACACTGCGATGCATTCCACTACTGAAAACGACACTACATTACAGATGCATGCATGCACTTACGCATGCATATACAAACTTATACATACATACATACATACATACATACATACATACATACATACATACATACATACATACATACACATACTTAAGAGACAACGCGTTTCACGGGCGCTTGCCTTGGGAACATTCGGCGGCGCGTTTCGAACCGGGGGGTGCGCCCCCACCCCCAACACACCCGGCGCCGTCAATCAGAACCAGGGGGACCCCCTCCCCGAAATCCCCCCGCCCCCGCGCCGGCGCCGGCGCTGGCGGCGGCCAGCAGCGCCGACGGCGGGGACGCAGCGACGATGACCAGAGAGGCCCTTAGGAAGGTCCACGAGGCTTCACACATGCACCAAACCGCCATACACCCACCACCACAACAGCCACCGCCACCACCACAACAACTCACCTACACCATCACAACCACCACAACAACCCACCACCACTACCACCACCATCGCAATCTACCACAGCACCACCACCACCGCCACAACCGCCACCACTACCAGCAGCACGACCCACCACCACCACCACAAACCACCACACCACCACCACCACCGCCACCACTACCACCACCAGCACCACCTCCACAAACCACTGCCACCACAACCACCGCCACTACCACCACCACCACAAACCACCACACGACAACCGCCACCACCGCCACCACCACCACCACAACCCACCACCACTACCACAAACCACGACCACACCACCACCACCCACCACCACAACCACCACCACAACAAACCAGCACGCCACCACCAACACAACCGCCACCACCGCCACCACCACCACCACAAACCACCACCCCATCACAAACCACCACACCACCACCACCACCACCCACCACCACCCACCACCACAGCAACCACCACCGCAACAAGGCACCCCCACCACAGCCACCACGACAAACCACCACACCACACCACCACAGCCACCACCACCACCACCATAACCCACCACCACCACCACCACAACTACCACCACCACCAAAAACCACCGCACCACCACGACCACCACGGCCACCACCACCACCACAACAACCACCACCACCACCACCAACAACTCCACACCACCACCACCACCGCCACATCCACCACCACTACCACCACAGCCCACCACCACCACCTCAAAGAGGCCCCAAGAGATGCCAAATACTTCACAAATGCTCTTCGGAAGCCCCGAAAGCCCTCCGACGAGACCCAAAGAGGCATCCATTAGGACTCTGAACCAAAACCAAGGCACGGTGGCGGAGCGTCGTCGTCGTCATCGTCGTCGCCGTCGTCCTCGTCGACGCTCCCGCCGCCGCCGCCCGCCGCCGCAGGCGCCGGCGCTGGCGCAGAAAAGAAAATCGTCGTCCCCGCCGCCGCCGCCAGCCGCCGCCGACGCAAGCGCCAGCCCGAGGAGAGGGAGAGAGGGGAAGTAGAGCAGGAGGGATGGGGGGGAGGGTCTGGTTCCCCCCTCCAAGCCACCCCAAAAACGTGCTCCTTCATACAAAATACAAACGTCACATACAATACATACATGACACAACTTACAAACACGACATACATTATATTAAATTCCGTTACATTGGATTACAGGACGTTACATTACCACTACAATGCGTTACGCTACATTACATTACATGGCACTGGAAAGCACGACATTGCATTCCATTCCGCTACATCACATCGCATTACATTGAATTACATTAAACATAGTTGCATGCATGCATGCATATGTACTGATAAGCCTGCAATTTAGCGTACACGCATACATCACATACGCTATACACATTCCATTACATTACATTACATTGCATTGCATGACATTCCAACACATTACATCCCATTCCTTACATACATACATAAATACACACATGCATGCATACATGAATGCATATACACATAATTTGTTTACATACACGTACAAACATACATGAACTATCATACCTGCATACAGTACATAAACAGGGTTACATACCTTACAAACACTATATTCAAAAACGTTTCATTACAGTACACCACAGTATATTCAATCACGCGACATACATACATGCATGCATGCAAACATACGTACATTGAATATACATACAATCATACACACTTACATACATGCATACATACATACACACTGCATACATACAATGCGTGGATTACATACATGTCATACATTAACACGCACAACCTCATATTACATACATACATGCAGTCCATGCATACATGTCATACATTAACACGCCGATACAATCCATACATACATACATGCACGCATGTGTGCGCGCATACGTTGCTGCATACATGTATATACACATACATACATACATACATACCAACATACATGCATTTATACATACACACTCATACATTACATCAACTACATATATATGGTACATTTGTTACATGTACTACATTTTACCACACTACATACATCACATTGCACACATTGGAGCGCAACGTTGCGAGACAGTGTAGTACATGACACACATGCATACGTGCATGCATGTAGACATGCACGCGTATATACATACATGCACACGTACATGCATACAAGCATATATAGATCACATGCGTTACACAAGTTACATACCTTACATCGCACTCTATTGCATTCCATTCGTTTGCGTTACGCTACTTTACATTCCAATACACCACATACATACATGCATACATACATCGATGATCATACATATAAATAAAAACTAGAACCACGCGCGCGCTACGCGCATGCTTGGGTTCTACTTAATCTGGGGCAGCGGCCCAACAACGGACGGGGGGGTCAAAGGCTGAATGCACTTCAGTTCTTCGTCGAAATTCGTGGGCCATGGTTCGAAAGGTTGTTGGGCGCTCCTGGCCCCCAGTAGGCGTTTCTTTATGTTCGGCGATGGCGGGCGTCATGGGGGGAGGGGGGGAGGGCGGGGGGGGTATGACGTGACGCCCCCCCCCCGCCGTGTGGCTCCGGCACCACAGCCGCGCCCGCGCGCACGACGCGACGAGCGACGAGCGACGAGCGACGACGACAGCGCGAGCAGCATGTAACTGGCGATCTGCCCATTGCGCCCGTGTACACCACAGCGCTCGCGTGCACCACGCCGCGCGTGTGCACCTCAGCGCCTGCGTGCACCGCAACAGCCGTGTGCAACGCACCGCCCGTGCATATCACAATACATGGGAGCACTGCATCGCCGGTGTACATACACCGCAGCAGCCATGTGCAACACAACGCGCGTGTACACCACAGTGCTTGCGTGCACCGCAGCGCCCGTGCACGCCACAGCGCCTGTCTACACCACAACATCCGCGTGCAACGCAGCGCTGGTGTACACCACAGTGCCTGCGTGCATGGGACAGGTAGAAGGAGCATGTACGTCATGATCTGATGCGGACAACTAAACGCCACGCCAAGAAACTTCTGATAATCGGATGCGACGTTTTTCCCTTTTCCCTCCTCCTCCACCTCCTCTTCCTCCTCCTCCTCCTCGTCCTCCTTTCCCTCCTTCTTACCCCCTGTCGCGCGGCTTGGCGTTACAAAGCACGTGCGCATCTCAGCGTGCACCGCAGAATGGTCGATTGAATCGGTCCACTCGGTTCTCGGACGGCCAGTTTGGCTGGAGCCTCCTGGACGCAAATGAGAGTTAGGGTGATGCGGGCGGACTTGGGGGGACTCGTAGATTCCAGCGGCGCTCCTTTGTCCATGAGGATTTGTTTTCCTTTGTTTTTTCTGGAATCCACACGCGCTCCAGTTTGTCACAAGGATTACTTCTGAAATTCTATACACAACAATGGTGCTGTGTTGCACACGGCTCATGTGGTGCATAAAGGCGCCGTGGCGTACACAGGCACTGCAATGCACGCAGGCATTGTGGTGTACACTGGTACTGTGTTGCGCACGGCTGATGTGGTGTACGGAGGCGCTGTGATGTACACAGGAGCTGCTGTGCCCGCAGGCACGGTGGCACAAACTGACGCTGTGTTGCACGCGGCTGCTGTGGTGTACATCGGCGGTGTGGTGTACACAGGCGCTGTGGTGCACGCGGGCACTGTGATGTACACAGGCATTGTGGTGCATATTGCCACCTACATGTTCGTGCTACCCGTCCTCCGTCATTCCTCACCATTCCCAAACGCCGCCGGCGCGAAACGTGACGTCATCGACCTCCTCCCCCCCCAGATGATTGCCGTCATCGGCGCGGAGTTAAAAATAGGATCCAGCCGCGTCCGCGCGCACGACGACGATGAGCGACGAGCGACGAACCACGAGCGACGACGACGAACGACAACGACGACGACGACGACGACGACGACGACGACGACGACGACGACGACGACGACTGCGCCTGCGGACCAGACACCTATGCGGATTCCTACGCGGATCCCAATGCGTACGGCGGCAGTGCCCGGAGCGCACTCGGGGGGGGGGAGCGTTACGTCATGGGGGGTGGGGGGGGGAGCGGGGGCCATGACGCCCGTCATGCCCCAAGCAATAAAGAAATGGCTTCCTCAGGCGGCCCGAGGAGGCCGAAAACGACACCGCTTCCTAGGACCAGTACATGGGGAGAAAGCGCCAGCATGGCCCGTGGGATCTGTTTGTCGTGCACCTGTGACATACATCTTGGGAACCCTTCGGGGGCTTCTGACGGCGTCTTGGGGGCCTCCGGGACGGAGTCTCCTTTTTGGGGCCGAAGGCTCGAAAGGTCCGTTTGGATTTTCTGTCTGGGCCCCTTTTTTAGAACCGTCTTGGGGCTATCTTGGACCGTCTTGGAGGCCTCTTGGGCTGCTTGGGTCCCTCTCGGGCTGTCTTGGGCCGTCTTGGGAGCCTCTTGGGCTGTCTTTGGGCGATCTCGGGAGCCTCTTCGGCTATCTTGGAGCGTCGGGAAGCCGAAAAGGTGAGAACCACAACACATCCTCAAAAACCAGAGAACAACAACCATTTTTTGCCTCTTGTGACCCTCTTGAAAAAGCCTCTTGGAGGCCTCTCGGGGCATCTTGGAAGCCTCTTGGGCCGTCTAGGGGCTATCTTGAGCGTCTTAAACCGACCTTGTGGCGTCTCGGAGCCCTCATGGACATCTTGGGTGCTTCCTGGGGCCGTCTTGGAGGTCTCCTGGAGGCCTTCTGGGCCGTTTGGAGGCCCCTTGGAGGCGCCAGGGCGGGGGTATCCAGAAAGGGGGCCCGATGGTTTTGAGGTGGGCGGGGCCCCTGGGCTGGGGACCTGGTATTCATCCATATTATGCGTGTGTATATATATATATATATACAAGACTGCAGTGGCGCTTCGCGCCATGCACCTTGGTCCTTGAAGATTGCTACGCAGGTGGAAAAGGCAGGAAGGTCAAGCGGACACTTTAACAATAACTCCTTGCTGCCTTTTCTGGCATCGCCATTATGATAATGTTGTTCGTTATCCTGGCTCCATGCTTATCTTTCCTCATTCTCGCCATACCCTGGGCATTCTCCCCATCCTCCTCAGCTCTTTTTGCGGAGGGTCCTGCTTGGAGAGACTTTGGGGGCCTCACCAAAGTTCTCAAGCTTTCCTAAGCCTTCTGGAGGCCTCCTGGGCGTGTTCTGGGGGCCTCTGGGGCTTCCTGAGGGCAACATGCCTTTAACCGCGGTCTCCCTGAACGCCCCGGTCACGATTTGGAATGCTTCGGAGGGTGTCTTGGGGCCATCTTGGGCCGCCATGGGGCTCTCTTAGGGCCATTTTGGACCCCTGGTGCGCCGTTTTGGGGCTCTCTTGGACTGCCTTGAAGCCCTTTCGGATGGCTGTGGGGCGGTTTTGGAGCCTTTCAGGCGTCTTCGGACGCCCAGAAGACCGCTGTCTTGGAGCGTCGGGAAGCCGAAAGGATGAGAACCCCAAATTCACCAAAAATCTACATTAAGTCAATTGTTTGTCCCTCTTGGGGCCTTCTTGGGGGTGCTCTTGGAGACCTCTTGGTACGTTTTGGAGCGATCTTTCGGGGTATGACGGCTTCTTGGAGCGCTCTTGTGCTGTCCTCGGGTTCTCCAGGACGTCTCCGATGACCCCCCTGATCGCCCTAGGAGTGCTGCGAAGGCTTGGCAAAACGCCCTGCGAGGCCCGGGGGGCCGCTTCGAGGCCCGTCCGAAGGGCCCCAAAGCCCCAAATCCCGGGAGTCAGTTTTTTTTTGGGGGGGGTAACGGGTTTCCCCCCCGCCCGGGCTTATAAAAATATATACACATATATATATATATATATATATATATATATATACTAGAACCATCGCGCGCGCTTCGCGCGCGCTCAAGTTCTAGCCAGGATCCTCACCATCGTCATCATCGCAATCATCACCATCGTAGTCATCGTCATGGTCGTGTTCACCATTACCATCACCAGCACAACCATCATCATCACCACCATCATCGTCAGCATCGTCAGCACCATCGTCATCATCGTCGTCGTCATCGTTGTCCTCACTATCATCGTCGTCGTCATCATCATCAGCATCATCATCGTCAGCATCAGCATCAGCATCATCATCATCATCATCATCTTCGTCGGCGCCGTCGTTGTGCTCGTCATCCTCATCATCAGCGTCGTCGCCGTCATCATCATCGGTCTACTCCAGTCCCCTCCCCCTCCTCCTCATTTCCGTTCTATCTCTCCCCATCATCCTATCCTCTTGCTCCTCCTCCTCCTCTTTCTTCTCCTCGATGCCGTCTCCCTGAAGTGGATCCCTGTTCATTCACCTCCTCCTCCTCCTCCCTGTCCTCCCCGCTCTCTTCAATCTGTCCCTCCTTGTGTTCCTTCACCTCCTTCACCTCCTTCCTCCCCCCAGAACTCCACGAACGGTGCCAGGGACAGAAAAGCACGGCGTCCCTCCGCCTATCGCACACCTTTCACACGGCTCTGTTGGGAGAATTCGCCCAGCGTCTCCCCGCGTATTTCGACTCGCTCCGCACACAGCTTGTGCCCCGAAGGAAGCTGTTCCGACGGCCCCGGAAACAAGGGTCGCATCCTGCCGCCCCGCCCATGTCGGCACACCCCTGACATGGATCGTGAAGTAGGGGCGTCTTGGAGGCCTCTCAGGACGTGATTCCCAATGGTCTCTTGAAGTCTCTGCAAGGCCTCTTGGGGGCCTCTCGGCGTCTCTTGGGTGCCGCGGGAGCTGCTGGGGGCTTCTTGGGAGCGTCCTTTGGGGGACCGTCTTGGGGCTCCCTGCGCCGGCGACGCAGGGAATGAAACCTGGGATCGCTATTGACATGATGGCCGCGCACGGCAATGAGGACAGAGACCTGGTCCTCGAACCGACGACGACAGCGACTGCGATGGCGACGGCGACGACGACGACGACGACGACGACGGCGACGATGACGACGACGACGAAGACGATGACGACGACGACGACGCATATGAAAGTGTCCGAAACCGCATGGGGCTCGTTTCGGTGCCTGCTCGGGGGCTCTTGGGGGCCTCCCGGGGGGCTCTTGGGGGCCTTTGGGAGCCTCTAGTGGTTTCTGGGGATGCTCTTGGGGCCGAGGGCCCGTAAAGTGCGCTCGGATCCCGCGTCTGGGCCCCTTCTTGGAGCCGTGTTGGGACTCTCTTGGGCCGTCTTCGAGGCCTCTTAAGCGGTCCCGGGGCGCTCTTGGGCCGTCTTGGGGCCGTCTTGGTGGCCTCTTGGGCCGTCTTGGGGCGATCTTGGGTGCCTCTTGGCCGTCTTGGAGCGCCAGGGAGCCCAAAAGGAGAGAAAGCCAAAAACATCGAAAAACACAATGGAAAATCAACGATTCGAGCCTCTTGGGGCCCTCTTGGAGAGCCTCTTGGAGGCCTCTTGGGGCGTCTTGGAGGCCCCTTGGGCCGTCTTGGGACCATCTTGGGCGTCTTGGAGCGATCTGGGACCGCCTCGGGGCCCTCTTGGACCATCCTGGGGGCCTCCTGGGGCCGTCTTGGAGGCCTCTTGGGTCGTCTGGAGGCTCCTTGGAGGCTCCTTGGAGGCCCCGGGGAGGGGGTATTAAAAAGCGTTCCCCGATGGTTGCGGAGTGGGCGGCCCCGCCGGGGGGGGGGGGCCTATTTGTTTATATTATATACATGTGTACATAGGTGTACGCATACATACATACCTAGATATACATACACTACATATACCTACATGCGTACAGACGTGTACAGATACACTACATATATTGAAAAGTTTACACTATGTTGCATTACACTCCAATTACATTACATGACACTACATTACTTACACGCATCCATACATATACACATCAATTGGCGATAGTGGCATGTCTTCTTCGAATCGGAAGTGCGCCCAGGGTGGAAGGCAAAGAGGGCGGGCCTTGTCAGATGGCTCAGCAAGACTTCGGACTTTCCGAAAAAAATTCGACGCCAGACAAAAACTGCTTCTCAGAAGACCGGAAGGCTTCTGAGAAGCCCCGCCGTCTTCCAAGAGGGCTTGACCCCTCTCACTTCCCGCCTTGGTGCGCCGCCGAGAAAGAAGAGAGAAGCAAGACAGGGTGGGCTCAACAGCGAGAGCAAGCAACGCATCTGGCCTGGTGTGACCGCACCCTGGGGCTCTCCACGGCAGGGGCCTGCCAGCTGTGATGCCGCGCGGCGCGGGCTGGCGTTGCGCGAGAGGCAGGCCCGTCCCCGTGCATCCCCCCGTTCAGCCTCGCTGCTGCTGATGCAAGTGCCGCTGCTGCTGGCCCTGAATGCCTTTGCTGCGAACACTGGTGTTTTGGTACTGCTCCTAGTGGTGATAGTGGCACTGCTGCCCGCCTCCGACATCAACACCGCAAATACCATCACCACTGCTACAACAACGACCGCCTCTAACGCTAACTTCAAAACTACAACAGCATCCAAGACTACTGCTGCAAGTCCATACTCACATCTGCTGCTGACCCTGTCGCCAGTTATACTACTGCTGCTGATGATAACGCTGCTAACTACTCACTGCCAATCGCACTGCGAATTGCTGCTGTTGGATCGAGTTCAAGGCCGCTTCCCACCCTGTAAGCAGCGGGACCCAAAAGAGCGGGGAAACTTTACAAGCAAACGCAGCAGACGACCAGCGAAGCAGTCGGCATGACGATATTTTTCCAAAAGACGCTGCCATGATGCTCGATACACCTTGTCTGGGTGCTTGGCTGGGGTGAGCTGCGCGTGGCAGACAGCCGAACAGTGAACTTGCAAGTGGGACTGAATGCTCAAAGAAGACAATCAACATCACTTTTCCCCCTTTCAGGCCTCAGGTGAATTCGATCGGCTGCAATCGATGCGCCGAAACACTTCGCGCATCTACTGCCTTCCCCTGCGACTTCTCCGTGCGAGACGTGCGGCAGGAGGCCGAAACGCCAGCTGCAGCGCGCTTTCCACAGAGACGACGGGGCAGTGGTGCTACAGAGGAACACTGAATGCCAACACTTCGTAGCCGGGTGTTGCACCGCACTAGGTCCCCCTCCAACTGGCGAGGGAGCTTCAATGGTCGTGTGTGGTGAAACTGTTGGCCCTCACCAGAAATCTTCATAGGTGAAATTCACAGGAGGGGAGTGAAGCAGCAGGACTTGGCGGTTGAAAAATGGTGGCGGCCCTGGCGATGGTTGGGATGTACAGGTCGATCGTTCCACTGAGCCTTCAATGAACACTGGCTCCCTACAGCGCGACCCGTCATGGTGTACCGTTTGGCTGTTTCTGCTGCGTTATCATCCTGTCACTGCTACAGTCACTCCTCATCATCCGACCAATCCCAAAGACTCCATCCATAATCCCAAGACCCCTCGACTCGTGCCTCCATCAGCGGCTGCTGCTAGTGGTCCTCATCCTCTTCCCTTCTATCCTCCTTTTCCTCCCCCTCCCCATCCTCTTCCTCCATCTCCAACCTTCCTTTCCTCAATATTTCTGCTTCCCTCCCCGCCCTTCCATCCCTCCCATCTTGCTCCTTCGGTCCACTTCCTCGCCCCTCCGTCCTCTTCCTCTCTTTCCTACAAGATACCACAAGATTTCTCTACATTTTCCTCCTCCCCCTCTTGATCCGTCCCTCCACTGAATCGTCTTTCCTCCGTCCCCCTTTTCCTTCTCCTCCTCTCCTTCCGCCTTTTCCTTGTCCGCCTCATCCTGCTTCTCCTCCTCCTCCTCCTCCTCCTCCTCCTCCTCCTCCTCCTCCTCGGGGACCTTCCGCCCCGAAAGGAAAAGTAGAGTCGCGATTATCCTCGCGCCTCCTCGCGCCCCTAGGGGCGGTCCAAAATCCAATCGGAAAATCGATCCGGCGAATCGCAGAATCGACATGCGCCGAATTGGCAGAAATCGGCAAGCAGAGCGGAACGTATCGCAATCGATGCCAGGCGGCCCGAGCCGAGAACTGCACAAAGACGCCCAGACCGAAGCGGAGCTCGTCGTCGAATCGAACGTCGAATCGAATCGAAACCCTCGAAATCGAAACGATACCAATCGACAGAGTCGAAGCGGCTCCGGCCCCGGAGGTGGCCCAAGGGTCCTCACGAACGGCGAGCATGTGCGCACCCGCGCCCTCGCGGCCTGGACTCCGGGGCGCGATCCCGCAGATACCCTCACGGACGCCTTCAGCGCGGGGCATCCGCGGCAAAGCGCACCGTACCCGCGCGGTCGCGGCCCCGGGGCCCCGCCCGCGAGTAGGGGCCGCCGCGGAGACGGGCATGCTTTTCGCCCACGGGGTCCGCCAGGGGGGCCTCCCGTGGCGGAGCCCGAGCGCGGAAGGCCTGGCTGCCGGCGGCGGGCGCGGCCGCGGCCGCGCGGGCGCTGCGCCCGCGCGCGAAGTGCTGGGGCCTCCCGCGCCGGCCGGGAGCGCGAGGGAACCTCCTCCAAGAGGACCAGGAAGGGGAGGGGGAGGAGGAGGAGGGGGAAGAAGGAGAGGAGGAGGAGGAGGAGGAGGAGGAGAAGGAGGAGGGGGAGGAGGAAGAGGGGGAGGAGGGAGAGGGAGGAGGAGGAGGGGGAGGAGGAGGGGAGGAGGAGGAGGAGGAGGAGGAGGAGGAGGAGGAGGAGGAGCAGCAGGGGGAGGGGGAGGAGGAGGAGGCACAATCAATACGTCTGAACGCGCCAGGAATATAACATGAGCAGGCGAAGAGAAGTGGGAAAGAAGGGATCGCGCGCCTCAGCGATATTAAAAAAGCCAAGTGAAACGCGCGAGGCACGATCAGCGAGGCTGCACGTGGGGCGGCGAGCGCCACCGAACGGCGAGTGCAAATGTGGATCACGGCACGGCAGGTCGATGCACGAGGATGCACGGCACGAAGAGCTACAATCAGAGAAGCCGGATCATTGCTCATGCAAAACAATGCTATGGTGAAATCGCCGCAAGAGCACATCCTGTGGAGGGCAAATCGAGGAGGGGGCAAGTCGAGGTCAGAGCCGTCGTCATCAGACTCTGGGAAATGCAACCTGCGTCGTGCTTCTCGCTCGCACAATGCGCACTCGATATCACCACTATTACAAAAAAACAAGATTCGACAATAACTTAAATCCGGGAGTCGCTGGCGGCCCGCTTGCGCACATGGTTCGAACGAATTCGACGTCGGGGGACAAAGAAGAGGCGACGTCACGGCTGGAAGGCGTGCGCCATCCTTTCCCAGCCCACTCCGCCCCCCGCTCACCACCGCCTCCGCCGAGGCGGGTGTCGGCGGACAGGGTCCGCCCCCCACCCCCCCACCCGCGAATCCGAGCCTGGGAGCGGGGCGCCCAGCAGGCAGGAGGAAACTGCAAACGACTAAGGCGACTGTCACTAGGATCGCGTCGCAGATCCCAGGATGACCGCGTCGCGCGCCACTTGCGACGGGCCCGACGCCCCAAACCACGGAGGCGCCGACCTCCATGTCCACCCCAGCGGCTGCACGACGATCCAACTCCAGGCCCGAAAAGCCGGGGGCGTGTCCACGAAGATCGGCTCCAGCATCTGCGCCAGCGTCTCCGCGGGCGGCGCCAGGCTGCCCCGCGGCAGCACTGGGCAGAAGCGCGGCGCCCGCAGCGGCGCGAGGAACAGCCGCAGCTTCGACAATGCACCGCCTGCTGCTAACCTCCTGCTAACCTGCGCGAAATCGTCGGAGTCGGTGGTGCTAACCTCCTTGGAAGCGTCGGAAGTGCCCACGCCGGGGCCCGAGCGAAGGTCCTCATCGGCAGCGCCATGAGGAGGCGGTCCGTCGGCATCTCCAGGCCGTGGCACTTCGGCAGCAGCGGCTCCAAAGCAATCGCGAAGATCTGCGCGATCGGCACAGGCGCGTGCGTCCGCAGCTCCACGAGGGGCGGCGGCAACACGAACGCCATCTTCATGGTAGGCGGCACGGCCGTCTCCAGCATCAGCCGCAACGGCTCCGCAGTGGTCGGCAGCTCCGTCAGCTGCGCGACGATCGGCCCGAAGAGAGCACGCGGCAGCCCGGCTGCGAAGGAGCGCGCGCGCGGCAGAGGCGGCGAGGAGTCGTTGCGCAGCAAGCCCCGCGCCAGCAGCAGCGGAAGGGCACGTCAGGGTCTCCATCGCGGGCGCGGGCATGAGGATGGCCAGCAGGTGCACAACGCTTTGCTGGGCGCGGCGCACCGCCACCAGGAGCGCCCAGGCCCGCGCCCTCGAGCGAGGCCGAAGAGGTCGCGCAGGGAAGGCGACGCACATCAGCATCCACGGCACCGTGGCCCGTGCGACGGCGGGCAAGCGGCCGGGGACAGGTCTGGAATGGGCGGCCGGGACGAAGCGCTGGGACCCATGGGCCTGACGCCTGGGAGGAGGTGGAGGAGTAAGAGGAAAAGGCGGAGGAGGAGGAGGAGGAGGAGGAGGAGGAGGAGGAGGAGGAGGATGGGAATGGGAATGGGAATGGGAATGGGAATGATAATGGGACTGGGAATGGGAATGGAATGGGGACGGGAGTGGGACTGGGACTGGAACTGGGAATGGAATCGACGACGTAGTCATACAAACATAATGAGGATTCCTGGACAAAACTTGGGGTCGCACCGTTGTAACCTGTCCAAGAGCCCCCGCCGCTTCTGGGAGACGCGCAGGGGATCGCAGGGTTTACCTAAACCGCGCAAAACGAAGTTCCCGAAGAACCCGCAGCCCCCGCACATCCAAACTCCCGCGCCCAGGGAACAAATCATCTTGCGAGGCTCGGGACCCCCCCCCCCGGCATGGACTCTCAACTCCCGCGGAGGCCCGAGCGCCCCCCCCACCCCCTGGAGCTCCGCGCGCGGCGACGTCAGCCAGGAGACCCTGGCGGCATTGGAGGCAGACAGCAGCGACATCTGGCGCACCTCACGCCAAATGTTGCCCAGCTGGTGGATGGAAGCGAGAAGAGCGGTGGCGGCGAGCGGAGGGGGGGGGGGCGGAGGGGACGGAGGCGGGGGGGGCATTAGCAGCAGCAGGAGGGCGCTCAGACTAATTCTCAATCCTGCGGACTTGCGCGGGAGCCTCCATCGCAGCCGGCGTAGATCTCATCAACCGTCTTCGAGCCAACCTGGTCATGCTCGCTGCGCCCACTACTATTGCACGGTCGATATCGGGCACCCAGGACGCATGCGCGGCTTCACCTGCCAACAGAATCTGCTGCTTCATGACCTGCAATGATCCATCTCGGGCACCGCTTGTATTCACAGTCATTCTGGGAGACGCGAGAAACGATTTTCAAAGCCGTAGCTCATCCAATGCGACTCTTCATCAGCCCACCACTATCGCGCCAGATCTGGGCGAGGTGCCCTGTGGGCTGCCCACGAAACTGGCCGAGCCCGATGCCTACTCGCCCCGAGCGCTCGTCATGACTGTCTTTTCCTCCAGGCGCGGCGCCGCGGACGATGGCGGGCAAGTCTGGCGCGCCAGTGCCTAGCGCTCCAGGGGCCAAGCCCCCCGTGGATAGATCATAGCTGTTCCAGCGCCCATCTCCATGTGGATGCTGCGCCTCAGCCCACGCTGCAGGGATCAAATCACGACGCCAAAAACAGGCCTCCGATTCCCCGTCGGCCAAAGCTTTGGGGATGGGCACATCGGGGCCCAGGAAGGCGGGATGATCGGAACCACTGGGGCGAAGCCAATGTCTGCGCTCGGGCGCCCCGGGGGCGGGATCGCGACTGGCGGGTTCACAGTGAGGACATTCGCTAACTGCAACGCGCCCCGCCTGAAGAACCCCGCCCCCCCCCCCCCCCCCAAACCAGCATCTCCACCATTGCGTCCGCGAAATGTCTCCCGCGTTTCGCGCCCCCGCGTCGCCTGGCGAGCAATCCCAGCGAGCGCCCCCCCCCCCCCCCGCCCCGCTTCATGCACCTGCTGCACAAACGTTGTTCTCAGCCAGCTGCCGCTGCTGAGCCTCAAGGGCCATCTGGAAATGTCAAGGTGGCCCCATGCCTCGACGATTGAAACGTAAAGTTTCTGCTGCAAGAAAACAGTAGGAAGTCTTGGGCATCGTCTAACACAAGCGGGCCCTTCCAATCGTCGGGGCGGGGGGAACGGGCGCGCAACCAGCGGCCCGCAGGAGTGCTGGCACCGCGGAGACGGGCCCCCGAATGTGCCGAGTACGCTCGATCAGATCAGCGGTCTCCAACTCGACGACCTCCAGTTCCAAAACGAGAGATGCCAGCGCGCGACTGCGGGAACCTAGTCCAGCAATCCAACCATGCAGGCCGCGGGCAGAGTGTTCCCTGGATCGCGCCAAGATGCTCCAATGTCTGGTAGCCTTTGACACCAAATCCTGAAAACTACGCCTAGAAGATGGCGTGACCTCTGCATCTGCTCCCCCATAACATCGTCGATCTTAAGGCCGCAATTCGAACGTGCCCGAAAACCTTGCCAATTCGAATTTCCCGGTAGCCGCATGCCTACGGGCCGAACGAGCGTGCCCCTTGCGTTTGCGGTGCTGCGACATACCCTCGGAAACCCCCCGCCGCCTCGCACACCTCGCCGGGCGCCCTCCTCCACCTGGGCCGATGCCGAGGCGCGGGGAGTGCAGCCTGGACTGCGACCCCTCGGCGGCGCAAGCGAGAAGATCTGCTCGGCGGGAACGCGCGCTGGGTTTCCACGCCCGTGTCGGCAATCTGCAGACCATGATTTGTCATAGGAGAGGCAGCGCGAAATCCACCGCGGCACGACGTGGCCCAAGGATCTGCAGCATCAAATCGTCGATCCAATTTCGCTGAAACGCTGGAGCTGGGGCCTGGGAAACCTTTTCCAATATAAAGTACGTCAGACACCAAGCAACACGAGCACCATTCCTGAACCCCATGGGCGATTGGTTTACTGGGTTGAAGCGGCAAGCTGCGAGCTCCGATCTGGCCGAGAATCTCGGGGGCCACGCGAAGCTGCAACTCCAGCGCCAAACTAATCGGCCGATGACTAAGTTCTGGCGCCGCCCCTGCAAAGATATCCAAAAAAAGAAATCAGAAAACCCTTTGACGCCCAGGACGGCCCGGTTGAACGCTATGCCAACTCGCCTGCAACTTCGGCATCTAACGCCCATCGCGACAACTTCCCGTGGAGCTGAATTGCCTGAAACCGCTGCGCCCCAAGGTGGCGCGGTCTGGCCCGACCGCCCCTTTGAACAATTGCCCCTGGATAAAGACCGTAGACGGCAAACCGTGCACATTGGGCCACGCGCCCTGTCCCCTTCCAGATTTCTCGGCGAAGCACCGCCACGGCGCCGCGTTGAGCTTGCCAAGGCCGCGCAAGAGTGCGCGCGCGCCGCATGTAAGTCGCCGTCTTATTAAAGCGCTTCATCGGGCAACCAATCGAAGTCGATCGGGGTGGTCGCGCGCCCCCAGGGGGTCACCGAATATCCTCGGCGGCAAGCTCAGGCAGCTCCGCTGAAACCGCCCCGCCCCGAAGACAATCGAATAATCCCGCGGCGCGTCCTCGAGACACAGGCTGGCCCGACCGAAAAGCGGGAGACTTCTCGGCCCTGGCGTCGATGACATCTCCAAGGGCAAATTAACGAGCGCCGCGACGCAGGACATCGCGGTCTGGAATTGGCCCCAATCGCAAGCCGCGAAACACATGTCCCCACGTAGCAGCTGCTGAGCCTTCTCTGGAACGCGCTCGGCCCAAAAAGATCAGCCCCCCCAGACGCAGCGCCACGCGTGCCCAAGTGCCCCAGAGATTGCCCTTCCCAAGCCTGCCGAGACGGCCCCCGAGCATTGGCCCTGATGACAGCTTGAGCATTGAAGGGCATGCCCTGAGCAGGGCTGACCCCTGTCTGAATGAGCCCGGCAATCTGCTCGAGACCGCTCCGTGACGATGCAGTCTCTAAAGGGCGACGACAATCTGAGACCGCCGAATGGCAGCCTGGTCGGACAGCGGAAGCTCACGACATCGCTTCGCCCGCTGACCTGGCCAGGCCCGGGAAAGCTCCTGACCGGAAATGACCGGGGGGATCAGCTGAATCATGAGCAGAGACCGCGCGCTATGCAGCCTGGGTCCACGGCGCGAAGCGACTGCTCGCTCCCGAGACGCGCGAGCCCCCAACCTGGCGCGCGCGAGTCAACGAGAAAAGAGACGACATCGCCCTTGCTTGCCAAGCAGAGTCAGGAATAAAGACGGGGGACCCCAGGCCAAGCATCAACTTCGGGCGAAATCGCTCTCTCAACCTTCGCGGGAGGGGGGGGGGGGCTGCCCCGGGGGGCTGCCCCGGGGGGCGGCGGGCGGGGGCGGGGCGCTCTGCTCTCAGTCTGCTCGTCATTCAACCAGTCGCGCCCAGCATGCTCATCAAAGGGATCGCGGGCCTCGCCCGCCTGATCGCCTCAATGGGCAGGACTGAGATCAAACGGATCAGAGTCATGCTGAGAGGTGGACGAGCGCCGCTGCAGCTCATTCCTGGACAGCGCCTAGACAGCCGCTGAAACATTCGCAACATTATGCTCGGAGCGGTTTAATGGCCTGTTGCTTTGCCCGCGGGCGCCCCTGCCTAGACTTGCTGGACTCGCTGCCGAGCTGGGGAAGGGCGCCAAGCCGTCTGACTTGAATGCTCCGGTGAGCAACTGCTCCTCTGACCCAACTCAGGATGTGTGACTGCTACCCGCGCCTGCGACGCAAGTGGCCTCAATGTTGGACGCCCTTGCCACCGCGTCGAGGCGCTCGAGGAACCTGCGCCCGCCGAGCCCGGCAGCGGCCACCCTGAAATCCCAAGGGCCAGAGACGAAACAACGGCCCCGAGCCCAGAGACGTCTGGCGCCGCGCCCCGCAGATCCCCGCGCGCGGAGCCAACAGAAACGCACCGGCACAACGTGTGGCACGCACATGTGGAGAGTGACGGGGGGAGCCCATCGAAACAATAGCAGTGCGAGACGGCGAGGTCGGGGCGGGGCTGGGCAGATCCTGCTGACTGGACGCGCCCGCGCCCCCCGACGGAACAAATCCGCGCCGTCTTTGCCGGCGCGTGAAACCCGAGACCCAGGCGGTTCTTCACCCGACGGCCTCGCGGGGTCACGAGCTTCGGTCCACTTGTCCTCGGAAATTCCGCCGACGTGGGTCTCGACGCGACCCCGAGCAGGGAAGCGGGAAACGCTGGCTGGAGGGAGACTTGAAAGCCTGCTGAGCGAGCAATGCGTTCCTATGGAAAAAAACACGGGAGCGCGCAATCGCAAACTGCAGCCCCCTGGTCCACGTCCAGCTCGCCCGCGGCTTTGGCGCGCTGCCCTGCAGCGCGCCCCTCGAGTCCCCGGAGTTCGTCGCGCCCTCGACGTCGCCCCCCCCCCCGGCAATCCCCCCCGCCTTTCGACGAAAGCAGACCCCTGGAAAGGTTGCGCCACCGCGGCGCGAACGGTGGCTTCACGAGCCGTGGCCGACCGCGCGGCGCCGCCCTTCTCGCCCCTCGACTCAGCTACAGCGACCTCCGGTTGCGATCCGAGCACAGATGGGACAAGACCCGACGCACCTGGCAGAGGCGCTGCAGCTGAGGGGCCCAGACGCGCGCGAAATCCATGCTTGCCACGTCCGCGTGCGCCAGCCCTGACAGCGCGCCCGCTGCCCGAGGGTCCGCGTCGACGTCGCGGGGGTTCCGCCGACGCCCTCCGAACCTCACGCTGCGGCAGAGGCTCCGCCCTGATCTGCCGCCACGGCTCTCGCAGCCTCCTCGGTGGCCGCCATCTTGATCTGGCTGATGCGCTCCGCCTCGGCCTTGATATCCGCGTCGACGGGCTCCTGGGGCGCCGCTGCACCGCGGCCTGCTGCCGCTGCGGGCTGCGACGCGGGCGCGACCTCGGAGCCGTCCGCCGCGCGCCTCTTCTTGGCCAGGCGCTCCTGCACTTGCCACTGGATGCTCTGCTTCTTGGCGAGCCACTGCTGCGCGTCGGAGCCTTAGCGCGCGACCTGCTCTTTCACGCCCTTGAAATGAAACTCGATCTCCTTGAAGTGCCTGGTCCCTGCTTCCGATATGCCCACACGAGCCTCCAAATAATGGAGAAAACAACTCCTCGCACTTAAGGTCGAAGAGGCGCCCGGAATATGCAAGAAGCTCGGTGCTGATCCCCATGTTAACGGCGAGGGCTATGGCTGCTTGCTTCCACTGGTGCTCAGCGCTAGCCATGAGCAGCGCCATCTCTTCTTTTGTTTTCAACTGCTCTGGCCAAGTTTGCCTTGGCTTTGTTCAAGGCCTGGGTCGACTGCGCATGCTTCAGGATAGCGTCGCGGGCGGCTCCTGCTGCTCGCTTGACTGCACGATCCGGCGTCCCTCCACTTTCGCCTGCAGCCACGATGCCACTCTTCAACTTCGGACTTGTGCCTACAAAGCTGCCTTGAACGTGATGTGTTCGGCGACGGTCGCAGCTAGTTGAAGTGCCTCCATGTGCGAAGCAAGAGTAGCACTAGAGGCGGAAACTCCTTGTCCTGCCGACGGCGCCGACCCAGCTGGCCCAGCAAGCGCGAGAGAATTCTCCACGGCCTGAACCGCCTTTCGTCATATTCGGTTTGTCCGGGTGAATCTGAGCCAAGTACCACACAAACAGCGATTATTACTAACAGCCAACAAATCATGTCACTCACATTGCTCACAATGGGGCAACGAGTCCATCAACGACGGATGCTGCCCTTGCTGCTGTCGTTCCCTGTCTTGCTCGCTCCCATGGCTGCTCGGGCATGGCGAGAGGGCCTGGTTCAAGAAGGGTGACTTCGACTGATGCTGGGGCGCCTCAGGTCGAGCTGGGGTGCCCCTCCCTACCAACCTTGTTCAATTGATCCTTTTGTAGAGGATTCGCATATGGGGTTCGAATAGATGGGGTCGGAGGATCGTGCAGCATCGCCGATGCATCGCCGATGCGTCGGCGACGTCGGCGATGCATCGGCGACGTCGGCGCGGAGAAAATCGGGCTCCAAATCGAGCCGCATCGCCGATGCATCGGCGATGCGGCGCAGAATTCCGACACCATCTACTCTGACATCAACCGGGAGGCCTAGATTCTGGCAGCCTCCAACCTGCCCCGAATGCAACTTTCTGCCCTCAGGGGCGCCTACGGGGGGGTTGGGGGGGGCGCGTCCACGCGGGGGGGTTGAAAACCATGGCCGAGGCACGTGCGCGGATGAGGACGGCGGACCATGGGGCATATGAAAATTAGGAGACATGGGACCATGATATCCAGGGAGATATCAATGCCCCCGCCATGATATCCTCCCCCGTCGTCACCCCCTCCTGCCCCGTATCGGCTTCTGGTGGCCCCAATGCTCGAAGCAGGCCCACCCCCAGGCGGAAAGCAAGGAAAGACAACTGGGAGGCTGAGACGACAAGACCACAACGCCGTCGTCGGTCGCCGCAGTCGTCATCGCCACCGTCTTCGCGGCGGCCGTGGCGATGTCGTTCCCTGATAATATTCGACGTTGCGAAAAGAATGCAACATTGCAAACAAATCATGACGGAGCCCCAGACCCCAGACCCGATCTTGCTGGTGCATTTTTCTGGTCGGATCGATCTGCGATGGTCCTGGGGCCCAAGATCGACGGCGTGAAAAATCGCAACGCCCGGATCTTAGGGTCTCTGTGGCGGCGGCGACGCGTCGACGTCGACGACCTCGTCGTCTTTGTTCACGTCTCTGGGTGCATCCTGACCAGAACTTCGAGGAGAACTCAGCCGTGGCTACGACGGCTCTCCAGGACGAGAAGCGGTATCTGTCTACTACCCCTCTGAAGGAAAAAGAACAGGCATAAGCATAAACTTTCGGCGGTCCGCGCGGATCTTTTGGATTGGCGCTGGACTCCGCGCGCCAAGGGCGACGCTGGAGGCGCCGCCAGGGGGCCCAGCACAGATCCAAGACATCCGCGCGGAGCGCCGAAGGTTCACCTTCACGCCTTTTGTTGTTCTTCGATCCTCTGAAGATGTCATGCTTGTCGTCGAATTGTAAGCCTTGTTATGCTGTGTTCCTCGTCGTCTTATGCATTTTTATGATTGTTAATCTCATGTTCCTCGTCGTCTTCGTCGATCTCAACGTGGCGGCGAGCGAGGAAGGGAAATGACAAAGGAAAGGCCTTCTCAAAAGTCGGCGGGACTTCTCAGACGCCCTCGCGACTTCCGAGACACGTTCTGTGCATTAGGGGGAGGCTTGGACACCTTCCCAGAAAGCTGGGGGACCTCCGAGCCTTCTGAGAAGGCCCCCCCCCGGGGGGCTCGCGGCCGAGTCTTCGTCGGCGCCGAGGCCTTCGACGCCCTCGTCGACGGCCTCCTGCGACCCTCCCCCCCTTCTAGGGCCCCCGAAACGGCAGGGCCGTCTTTTCACCGTTTCCGAAAAAGTGTCCCTTGAAAATGGAAACGGTAAAAAACGGCGACCGGAAGCGGCAACAAAAACGGCTCCAGGATTGGAACCGGAGCGGGAACCCGTAAAAGAACGGCGAAACGGAACCGGTAAAAGAACGGCGTCGGAAGCGGCAGCACAAACGGCACAACGGAACTGGTAAAAGAACGGCCCTGTCGTCTCCACGGCCCCCTGAGAGAGCTCCCCCCCCCATCCCCCCCGAGGCGCCCCGCGTGCGGCAGGTCCAGCCGCCGCGCCCCGAGGGCGGCGCAGGAGGCGGCGGCCGCGGACGCGCCGCCCAGCAGCGCTCCTCTCAAGGAAGGGGGGCCTTGCCGTCGCTCGGGCGCCCACGTCCGGTGTGCTGCTCCACGTCGCGCGCTGCTTTTTCGGAGGGGAGCCAGGGTGCTCCTCGAGGGTCCTCGCCGAGGAGAAGATGCAAACGCCCGAGCGATGCAAAAGGGGCAGGGCGGCGCTGACGGCGGCGCTGACGACGAGGACGACGAGGATGACGACGACGACGACAACGACCACGGCGACGACGACGCTGACGACGCTGACGACGCTGACGACGCTGACGACGACGACCATGACCACCGCGACGACCATGACCACGGCGACGGCGACGATGACGACGGAGCTGACGCTGACGGCAACGACGACGACGACGACCTCGACGACGACGACGACCACGACGGCGGCGACGACGACGACGACGATGACGACCACGGCGACAACGACGGCGACGACGACGCTGACGGCCGCGGCGGCGACGACGCCGATGCGCGGCTTCCCAAACATGCTCGCGTCGTGAACCAAATCACGACGGAAGGTTTTGGACAGTTTTCGGCCTCAAGGGGGCCCTCGCGGGGCCCCTGGACTGTCAGAGAACGACTCGGGATGAAACAACTGCCCCAAAGGAAAGGTCGGAACGTCTAGGGACCACGTATAAGAAAGCATCGCATGTCTGTCCGAAGACGGCGCCTTCTCCAGGTCCTCGTTTCCCTCCTCCTCCTCCTCCTCCTCACTCGTCCTCACTCCTCCAGGAGCAAGGAAGAGACAACCATACAACGGCTGTGGTGAGGGATCCGTCCCTTAGCGTCCCTTAGCGTCCTCCCTTACCGACCCCTCCAGAAGTGATGCCCAGCGCGCGGCGTTCTTTTTCGAATGCCGCGCGCAGGTCGTTACCGCTGCGAAGGCGAAACCGGCCATTTGGAGGGCACCAGGGGCGGTCCCATCAACGCGGCGGTTGGAATTATTTGATTCGCCAATGACTCCTCGCGCCCCCCTCGGGTCGACGGAATCGGTGGCTCTTTAGCGTGTGGTTGAGGGTTGCACGTTCACATGGACACAAGTACGCCAGGCGCGCGCAATCTCCACTATATCCCCTTGCTCACCAAACCCCTGGTGGGAAGACCTTCCTGCAACCGCCGCGTGGTGGTCGGGTTCCGCTCGTCCTTTCCTCATCTCCACTCCACTCTGCTCACTCTCCTCCGCCACCCACCGTTACCCGATTCCTCGCCAATGCTGCTGGCCCATCCCTCTTCCCTTCTTCCTGCTGATTGCTTCACCGTGTTTATTATCGTTCTTCTGTCTCCTCCACCCTTCCCTCCCCCAGAGGCACCCAAGACGCCACCAGGGGCTCCCGGGACAGGCAAGAGACCTCCACGACACCCCAGAATGGCCTTCAAGAAGTTCTCGGAAGAAGTCCGAAAAGACGATGAGAGGCATCGAAAAAGTTTCTCGGTTCCTCCTCCTCCTCCTCCTGCTCCTCCTCCTCCTCCTCCTCCTCCTCCTCTTCCTCCTCTTCCTAATCCGTCTATTCCTTTTCCTTGGTTTTCTCTCCTCCCCCTTCCCCTCTCCCTGCTCCTCCGCCTCCTCGTCCTCTTCCTCCTCCTCCTCCTCCGCCTCCGCCTCCTCCTCCTCCCTCCTCCTCCTCCTCCCTCCTCCTCTCCTCCTCCTCCTCCTCCTCCTCCTCCTCCTCCTCCTCCTCTCCTCCTCCCCCCCCTCCCTCCTCCTCCTCCTCCTCCTCCTCCTCCTCCTCCTCCTCCTCCTCCTCCTCCCTCCTCCTCCTCCTCCTCCTCCTCCTCCTCCTCCTCCTCCTCCTCCTCCTCTCCTCCTCCTCCTCCTCCTCCTCGTCATCCTGCTCCTCCGATTCCCCCTTCCACCCCTGATTTGGGGTACGACGTCTTACCCAACTCGTTCTGCCACTGCGTGCTCCAAATCCCTGATCAAGGCAACTCATCTGGGCATCGTTTGTGGATGGGCTGACGGGTTCTTTTGTTCGCGAGCGCAAGCGGATGGACCGCGCGCCGCCCAAAGCTACAGCTAAGCAGCAGGAGTCGAAATTTCACACGAGAAAGAAAAGAGAAGAGAGACAACAAGATAACAACGGGTGGTGAGACTAGCCGGGGCGGGCCGCGCGGCGCTCACGGAGGGGGGGCCATCGGCAGCTAGCAACCGCCAGAGGTGCACGCCAAAGCGGCGGGTAATTAGCTGGCAGTGCGGTGTCCCGTGACTGCGGCGTGCGGCAAACCCGCGGGAGAGAGCGGAAGCCGCAAGCGCCTGCGCCTGCACGGGGGGGCAGCACGCGGGGGGCGGAGCGCGGCAGGTCCCTGCAAGGGGGGCAAGCATTCAGGTGCGTCGAAGCCAATGTGGGCGGCGGCGGAACGAGTACGTGGCGACGACCGAACAGCAGTTCGCACCGTGGGACAGGCGCGTCGCACGCAGACTGAAGGCAATCAGCCGCGCGTCGACACCAGTGAAGAGGCCAGCTGGCACGCGGGCGCTCGACGGACGGGAGGGCGACTGAGGTGTCGGATCCCGCCCAGGGAGCAGAAGGGAAAGCTACCCGCGTGGCGGGGGGCGGACCGAGTGGCCCGCGGGCCCCAGGCAAGCGTCGAAAAGCCGCCGCAAGCCGAGAGCCGCGGCGGGCGGCGGGGCCGCGGCGGCAACAGGGCCGCAGAGAGCGGGCCGGCGACCAGTAGAGGTGGCCCGCGCCCGCTGCGCGGCGAGAGGGAAAGGGGCCCAGGCGACGCCTGCCCGCGGAGCAGAGGCCGCTGGGCGTGGGCGCCGCGGCGAAGGGGGCCACGGCCGTGAAACGGCTCCGACGCGCCTATGCGCCCCCTAGCCGGAAGCGAGGGCAGAGGCGTCGAGGGGGCCCCAGGAGCCGCCGCCGCGGGGAGGGCCGGCGCAGGGGGCCAGCGGGCTACGGCGGGGTGGGGAGAGGGCGACGGCGACGCCCCAGCCCGCGCGGCGCAGAGCACGGACGCGACCCGCGCTCGCGGAAGTGCGCAAGGAAGGAGGGGAAGCGCGCGGAGCGCGGGAGGCCGGCAGGAGAGCAGGCACCGCAGGGGAACGCAGAGGCGACTAACGGTCGCATGCACTTGCGTAGAATGGCAGAGGCGGCGAAGGCGCAGGCAAGGCGCGGAAGCGACTAACGGACGCATGCGCCGGTGCAAGCGGCGCGTGAGGGGCAAGGAACCCGGGGGGGGGGGGCGCCCAGAAGGGGTCCGGAAGGGGGTCGCCAAGGAGGGGGCGCGCGCCCCACGGTGGCGCGCGCCAGACCCGCTGCGCTGCTGCTCCTCGTCGCGAGCTAGGAGCGGGGCAGGGGCAGCGGCCAACCGCGGCCCCGCAGCTCGGGGCCTGCGGCGGGGGCGGGGCCTGCAGCGGTGGCGCCCGGACCCCCAGGGCGCCCAAGAGGAACAGAGCGTGGCCCTCGCCGAAATCAGCTTGCAGCAGAAGCCCTGCGGATGCCTCGCGAGAGGGCCGGGTCCGAGACTGGCGTGAGACTGGGATCGTGGTGCACCGAGACCGGCCGGAAATGGCTTGCGGCGCCCAGGCGCGCCTGGAAGCAGGGCGCGCCGTGGACGAGCGACCCCCAATATTCAAACAAGGAGGTGGGAGGAAGAGCAGCAGCAGCAGGAGGAGGGAAGGAAGGGCCCCCCGGAATCCACAGAGGACATCCCAGAGACCAGGAGGAGGACGACGAGAAGGACGGGGAGGAGGAAAGGAGGACCCCCTGGAGTCCACGGAGGACGCCCCAGAGTCGGGGGAGGAAGGTCGCCCACGCCGAATCGGCTAGGAGTGTCCACGCCGCGCCTCCCTCGCGGCCCATTCGGGCCGCCTGCGCGACAGCTGCGCGAGGGCCGATCGCGCGTCGAGCAAAGAAGAAAAAGTCACCGCGCACCCTTTTTTGTTGGCGTGGCGATGGCGCGGGACAAGCCGCGGCCCCCTGACAGATCCGCGCTCGTCGCAGGTCGCCCGGACGTCGCCAACTCGGGATCGGCTGGCAATTAAACGAAACTCTTGCCATGGGGCAGCTCGGGCGGAGCCGCGATCCAGGCGCCGCGCAGCGATCGCCCACTGATGACGTCAAATGCGCCTACGAACGCTGCGCTCGCCTTAAGGCGCCCGCCCACGCGGGGCAGCCGTGCGCCGCCTTCGGCCGAATCGAAGAGAAAGCTGTCGATGGCAGCCACCTTGCCCTGGAATCAGCCGCCGCCCTCGGGCGGGCGCTGCCGGGATGGTGGGCGGCTGGGTCGGCGCGGCGGTTCTCCGGCGCCAGCCGCGACGGCCCTCCAGGCCGCCCTGCCCCGGCTTCGGCCTCGCGCGCCCGATGGCCGCGAGACCGCGCTCGACGAGCCCGCGGGCGAAACGGAGGGGGCGCGAAAGGCAGCGGGATCGGGGAGCTCGCGCCGCTGGAGCGACGGCGCCTGCACTTCCAGGGTTAGCCACTTAGCGCTCTCAGCCTCTACCGGCTGGCCCGGCGCCCCCCGGCGCTGCAGCTCGAGGCCTCTCGCGAACGGCCCCGCGCAAGGAGACCGCGTGCAAAACCAGTTCACCTCATCATCCGCGCAGCCAGCAGGCGCAGCGCGATCCTGTCCTGCGACGCGAAGTCCGCCTGCGGGGATCACGTCGCCGCCGGGGATAAATCGCGCGCAGTCGCCCCCCGCGTCGGCGCTGGCGCGGGCGATCCACGATCTGCATGCAGCCTGGCACGCGGCGCAGGACAATACTCGTCCCAAGCCTCGTCGCTGACCTGGGTGCGAACGAAAGCTGGAGGCGCCGCCGAGGATAACTCCGCTGGCGCACTCGGGCCCCCAGCGAGCAAATCCAGACGAGGGCCCCGCCTCAGTCGTCGAAGTCGGGCTTGCGCCACAGCGCGGGTCGGCGGCTGCTCCTGCGCAGGCGCGCCCGGGCGCGGGGCCGCGAGGCGGGCGAGGGCATCGCGCGCGCTAAGACCGCCCACCATGGCCGTCAGGACTGCGAGCGGCTCCAGGCCGACCGCCGGCGGTCCTGGCCGAGGCGCCCTGGCCATCGTCTGGCGCCTCGGCGATGGAGACCCGCGCGCCAGTAGCAGATGCGATCGCCTTGACGCCGGCGCCCTCGGCGCCGATTCAGTGCTTAGGCGCGGCCAAATGTAGCCCGCTGTAGAATCATCCCGTCGTGGCCCATCCGTCAACAGGCCACGCGCGGCCTGGCGGGCAGGCGGCGCAGGCGGTGAATGGGCACTCGCCGCGCGACGCACCGCGCGGAGCCGGCGAGAGAACCCCCGCAGCCGTTGGTCGCCCAGCGCAGCCCCGGCGCTCTTGTCAGCGCTCAGACGGCGCATCTCGCGGAGCACCTTTCTGACTCTGGCTGGAGGCGTGGTCGGACTGTCAAAAGCACCCTGCAGTGCGGTGCTGGCCGTGGACGCGACGACGCGCGCGCAAGGTTGGGTCGTCGCACCAGCGCTGGCGACCCGCCGCTCCACGACACTTCCGCAGCGCAAGCTCGTCGTCGACAAAGTGCAGCGGCGCGCCGGGTTCCATATGCTTGGCGTAGAAGTGGATGCCTTAGGCCGACGCACCAAAACCCGAGGCCGTTGCCGAAGCGGACCTCGCCGCGGGGGCGGCCCAAGTGGGGCGCCAAATCGTCTGCGTCGGCGAGGTCGCGAATGTGCTCGAGCAGGTCGAAACGGAACTGCGCGCCGTGCACGGCCGCCTGCGCATGCAGTCGGCGGGGCCACGCTTCTTCCGCAGCATGCCCCCCGTCAGCAGGCGGAGTTGGCGGGTGCTCGGAGTCGCCGAGATGAACGCGAGGAACCTGTCGAAGTTGTTTCGATGGAAGCCCTTGACGAGGCGCGGCTCCTCCAACAAACAGAAGCTTGGCGCCCGCCTCCTGGGCGAAGTCGCCAAACGTGGCGAAGCGCGTTCGCCCGGTCTCTTCGGGCCGAGCGCGAAGCGGCGGAGGCGAGCGGCAGGCTGGAGTGCGAACCGCACCGGCAACGCGTTCGATGACGGCTGTGGCGGCGACCGCGCCCGCACAGGAATGCGCAAGGCGCTCGGCCGATGCTTCGTCTGGAGATTCAGGCGAAGTTTGAGCCGTGAGGCATGGGCTGTCTCCCCTCTCAAGGTATCCAAAGAGTAACCGGGGCCTGCAACATCCGGATGCACGATGCTCGGGATAGTCGCCTCCGCGGCGCACGTGCTGACCTTTGCGTCGCCGCGCAGCCTTCAGGTTTCGCGCCCGTCGCACCGCAGCCTCGGAACGCAGCTCCAGGGGCCAGCCAACTGCCGCAACCAATGCAATAACCATCCCTGGAGACGAGCGTTACGACGCACCTGGCGCACGCGCGTGGGATTGCCCCAACGGCCATTGCAGCACATGCCACCGTTACAACCATCGTGCAACAATATAATAAAGCAAAAGGCTTGATCCAGCCCGGAGTCCACGAAGGACATCCTGGCGGCTCCAGCGTGGCGACAGGGGGGGCAGGCCGAATTCCACGTGGGACATCCCGGCGCCCACCTGACCAGGAGCAGGCACAATAACGTGTCCAGGACCACCACCCTGAACAGGCTGAGGAGCATGGAGCCAGTGAACATGTGCTTGTAGCTGGTGTCTCGTGTTGTTCGGCTTGTTCCGCTTTTGTGCCACCGTGTGCGCCGCCCTGGCTGTCAGCAGGATGGCTTGACGCATCACCGCCCTCCCAATCATGCTCGCGGTCGTCACCGCGCGGACGTCTGCGAGATGTTGGCTCGACGACCCTGGCGCCTCTAGGTCCTGGACCGTGTGCTTTGGTGGACGCCCTCATGTCCAGGTTCATGGACGCACTGCGCCTGCAATAGTGAAGCCGTCGATCGACGAAGGAACAGTACTCTGGAGCACATGCGTGTGAACATCCCCGCACACATATTGTGGTATCAACTTGTGCAGCATACGCGCGGCGAGGCATGAATGGTTGTCCCCTTATATTGCCGAAGATGCCTCTTTCCTATGCCAACGCCTGTCGAGGCCTGCTGGTGGAGCAAGCGGAGGGCCGAGCAGCAAACCTGGGGCAGTGCCTGCGGGATACTCGCGAAGGCGGTGCAAAACGTCCTGCGTGGCTGCAATCCGTTCCACATCGTCCAAGGCAACCAGGAACGCCGCCACTGCCCCACAGTACGTCCAAAAACGTGCGCTATCAAGGCACCCGTGGTCAAGATCCCCGTCTGCCGCAGGCGCTTCTGGAGCACCTCGAGCTGATGCTGCGCCATCCAGGGCAGCAGGGTGCTGGAGGTCCCCCCAAGACCACCAGCAAAAACTGGATCCCCTCGCTGCTCCTCAAAGTCGGGGTGGTTTCCGTCGACAACGGCCGTGCCGCGATCGCCGACAGTAGCGGCAGCCGGCCGCTCCTCGCAGGTCACCCCAGAGTCCACAGTGGACATCCCGGTGGCGGCGTTCGCTGGCCCGCACGCCAGGCCGAAGGAAACGCGATGGCGCTGTGAGGCCGACGCGAGCGCCCGCCCCGGCCGCGCCCGCAGTCCCCTTGCGACTGGCGTTTGAGCCAGCGAAGCGAAACCTGACTGATGGGGTTACTTATGATTGATCGCGACCGCGTCGAGAGAAGTCGGGCGGCGTCAAGGGCGCAACCAGCAAGCGGCGGCCTGAATTACGCGCGCCGAGAAAGGGCAAGAAAGGAAAGAGGGAGTAAGCGGGGAGAGGCGCCAACAGGAGGCGAGCCTCGCTGCCGCTCAGGGAAGGGCGTTGTCGACCAGGAATATCTTCCAGGCGAAATGCAACACCAAAATGGCGGACGTCGAGTTGTACGACACCACGAACACGTAGAGGAGGACCATCAATATGACACACAGCGAATCCAACGCCAGGTCATGGTACCGCGGATTCAAGTGACAGCCGTGTCGCGCGCTGATGGGGCTACTTTTTTTTGATTGGCGGCTTACAAGGAAATATCCAGGAAGCGGGACGGTCTCGGCTGGGGCATAGGACGAGATAGTTGGCTACGACGGCGCATAGGCCGACGCAACAAGTGCACGCGCCAGGGACAAAATGCCCCCCATTAAGATGCGGGCGACCCAGGAGCGGGGACGCAGGCATCATAATGAAACAGACGGAGGATAAGTCGCACAGTGGCGCCTGCTCGAACCGTACCGACCAGCGCGTACTGGCGTGGGTCACGCTGCGCTGTGGCAGCACGGGGGGCCCGTGAGGCCGCACCGTCCATCACGACGAGAAGGCGAGAGAGCGAGGAAAGGCGGCGGGCGCTGATGGGATTACGCGAAACGTCTAGAATATACCCTCCGCCTCCTCATGCTTCCTCTTCCCTCCGCCGCGATCTCTCCCCCACCATTTGACCAATGCCGTCTAAGACTCGTGAGACCTCCTGGATGTGTGATCACAACGTTGCACGACAACCTGGAATCCGACAGGAAATTCAAATCGGCGCTCCTTGAGAGCGGAGATGGACAAGCCTCCTGGACGTATACGAGCACGTAGGTTCCCGCGCTTGCCTGAGCAAAGGCTCAGAACAATTACCACGCAAGAGGGTACTATGCACGTACAGATGGGGGCACCAGCGCGCACGCTGCACGACGTGCATCACTCGCCTGAGTTAGACCGTTGGCGTTAGCTTATTCGTGCTGTGTTTGTCATGTCATGCACGCGTCGACAAAAATCAAGCAAAATGCGAACGAACTACACATACCATCATGAATCGAGCGCGTTGGCGCACCTCCCGGCGAACGAACTGCTGATACGTAAGCTCACAGCCTGGCATAAGCGAGACAAGGGTGGGCGCAGCAAGGCTCGAGCTGAGGCTTCCTCCTCCTCCTCCTCCTCCTTCGGCTTCCCTCTCCCTTATTATCGGGGGCGGCCAAGAAGGGGGTGTCCAAAAGGGGGGGGTACAAATCATGACCGGCGGCATGTGCGCGGCCCAGCGGGGGGGGGGCGAGGACGTAATGAAATAAGAAAAGTCGCCATGAAACCTGGGGAGATATCATGGCCCCCGCCATGATATTCCCCCCCTAGATATCACCCCCCTCTTTGCCGCCCCCGATATTATGAAGGGGGTGGGACGCAAGAATTATCTGGGATAACTGCGGTCTGGGATACCTTATGTTTGGGCCCTCAAGGCGCGAATCTCTAGCTACCCCAGACTGCCCCCAGCCCTGATGATTCGGGAGGTTTGGCCGAAATATCCTTGATAACTGCGGTCCGGGATACCCAAAGTTTGGGCCCCCGAGGCGCGAATCTCCAGCTACCCCTGACTGCCCCCAGCCCTAATGACTCGGGAGGGTTGTACGCCCAAATGATCCAAGATAAGTACGGTCTGGAATACCTCTGATTTGGGCCCCTGAAGCGCGAATCTGTAGCTATCTCTGACTGCCCTCAGCCCTGATGATTCGGGAGGATTGGATTCCAAAATTACACAGGATAGTTAACTGCGGTCTGGGACACCTCCTGTTTGGGCCCCCGAGGCGCGAATCTGTAGCTACCCCTGAATGACCCCAGCCCCGATGATTCGGAGCTGTCTTCGGGGGAGGCTCGGGAACCTCCTAAGAAGGCTGGGGCACTCCCGAGCCTTCTTAGAAGGCCTTCTCCTTCTCACTTCCCCCCCAGGCTCGCAGCCGACCCAACGCTGCCCCCGAAAACCCTTCCAGCCGCCATCGGGGACATACTGACCCGGGTCAATGCAAACCTGGGCCAGTCGGAGTTTGCAGAATCCTGCACCCCAGCCCGGGGCAATGCACCGCTGGCTCTGCAGGATCCTGCAGGATCCGGCGCTCTGGCTGACCCCCGTTCGCATTGACCCCACTGCGCATTTAGAAGCTAGATGGCTGACCCCCGGTGCCAGATGCATCGCGCGCGTAGATTCCACTGCGCAGCGAGAAGCTGGCACAGCCCCCGCGCCGAGCATGCTCCAGAAGGCACAGAAGAAAACAAAACAAAAACCGTGTGAAGGGCCCCCAAAGTGTGCCAGAGGTGTTGCTTCCCTCACCCCCCGTTTGTAGGCCCCCCCGTTGCTACTCACCCGACGTCTCTTGAGCTCCCCCCCCCCGCCGCCAGCCCTGGCGCCTCCGGCCCGCCCCGACGCCGGCCCAGCAGGCGCTGCCGCTGCCCCCCCCGGCCGGCTGCAGCCGTGCCGCGCCGCCGGGGCCGTGGGCCCGGTGCGCGGAGGCCCCCATGGGCCGCGGAGCCGAGACGGGTGCTAGGGCTCGGCGGCGAGCGAGGCGGTGTCGGAGGCCGCAGCGGCGGCGTGCCACTGCGGGCCCGAGGGCCCCACGCTGGCGTTGCAGGCCATCGCAGGACTGGATGGGCGGCGAGCGAGGGGGAGAAGCGAGGAGGACAAGGCCCTCTCCGAGTCGCGGCGGGGCTTTTCGGAAGCCCCCAGCCTTCTGACAAGCTTGGTTGTGCCTTCTCAGAAGGGCTGGGGGACTTTCGAGGGGCTTCTGACAAGTTTCGGCTGTGCCCTCCGGCCTTCTGACCAAAACTTCCCAGAGGGCTGGGGGACTTTCGAGCCTTCTGAGAAGATCCGCCCCCTCTCACTTCCTCCCGCCTCTTCGCCGAGATGCTGACCTGTCGACGGTGCAAGCGACTCACACGGATCTGACCATCGATATTGGTCGATCGACGCTGATACTGGTACAATCAACCTGCATAACAAAAGCGCACGATAAGGGTGCAAGGGCCTTGGAAGGCCATGCTGGCACCATGCGGGCGGGACGCGGTCAGCGAAAGCGGCCAAGGATGGGCCGAGAGGGGAGGATGCAAGGACAACGCTGGAAAGTTGCTCATCCTTACTTTGCGGGATGACTGTACTGATACGGAACCCGACGCTGATGCGGATGTGTCGATGCTGATGCGGACCTGTCGGCGCTTGTGGTAAGAGCTTCTGGGCACCGCTTGTCGGCCGCAGCAGAGGGCCCAATGCGCAGAGCGCGGGAGCGCAGATTCTGAGGAGGGCCAGTCGAGACAACGGCGGCCCTCCCCGGGGTGTCTCGTCCTTCTGTGCCGGCGCTTTTTGTTTGTAGTAATGATTCGGCGAGGAATGTCAGTCTCAAGATCAAGCCACGTCGCTGAATTCATGAACTCAGGCGCGCACTCGCGCAACAACTTCTCCGTCAGCTGAGCGCGCGGGAGCCACAGCCAAATGGTGGCTATGACCAGCTCTCTGGGCAGACCTGCTTTGTTCGCGATCTACCTCGTCAAGCTGTGTGACCTCGGAATCTGGCAAACAAGGGCAGTGCAGTAACATCCAATCGCTGCACTTCGGGCGACGCGAATCGGATACGTGAGCGATCAATCGCAAACGCTGCACGAAATCGGTGCCGCATGCAAGACACTTCGAATCAGGAAGGTAACAACGTATCAGCAGGGGAGCGCCGTGCTGAGCTCGCTGGTGGCTCTGAAGCCCCTGGGAAGTAGAAAAGGCAGCTCCGCAATGACAAACGTGAGACTCGCGACCGGGTGTCGGATGAGGAGCGGCAGTCGCATCGCACACCGAATCGCAGAATAATATGCGGTCCACAAGCACCTTCCATGAACCCTCGTCGCGCGCGAGATGCGCCCAGGCCTTCGGGTCATCAAACAAAGCAGGGGCAGCGTCAGGGAGGAGGGGCCGAAGGAACGCGGCATCTGTTTCTAAGGCCTGGACCCACCGAGGCTTGCGCCCTCCAGGCCTCGCGCCAAGCAGGGCGAGCAAAGCGGCAAGGCGAGTGCGCTGCAAACGAGCGCAGTACTTCAGCCGGAGACGGGCGACCAGGCATTCAAGAGCAGGCTGGTGCAATGCCTCGCGCACTTCGCGATCTGTGTGCTCGGAGTGCTGGCATCGAGGCTCGTCAAATATACGTCGAAGCACAGTCATGTACACAGCGTTGAGACGTTTCAGATGGCTCGCAGAAGGCACAACACGTGAATGCCAAATAACAGTTTAGACATCAACAGACACTTTAGGAAGTACAGCTTGTGCGCGCGATCGGCGTGCGCGGAACCAAACACTTTGCACGGCAACGGGGCGCGCGCGCTGCGGGTCTTGGCAGCCTTGGCGATCTAATCACACATGGCACTGGCGCGGAGGGAAGTGGCCGTGCCAAGATGCTTATGTGATCCTACAACACGGATGTGGACATCTCTGCCTAAGACCTTCACGCTCAATTGGCCAGATGCGTCTCGGCGAGCTTCGCGCCAGGCCGTGGCCTTTGGGCCTCGGCACTCGAGAAGAGCCTCGGTCTTCCCAGGGGGGGCGTTTAACTGCAAGTGCAAGTTCTCGAATGTAGAAACTAGCACTTCCATCAAAACATCGATGTTCTGATCTAACTGCTGCGGAGACGCGGCAGTGATGGCAAGGGCGTCATCATCGATGAAAGCCGCATCCAGGACACGCTCTGTAGCAGGGCCGGCAGAAGGAGGAGCCCAGAAGGGATCAGAGGGGGAGGGGAGACGGAGGGTGACTCCTTTCTCTCGGAGCTGTCTGGCAAGGATGTCCAGGGTGATCCCTTTCTCTCTGAGCTGTCTGGCCCCCGTTAAACGCGAACGCACTTGCACCCTTGCCTCCCGCCAGCGCGGCTCGCAACGCAAGTTGGGGGATCGGCAACGGCCGCCCATGCACCTTCATGCAACGTGCGCATCATGCGTGCTACAGCCTCGCCCACTCCCCACTGCTGGAGAAGATGGCCGTGCTGCCAAAGGTGCTCAAGCATCCAATCCGCAGCAGGCTCAGACACACCGAGCGAGGAGGAGGTGAGATCGATGGGCAGATGGAGGCATATCACCCCGACCGTACATGAGCTGCCTAACAACGCGATCAAAATCTTTTGTGAGATCAACGTACAACACGAAAACCGAGAGCTTGGCTAAACAAGCGTAATCAATGATCGAGCGCAACACATGTGATCGCGCCATACTGAGAGTGGGGCTGGTGAGCAACATAGGCCGGCGCCACGGCCTGCTGCAAACGTACCTGCCAAGCCTGTGCTAGCATGATCGGCGAGTAAAATGCTACGGTAATCGTCCGTATTTAGGGGATCATCATTTTCTTAGAAACTTCTTGGGCCCTCCCCCCGAGCCACTGAGCGGCCCAAACTCCTGTGGCCTTGGTGCGCTCATTGACGTCGGAATACTTGGCAGCGAGAGCGGATCCCCCAGCCTGGAGCAACTCGGCAGGGATCCCATCATATCCGACCCCCTTGTTTCGACCAAGGGCCCGATAGGCGCGCCGAGTGGCCTCGGGGCCTACGTCGAGCGAAGACTGGCCCTCGGAAGCAGCAGGCGCCCCACTGGGGCTCGCAGCTCGTGGCTCGATACGGTCGGCCACGCTGCTGGGGCGCTCGCTGGCCTTCCCAGGGAGTCCAAATTCGAATTCGACGGACTGGCATCCCCCAGAATGGCGGTCGAGAGAGGAAGGAAGAGGCAGGAAGAGGAGGAGAGGACGAGGAGGGGCAAACATTCTGTGAACACACCGGCGGCTGGAAGGGGCAAGTCGCCGCCGCCGGCCGAGTAGACGCCGCCGCCCCTGGGGCTGAAGCGATCGCGCCAGGCCCCGGCATTGGAGGCCTGAGCACGGCTTTGTCGACGACATCGCCACGAAACACATCTTTCACGTGATATTGCCAAACGCGCTTGACCTGATCAGTTGTGGAGGTCAACGCCCCGTCAGAACCGCGCAGACATTGACTCGGGCGAGGAGCGCGCGCTCCCAAGGCTCGCAAGACTGCAAAGCCTGGCGCGCATCGTGCGCGTCAGTCAATCGCACGCGAGGCGCTCGCAGCGAGAGAGTCTAGATACGCGCGGCGATCCTCATCAATGATAGGGCGCGCGCATTTCTGGAGCTGGAATATCGACGCCGTGATGAACGTTTCCTGTCTGACCCCCCTCCGGACCTCCGCCCCCAAACCAGGAGAGACTCGAAACTTCGGCACGCTCCGGTGGAATCGCGCATTCTCGCGCCACGCATGCAGGAAGAATGCTGCAAAATAGTGGCGCCTGTTTGTTGCGGCTGTGAACCGAGCTCGGCGTAAAGGAGCAACGTGCTGAATAATCTGCCAAGCCCGGGGAGACAACCATGCTTTTCTGGGCTGCTTTTCGGGGGGGGGGGGGGGGGGGGGGCGAAACTGTGCAGCGCTGCCCACTGAGTCCACGCATTCAAAAGTTCAACGCGATCATCGATATGCACAGAGGAGGTGGGGGGGGATGCGTGGGGAGAGCCACATGAGCTGGCGGAAAAAAAAACTCTCAGCGGGGCACAGACGGAAGGTTGCGCGTGTTAAACCTGAAAGCAGGGCTTACAACCTGCCGCACGTCAGATGGCACAACCCTTGCGCAGCACGACGGCATTATGATCGTCTTTCGCAGAGAAAGTAAAGTCAATGCCACGATATACCTGACTGCTGGCGGTATTGAGAAAATAGGCTCCAGCACAAGTATATAGTCATTACGAGAAATGGTGGCATACGTGGACGTCCACGTGTGCCCGCCCTCCCCCCAAGTATTACTGATACGAAAAATAACAATATTCTGGAAAGGTGCGCAAAAATGCCCCGTTCGAGTTCTCTCGTTCGGGCTGACTGGGAACCCGGCCATTCGCATCGAGCAACGCTATCCACGGCACCGGATGATACTGAAACAACTTCAACTGCACGCGGGTGAGATCTGCCCACCACTGTACACGGACAGACTCACTGGCCTGAGAGCGCGGAGAATGGGCCACCAGGAAGCCGAGCTCCAGCTGGCCAATGCGGACCACGGCAGAAATAATGCGGGAAGACACAGCGTGCCAGAAACGCACTTGGGCACGATGGTGCACCCAGCACTGCACTCCAAGGGAGCCGTCGGGCTCAGAAGCAGCGGCCAGCATGGTGTAGTACTGGCCTTCGGTCTGCTCCGAACTGGGGTACCGGCCCTCCTGAACACCAATCACGTCACTACATCGATCGTGAAACTGCTGTTCAAGAGCGGTTACCTTGCTGCGCATGCACACACCACCCACGTTCGCGCATGAGCGGGCGAGTTGGCGCGGGTGCAAAATTCGAACGTTAGCGCTCGAGCATGAGAATGTGATCGGGGACGTTGTGGTCATTCCTCGGTCTCCATTGTCGCGGCCTGGTGGGAAAAACCCGTCTTGCCCTTGAAGTTGCTCTTCGCGAAGCGCTTCGGCGCCTGCTTGCCGACGCGCCGGAGCCGGAGGGGGGCCAGGGCGGCCTTGGTGGCGACGCGGCGACCAAGAGTGGCCGGAAAGTTGCAGAAGCCGCAGTTGCCTGCTCCAGCGTGGCCCTGAACTTGGCGATGATGCTCTGGGACTGCACCTGCGCTTCGGCTACAGCGTCGGGCGCAACCGTCTTGAGGGACGCGAGCTGCGCAATGGTGGCGTCCAGCTGGTTGGTGAGGCTAGCGATGACATCGCTGGCCGCGTCGGCGTTGTCCTTGGCACTGGGGACCTGGGTCTCCAGCTCGCGGACGTTGGTCTCGAGCTTCTGCACCTCCGCTTTGGCAGCCTCGACGGCTTGCTGAGCGAGGCGGGGGCTCTCTTCGGCAGTCGCCAGCCGGCGGCGGCTCCGCGACAATGCCGCGCGAGCCCCGTCCAACCGCTGCCCAATGGGCCCGAGGTCGCCCAGTTACTTCCGCTTCTCGCCCAACTGCCGTTGGACCTGGGCGCGAGCCCCCTGAAGAGCAGGTGCATTTGGAATGGAGGTTAAGGCGGCCTCCAGCTGCTTGATAGATGTCACACGCTCGTTGCGGATGGGAGGGGCCCCCTCCGACCCGGCAGCAGCGCGCGGCGTGTTCTCCGCAGGCAGGACCGTGCCAGCAGAGGGAGGCGGTGCCGAAGGAGGAGCTGATCGCGGGAGCAGCCCAGTGCCCAGAGCAAGCTTCTGGGCGATGACCTGCAACTGCTGCTGCACTGGGTTTCCGGGCATCGGCGCCGGGTTCGGCGCGGTCGCCTCAGAGGGGGTCAGGGCAGACTTGCCAGCTTCTGCCCAACTGCGGCGCATGCCGCATGTATTGCATACGTGCTTGGAGTGGTTGGTAGACTTGCATCCGATGCATACCCGCGTGCGCGCGGTCTGCTGCTTGAGCTGTGGAGCACGATTGCCAATCCAATGCCAGTTGCCTGATGGATCCCTCCGCCACTCCGAAGTCGACGGCGAAGGCGAGGAATGCGAGGGGCCAGAGCCAGCGGCCGACCAAGACTTCCATTGCGCCATGGGCAGCCCCGTGCTGCCAGGTGAATCGCAATAAGAAAGACACTGACTCTGGGAGGTGCTCAAAGCTTAAAGCTTGCAGCTGGTGTAGACTTACAATTGACTCAGACGTGGCGGCTTGAGCCAAAATGTAATAATGTATATATATATATATATATATATATGAGAGAGCGTGATCCACCGCCGCTTTACTGTGGAAAATTGCCAACCTTTTCCTCCGGAACCCGGGGGTCGCCGCCCCCCCCCCTCCGAAAATCCCCCCCCCCCCCCCTGCTGGAACCCCTCCCCCCCCCCCTCCCCCGGCAAAACCCCCCCCCCCCCTAACCCCTCCCCCCCCCCCCCCCCCCTCCCGCGCGAAAACCGGGGGGGTCACTACCGGTTCGAACCCCTCCCCCCCCCCCCCCCCTCCGGATCCGGAAAACCGGGGGGGTCACTACCGGTTCGAACCCCCCCCCCCCCCCCCCTCACCCCCCCTCCCCACCCCCCCCCACTCACCGCCAGCAAACGACTCCCGGTCCCCACCACCGTCCGCATCACATCCCCCACTGGTGTTCCCAGCACCACTGTCCTCACCACTAGTCCCTTACTGGTCCTCACCACTGTCCCCACCACTGTCCTCACACTGTCCCCCGCTGTCCCCACTGGTTCCACCACCGCCCCTACTGTCCCCACCAGTGGCCCCACCACTGTCGCACTGTTCCCGCTGTCCCCAGAACTGTTCCCACCACGGTTCCACTCTCCCCACTGTCTCCACGGCCCCAACCACCCGCCCGACTATCCCCACTGTCCCCACTGTCCCACTGACTCTCCGCTGTCCCACTGAGCTGTCCCTGTCCCACTGTTCCCACCACTGTCCCCACCACTGTCCCCACTGTACCTCTGTCCCATTGTCCCACCGCCGTCCTCGCCACCGCCTTCACCACTGTCCCCACCACCATTGTACCCTCCACTGTCCCACTGTTTCCACCTCATTCCCATTGTCCCCACACCACTGTCCCCACCACCACCGTCACCACCACTGTCCACTGTCCCCCCCTGTTCCCACCATTGTCCCCACCACTGTCCCCACCACTACCGTCCCCACCACTGTCCCACTGTCCCACTGTCCCCACCACTGTCCCGCTATCCCCTCACCACTGTCCCCACCAACACCGTCCCCACCACTGTCCGCACCCCCACTCGGTTTTCGAGGGGGGGGGGGGGGGTTCGAACCGGTAGTGACCCCCCCCGGTTTTCCGGAGGGGGGGGGGGGGGGGAGGGGTTCGAACCGGTAGTGACCCCCCCCCCTTTTCATGATGAGCGGGGGGGGGGGGGAGGGGTTCGAACCGGTAGTGACCCCCCCCGGTTTTCCGGAGGGGGGGGGGGGAGGGGTTCGAACCGGTAGTGACCCCCCCCGGTTTTCCGCCAGCAGCGGTAGAAACACGCTCTTTATATATATATATTATATATATTATATATATATATGTATGTATGTATATATATATATATATATATCCGCCGATCCGGCGTGCGCGTTGGAAAAAGCCTCAGCTACAGCCCACAGCCTACAGCCTACAGCCTGAGCTTCAGCTCTACTGGCGGGGGGGCTCTGCAGGGGAAGGGGGGGAAGGGGGGGGAAAGGGACGAGTTGTGCTCCGCTTTCCAGGGTGCTCCTAGGGCTTGTCGCGGCTACCCGCGTGTCTCTGAGGGCATTTTTGACACCCCTCACGAGGATCGTGGCCTCCGAGAGGGTCCCGAACTCGAGTGCCCCCCCCTCCCGCCCCAAGAAGCTCTCAAGAGGCCCCCAAGAGGCTCCAAGAAGCTCCCAAGAGGCTCCAAGGGGCCCCAACGAGGCCCCCAAGAGGCCCCCAAAGGGCCCCACGAAACCCCGCAACTGCCCAAGAGGCCCTGGGGGGCCTCAAAACTGCCTCCCAGAGGCCCCGAAGAGGCCAACCACGAGATCCCAACCAACATCCATGAGGCCTCTGACCCACCACCCAGGCACGGTGGCGGGATAGGCCGAAGGCCACTAGATCCCGCGCCCCCTGTCGATTCATCGCAAGGGTGCCTGGCGTGCTGGATCCTTTCGGTTTTGGTTTTGGTTCTTTTTCCAACAGAACTCCCCCTGGCGCTTCGGCCCGTCCCGCCGGGGTCCCGGGAGGATTGCCCAGGAGCGCAAAATCCTCCAAGACGGCTCAAGATGGCGGCCAAGATGCCCCAGGATGGCCTCCAAATTGCTCCAAGACGGCCAAGATGGCCTCAACGACGGCTGAGATGGTTCCAAGACGCACCCAAGACGGCCCAAGATGGTCTCAAGATGGTCTAAGAGGGCCCAAAAGGCCCGCAAGAGGCCTCCAAGACAGCCCAAGAGGTCTCCAAGAGGTCCTCCAGGAAGGCCCGACGAGGCCCAAATCACTGATTTTCCTAAGGCGTTTGAAAGATTCTGGCACTTGCGCCTCTTCGGCTTCCCTACGGCCCAAGACGGCCCAAGAGGCTCCCAAGATCGTCCAAGAGGCCCCCAAGAGGGCCCCATGAGGGCCCAAGTGGCCTCCAAGACTGCCCCAAGAGCGCCCCAAGACGGCCCCAAGAGGCCTCCAACACGCCCAAGATGGCCTCCAAGACGCCCAAGATGGCCTCCAAGACGGCCCCGAAGCGCCCCAAGAGGGCCCCAAGTCGGCCCAGAAAGGCCTCCAAGACGGCTCCCGACGGCGTCAGACGTGCCAGGAAACCACCAAGATTGCCAAAGTTGGCTCGAAGCTGGCCCAAGACGGCCCAAGAGGCCCCCAAGAGGGCCTCCAGGAAGGCCCGAAAAGGCCAAAAACCTTGATTTGTCCAACAGTTTCTCACGGATTTTGACATTTGCTTTTTTCGACCTTCCGACAGCCCGAGACTGCAGAAGAGCCCCCACAGATCGCCGAAAGGTCGTCCAAAAGGCCTCCAAGATGGCCCCAGAACGGCCCAAGAGGGCCCAAGACGGCCCCAAGAGGCGCCCAAGACGGCACAGGAGGCTTTTAAGACGCCCAAGATGGCCTCCAAGACGGCCCTGGAGCGCCCCAAGAGGGCCCCAAGTCGGCCCATAGAGGCCCCCCAAACGGCTTCCGACGGCGTCAGACGGACCAGGAACCCACCAAGACGGCCGAGCATGGCCCTAAGATGACCCAAGACGGCCCAAGAGGAATCCAAGAGGGCCTCCAGGAAGGCCCGAAAAGGCCAAAATCATTGATTTCCCATTGGCTTTTGAAGGATTGTGGCATTTGCTTTTTTTCGGCCGTCCGACGGCCCGAGACGGCCCAAGTGCCCCCAAAGATCGCCCAAGATGCCCAAGACACGGCCCCAAGAGGCCCCCAAGACGGCCCAAGAGGTCTCCAAGACGCTCAAGATGGCCTCCAAGACGGCCCAAGAGGCCTCCAAGACGTCCTCCAAGAAAGCCCGAAAGGGTCAAAATGGCCTCCAGACGGCTGAGATGACCTTCAAGATGCCCACGTGTTCCCCGAAGGCTTTCCAAACCGATTCGGGGAACACATGGTCCGATAGCTTGGCAGGTCTGGCCTCAACGTTCGGCCAGATAGGCGCTTCCAAAAAAGCAGGGGGCGGCGGTGATTCGCCGTAGGCGTCTTCGATTCGCCGCCCCCTGTCGATTCATCGCAAGGGTGCCTGGCGTGCTAGACCCTCTCGGTTTTGATTATGGCTCTTTTTCCAAAAGAACTCACCCTGGCGCTTCGGCCCGTCCCGCCGGGGTCCCGGGAGGCTCTTCCAGGAGCGCAAACTCCACGACAAATCCTCCCTGAAACGGCCGTTTCGCTCGGGACATCCTAAAACAATCGCGAAGATGGCCCAAGATGGCCTCCAAGTCCGCCCAAGATGGTCCAAGACGGCCTCCAAGACGGCCCAAGAGAGTCCAAGACGGCCCAAGAAGCCCCCGGAGGCCTCCCAGACTGTCCAAGAGGCCTCCAAGAGGTCCTCCAGGAGGGCCCGAAGAGGCCAAAATCATTGATTTTGCTTGGTTTTTGAAGGATTTTGGAATTTGCTTCTTCTCGGCATTCCAACAGCTCAAGACGGCCCAAGAGGCCCCCAAGATCGCCCAAAAGGCCCCCAAGACGGCCCATGACGGCCCAAGTGGCCTCCAAGATAGCCCCAAGAGGGCCCCAAGACGGCCCCAAGAGGCCTCCAATACGTCCAAGATGGCCTCCAAGACGGCCCCGAAGCGCCCCAAGAGGGTCCCCCGTTGGCCCAGAAAGGCACCCAAGACGGCTCCCGACGGCGTCAGACGTGCCAGGAACCCACCAAGATGGCCGAAGCTAGCTCGAAGCTGGCCCAAGACGGCCCAAGAGGCCCCCAAGAGGGCCTCCAGGACGGCCAGAAGATGCCAACAACATGGATTTTCCTGAGGTTGTTGACGGATTTTGACATTTCCTTTTTGTTCGGCCTTCCGACGGCTCGAGACGGCCCAAGAGCCCCCAAAGATCGCCGAAAGACACGTGTTCCCCGAAGGCTGTCCAAACCGATTCGGGGAACACATGGTCTGATGGCTTGGCAGGTCTGGCCTCAACGTTCGGCCACATAGGCGCTTCCAAAAAGGCAGGGGGCGGCGGTGATTCGCCGTAGGCGTCTTCGATCCGCCGCCCCCTGTTCAAGGGTGCCTGGCGTGCTAGACCCTCTCGGTTTTGGTTTTGGTTCTTTTTCCAAAAGAACTGCCCCCGGGCCTTCGGCGCGTCCCGCCGGGGTCCCTGGAGGCTCTTCCGGAGGTGGTTGCCGTGGGTTTTCCTGCCCCCGACAGCTCTAAGATGGCCCAAGATGGCTCCCAAGATGCTTCCAAGACGGCCAAGATGGCCTCCAAGACGGCTAAGATGGCCCCAAGATGCCTCCAAGACGGCATACACCCAAGACGGCCTAAGATGGCCTCAAGCTGGCCCAAGACGGCCCAAGAGGCCCCGAAGAGGCCTCCAAGACGGTCCAAGAGGCCTCCAAGAGGCCTCCAGGAAGGCCCGAAGAGGCCAAAATCATTGATTGTGTTTGGTTTTTGACGGATTTTGGCATTTGCGCCTTTTCGGCTTTCTGACGGTCCAAGACGGCCCAAAAGGCGCCCAAGGTCGCCCCAAGATCGCCCAAGAGGCCGCCAAGATGGCCCCATGACCGCCAAAGAGGCCCGCAAGACGGCCCCAGGAGAGCCCCAAGACGGCCCAGGAGGCCTTTAAGACGCCCAAGATGGCCTCTAAGACGGCCCTGGAGCATTCCAAGAGGGCCCCAAGTCGGCCCAGAGAGGCCTCCAAGACGGCTCCCGACGGCGTCAGACGTGCCAGGAACCCACCAAGATGGCCGAAGTTGGCTCGAAGCTGGCCCACGACGGCCCAAGAGGCCTTCAAGAGGCCTCCAGGACGGCCAGAAAGAAGGCCAACAAAAAATTATGTTCCTTAGGTGTTTGCAGGATGTTGACATTTGCTTCTTTTCGGCCTTCCGACGGCCCGAGACGGCCCAAGAGCCCCCGAAGATTGCCCAAGAAGCCTCCAAGATGGCCCCATGACGGCCCAAGAGGCCCCAAAGACGCCCCAAAGAGGCCCCCAAGACGGCCCAGGAGGCCTTTAAGACGCCCAAGATGGCCTCCAAGACGGCCCTGGAGCATTCCAAGAGGGCCCCAAGTCGGCCCAGAGAGACCCCCCAAACGGCTTCCGACGGCGTCAGACGGGCCAGGAGCCCAGCACGACGGCCGAAGATGGCCTTAAGATGGCCCAAGACTGCCCAAGAGCCCTCCAAGAGGGCCTCCAGGAAGGCCCGAAAAGGCAAAAATCATAGCCCACGACGGCCCTAAGAGGCCCCCAAGACGGCCCAAGAGGCCTCCAAAACGCTCAAGATGGCCTCCCAGACGGCCCAAGAGCCCTCCAAGACGTCGTCCAAGAAAGCCCGAAAGGGTCAAAATGGCCTCCAGACGGCCCAGATGACCTTCAAGATGCCCACGTGTTCCCCGAAGGCTTTCCAAACCGATTTGGGGAACACATGGTCCGATAGCTTGGCAGGTCTGGCCTCAACGTTCGGCCACATAGGCGCTTCCAAAAAGGCAGGGGGCGGCGGTGATTCGCCGTAGGCGTCTTCGATAAATGCAGAGTGAAAAGGGGAGGGAGGGAAAAAGAGAGGAAGGACGAGGGCGAAGGAGGATCACATCAGTCGGAGCGCCCCCGGATCAGTGGCACTGGCCGGAGGCCACTACAATAGTTTACATACATATATATACATATACATATATATATATATACACACCTCTTCCTATATTTTGACAAGCCCGGGCGGGGGGAAAACCCGCCCCCCCTCAAAACCGGACTCCCGGGATCTGGGGCTTTAGGACCCTTCGGACGGGCCTCGAAGCGGCCCCCCTGGCCTCGCAGGGCGTTTTGCCAAGCCTTCGCATCACACCTAGGGCGATCAGGGGGGTCATCGGAGACGTCCCAAAGAACCCCAAGACAGCACAAGAGCGCTCCAAGAAGCCGCCATACCCCGAAAGATCGCTCCAACACGTACCAAGAGGCCTCCAAGAGCACCCCCAAGAAGGCCCCAAGAGAGAAAACAGACTGATTTAATGTGGGTTATTGGTGAATTTGGGGTTCTCCTCTTTTCGGCTTCCCGACGCTCCAAGACAGCGGTCTTCTGGGCGTCCGAAGTCGCCTGGGAGGCTCCAAAATCGCCCCACAACCATCCGAAAATGCTTCCAGGCAGTCCAAGAGAGCCCCAAAACGGCACAACAGGGGTACAAAATGGCCCTAAGAGAGCCCCATGGCGGCCCGAGATGGCCCCAAGACACCCTCCGAAGCATTCCAAATCGTGACCGGGGCGTTCAGGGAGACCGCGGTTAGAGGCAGGTTGGCCTTAGGAAGCCCCAGAGGCCCCCAGAGCACGCCCAGGAGGCCTCCAGAAGGCTTTAAGAAAGCCTGAGAACTTTGGTGAGGCCCCCAGAGAAAAATAAGCATGGAGGAAGGATAACGAACAACATTACTATAACGGCGATGCCAGAAAAGGCAGCAATGAATTATCGCTAAATTGTCCGCTTGACCTTCCTGCCATTTCCGCATGCATACCAATCTTCCAGGACCAAGGTGCATGGCGCGAACCACCACTGCATATATATATATATGTAGATAGATAGATGTATCGCTCTCTCTCTCTAGAGAGAGAGAGATAGAGAAGGGGATCGACTACATAATTGATGTACCCCAAACTTTGTTTTGTCGTCGAATCCTCGAATAAGTCGAGGACTGTACTTTCTGCGAACGTTCCACGAACGATTTTGCTTCATAGACTTGGCGAGAACATCAATTCTTGGGTAAGTCCGTGTTGTAGTTCACTGAAGGGGCCCTGGGACACACAAATAAATAGACCACATAACAGGATTCCTCATATTTCCCATACTTTCTGGGACTTTGTCTTCCTCCACTCCCTCATCCTGCTGCTGATCATTTTCTATCCTGCTCCCACGCCTCCTCCTCCTCCTGCTCTTGCTCCTTTCTTGTGGTCCAGCCGAACATCAACACAGTCAGGAATAGGGGATCGCCATACTCACCGTTAGCAGCGGAGCGGGGTGGAGTGAGTAGGAATAGGAGGAGGAGGAGGAGGTGGAGGAGGAGGAGGAGGAGGAAGCCGCTAGTGCTTGTTCTTCGAGGTGCTCTAGCCTCGCGATGCCTTCCAGCAGCTGCGCCTCTTCGACGTCCGCCAGAGATTCCATTTTATGGCCTGGAGATCACCAGGCGTGGAGGATTAGGGCGAGGACTAGGGGTGTGCGGACATAGTTGCGGGGGCCAGGAGATCTCCCATGTGTCATTGCCTGACCACTGTTTCCTCGCGTCGTGGAACAACATCATGACGGGAGGCTTCTCATGATTTCTGGCCCTTGGAGGGATCCAGGACCGCAACATCGACTCAGGATGCAAAGCCAGCCCCAGAGAAAGTGGCGAGACCTCCAGGGAGAAAGGAGGATGGGGGATGAGGATGGGGGGGGAGGGGGACCAGCAGGCGGAGTGTGAAGGGGAGTGTGAAGGGGACGACAATGAGGAGGATGTCACTGAACTCGCTGGTGACAATGTGGTATGAGGATGATGACGATGATGAGGATCATGGTGACGATGATGACGATGGTGAGAGGAGGATGAGGAGGAGGAGGACCAGTGTACACCCAGGACTCATCAACGATGTTGCAATACACCATCCAAATTCCCTCGACATAGGCTCCTATACGGATTTATTTGCACTGCGGGAAGAGCCCCGTTCGAAGGCAATTGCCAGATACTTGTCAATTGCCAAATCACCATTCCTAGGATTTCAACGCCACGAATCAACATTAATGTGGAGACCTGACGGTCCTGATTCGTGCAATGACACCGTTTCTAGGACGCCAACACCGCGAATCAACGTGATTGTTGCGACCTGACAACCCTGAATCGTGCCCAAAACCATTGCAACCACTTCTGCGCACCCGCGTCGCCGATTCCCGCTTTTGTAGCCGAGACTGTTTGGCTCCGCCAGTCGCGCGTGCCTTCTTGATTACGTACGCTGGCACATACTTTTCAAACGAATGTGCGCGGCGCTAAGGTGAGAACCACATGTTAGAAACAGCTTGCCCTCCATCTGAGAAACTCCCGCAAGCTTCTGACACGAATGTGCGCGGCGCTAAACCACCCGCCCCCCATGTGTGAAGCTCTTATACACCACATTTTGAGAATAACTCGCCCATCAGCTATGAACCTGTTGCAAATTTCAAGCTTCAGGATCATAAATGCGGAGGAAGTCTCAGGCGAAATGCCCGGCCCGCCATACCGGCACGTCTCGGGTTACTACATGGAAGAGTGAATGACGAGGAAGAGGGATGGAGGAGGAGGACCAGTGCAAACCGAAGACGCGTCAACGATGTTGCAATTTCCCCTCCAAATACCCTCTTGAGAGGTCCCTGCAAGGCCGTGTTTTCATTGCGGAAAGTGCCCCACTGGAACACAACCGCCTGAGAATCCTCAATCGTGCCAGGACCATTCCTGGGGTTTCAATGCCGCAAATCAACGTGACCCGACAATCTCGGATCGTGCCAGAACACAATTCCTGGGAGTTCACCTCGAAAATGAGTGACTGCTGTGTCCTGACAACCCTCAATCGTGCCAGAGCAAAATTTCTGGGGCTCCAACCATTTGCAACCTTCAAACTTTTGAGACGGATGTGCGCGTCGCCAACGGAGAACCACATTTTAAACAGGGACCGCCCTCCATCCTTGAAGCTTTTGCGAACTTTGACGAATCTGCGCGGCAATAAAGCGAGAACCACCTTTTGAAAGCGAGCCCTCTTCCATCCTTGCAAGCATTGTAGACTGTCAAAACGAATGTACGCTGCTCGAAGGCAAGAGCCGCACTTTGGAAACGAGCCACCCTCTAGTCGTAAAACCGTTTTACGTTTCGATCTTCAGGGTCGTAAATGGTGAAGAAGTCTCAGGCGGAACGCCCGATCCTCCCTACGGACACGTCTGGGAGTGCGACACTTCCCATAGCTTCCCATATTTTCTGGAGGATCGACGATTCACCGTGTCTGTGTTTTTTCCCCCTCCTGATCTATCTCGTATTCGACCCTCGTTGCCGCGACTGGATCCGCCCCGAAAAACAGGCCCGGGGCCTGGGTGGACCCCCCCCGGGGATCCGGGGACCGCTCTCGAGCGGGCCTGGGCCAGGCGGAAGAGCCGCCGTAATCCTCCGTCCGCTGGCCGCCCTCTGCGAGGAGAGGTCGAGCACCGCGGATCGAAGCTCGAGTCTGCCCAAGCAAAGTGCGCACGCACTAGCCCTGAATGGTCTGAGGAGGATGAGGAGGATGAGGAGGAGGAAGAGGAGGAGGTTTTAGGACTGGTCCTGTTCACCGCCGAGAGACAAGGGGGGGGACCAAAACTGAAGACCTTTGGCGGTTAACATGGATTAGGGATCTGTGGGTCTGGACGATTTCCCCCCCGCCACCCACCCCCCACGATTTCCCCCCCACCCCCCCGCCCCCCACCCCCCACTCGCCCACCACCTCCTTCTTCCAATTCCGCAGCATTGTAAGCATGCAGCCCACGAACGTGCTCATCTTGATGACAGGCAACTCCGCACTTTGACCCTCGGCTTTCATGACGGCATGGTCGCTGGGGGCCGCGCCCCGAAGCCCATTCGAAACGAGAAGAGGCGAGGATTCCACTCTTCAGCCCAATGCAGAACAGCTCTTCAATCAAAGGGGAACTTCTTGCGATATCGTCTGGAATTATATGATGCGCGTGGTCCTGTCAAGAACCCTACATCTCGTCAAGAGGCACAATCGCACGAAAGTGCGCGGGAAGAAACGCTTATGCCTAACCCTTCGTTGCGACTACCTCGTTGGCAACGGTGCGGGTGTTCATGATGTCGCACCTGTCACAAAAGTCCGTTGCAATGGCTTGCCTGTTCCTCGACGCGCGAACCTTTGATCCAAAGCGGTTGCGACGAAGGAGGCGACGATGACAGTAGTGACGATGCTCCATTCCTCCCCCCTTTCCCTTCCCTCCTTCATCCCTGGCAAGGTCCGCATGGCAGGGTCCGCATGGCGGACTCGGGCCCGTTTGGCACAGAGGGAGCTCCACTGAACGGCGATCAAGGGGACCCGATCGGCCCCCCTTTCATCGCGGGGACCTAACAGACTCCCCATCGTAGCGGGAACCTCATCGAACCCCCCCATCCCACCTCATGGCGGGAACCTAATCGACCCCACACCGTAGCGGGCCCCGAGTCGACCATAGCGACGACGTCGACGGCCCTCTTGCCCTCGGTGGCTTCCATCGCAGCCGCTGCTGGACCCCACTCGGCAAACTGTTGCGTTTGGACTTTGGGAGGGCTTCAGTAACCCTGATTGAGCGGATCTTGAACGGCGGAGATGGGGAGACCGACGACGACGGACGATGACAACGACGACGACGACGACGACGTCGACGACGACGACGACGATGACGACGACGACGACCGAGGATCGTGGCCCCATGGGGAGCCCCACCGAAGGCCTCAGTGGCAGGGTCCGCATGGCGGCGGACTCGGGCCAGTTCGGCACACCCTCACGAGGATCGTGGCCCCATAAGGGGCTCCCCCGAAGTGCCCAGAGGTTTCGCATGCCTTTTGCTGGCGCCCCTCCGTCTTTTCACCTGCCTCGCGATACTCGCAGCTGCATTGTGGTTGGGTCGTTCGTCAAGCAAAATTCAGTGGCTCTCTTCATCCCACCAATCCGTGATCGAAGGGGCTGCGGGTGGCGGGGCAAAGGGGGGAAGCGTCAAGGCCACCACAGTGAGGGCCGGCGCACCATCCCCCCGAAGGGGCGGATGGCCGGCCCCCACGCCAGGATCGATCGCCTGCCGTTAATCCCCAAGCCCCCCCATAGGAAAATACCTATTCAAAGGTGGCCTGCGAGGGGACCGACCACGAAGGCCCTGTCCACCCCGCAGGGCGCCTCGAAAGGAGGCCCGTGGCCCGCCGGCGTGGGGCCGAGGGTGGGAGAGTGGAGAAGGGGAGGGGGGCAAGCTAAGTGCGCTCGCGCCACATCTGACATCCGACCCCTCCCTCCCTCGCATCCCTTCCAATTTTGCTAATTCGTTGTCAGTCCACTCATCGGCAGACATGCATCTGCTACTTACCTCAGCAATGTAGGGTTGAAGGGTTGGGGGAGGGGTCGAAGGGTCGGGGGAAGGGTTGGAACTGAGGTTGAAGGGTTGGGGGAAAGGTTGGAACTGAGGTTGAAGGGTTGGAACCGAGGCTGAAGGGTTGGCAAGCCGAGACCAACCGTGCAACGCTTCAACTCTTCATCTCTGAGGTAGCCGGATGCTTTGGGTGAGGACGCGCTGAGGATCTCCGAGGCCCGGCGGCTCTGGAGGATGCCTCGGGCGCCGCGGGCGGCCTCCCCCGAGCGTCCTGCAACGCTCCGAGAGCGCTCCGGAACGCTCTGGAGCGCATGCATCCTCCGTCCAACGACTCGGGGGAGACGCAACGAGTCGGGCTGAGGGGGCTCGGGTCGGAAAAGAACGGCCCGTCTCACCTTGGGGCTCGGCACCTCGGCCGCGGCCAGCGAGGGGGGGGAGCTGGGAGGCGTGGACGAGGAGAGATGGGAGGAGGGGTCGAAGCTCGACGATCGAGGAGGCTCCCGTCCGATCTTGGCCGCTCCCGACTCGCGGCGGCTCAGCCCGCGCGGCCCGGGACGGGGACAGCGCGGCGCGGCTACCGGCCGCGGCCGGGGGCGACCGACCTCGGCGCACGCCGCCGCAAAAGGGGCGGGGGGGCACTCTCCGCACCCCCTCTCGCGGGGAGGGGCGCCGAGGCAGGCGGCCGCCTCCCCTCGCTGGGAGCGAAGATTAAGACGATGCCAGCACGAGGAAGAAATCGGGTGTGGATAAATCGGGAATCTCTGAGATCTGGCGGCTCTGGAGGATGTCTCCGGCGCCTCGGCCTTCTCAGAGCGTTCCGGAACGCTCTGGATCGGATTTATCGTCGTCCCAGCCCCGTCGGACAGGCGCCACGTCGCCCGTGGGGCCCCGAGATCCACGCGCTGCGATTTCACAAGGACACATTAGTACCATGTGCCCTCCTCGGAGGCGTGCGTCCAACAACGAACCTATAGACAGTAGAACCATCTTGTAATGCGTCGTTTCCTGGGCGGAACGGCTAGAAAGCGCCCGCCACGGCATAGATGGTTTAGGGTTAGGGTCTGCCCTCTCCCCCCTCCCCTCCCACCAGATGGCATGGTGTCCAGCCCCCCCTACCCCCCCCCCCCATGATTGGTTCCCCCCCCTCCCCTGTGGTGTGCTGTGCTGTGGTGTAGCGGTTTGCGCACGTGCGTGCGTGCGTACATGCGTGTCCCCCCGCTCTCCCCCTATTGGTGTGGCGTGGTGTGATGGTGCTGTGGTTTGCGCGCGTGCGTGCGTGCGTACGTGCGTGTCCCCCCGCCTCCCCCTGTGGGTGTTGCGTGGTGTGGTGGTGTGCTGTGGTGTGGTGGTTTGTGCACGTGTGTGCGTCACCCCCCTTTGGGTGTGGTATGGTGTGCTGCGTGGTGGTTGTGTGTGCGTGTCTGCGTGCGTGCGTGCGCGTGCACGCTTGCGTGCGTGCCTCCGGCGCAGTCGTCAGCAAAGGCAGCGCCGTCATCGTCGTCGTCTTCACTGTCGTCGTCGTCGTCACCGTCGCCGTCGCCGTCGCCGTCGCCGTCGTCGTCGTCGTCGTCTGCACAGTCGTCGTCACCGCCGTCGCCGCCGTCGTCGTCACCGTCGTCGTCGTCGTCATCGTCTTCCCCGTCGACTTCGCCGTCGTCGCCGTCGCCGTCGTCGTCGCCTGACGGCGAGCGGGCCCCCCCCTCTTCTCTATGCGCTGTCTTTACGCGGCAAAGCTTGGGGGAGTGCCGCAAGGGATGAGCCGAGCCAGGATCGCGCCGAGGGGGGAGAGGGGCCGCGGCCTGCGCGCGCTCTCTCTGTGGAAGCGCCGAGCGCGCGCGGTTCCTCCCGCTCCGCCGTCAGCCCCCTATGCCCTAGCCCAACCTAACCCAACGCCGGGGCAGAAGCGACGTCGTCGTCGTCGTTGCCGTCGTCGTCGTCGCCGCCAACCCCATACCATCTGGGGGGGAGGACGTAGGAACCCTGGGACCCATACCATCTGGGGGGGGGGACGTGGGCACCCGACACCCTGGATCATATATACTGTCAGATTTCTCGGTGCGCGCGTCGCCCCTGGGGGGGCGACGCGCACATAATATTAGCATGTTGGGGTGCCGCCGACTTCACGGGAGGGCAATGAAGCTGGGGGCGACGAAGCGTGCACCTTTCGTGCCCCCTGTGGGCCCCAGAAGGCCCCGTTCGGGTCGCACGAGAGGTGCACCTTTCTCTTTACTCCCCGATGTATCACCCCCTCCATTACGCAACGCCGGATTTTCGCATCCGTTTTCGGGCCCTGGGACCATCACAAATCGATCCGCACTTCTCCTGAATTGCAACTTCGGGCGACCTTGTCTGTTCTGTCGCGCCGCGATCCGCGTCGAATCCGTGTCGAATCCGTGCCGAGCCCGCGTCGAAACCACGTCGAATCCGCGCCGACAACACGTCGGATATCAGAACAAATGATTAATTAAAGAACAGACGAGGTCCCCCGAAGATGCAACGCAACTTCTTCCTGGCGCGCATGAGGCAACCAGGCCGCCTGGGAGCTGCGCCCAACGCCTCGCCATGGGGGAAACGGCCTCAGGGAAGCAGGCCTCGAAGGCCCCAAGAGGCCCTCAAGACGGTCCAAGGGGACCCCGAGTCGCCAGGGCATCGCTCCAAGACGGCCAAGATGCCTCCAGATGGCCCGGAAAGGCGCTCCCACGACGTTCCACGAGGGCTTCGAGAGGTCTTCCAAGAGAGCCCCCAGAGGCAACAGTGCTTGATTTTCTGTGCGTTCCCGCCCCTCCTGTGTGATGGGTTCTCGTTTTGACCATAGCACTGTGGTCCCCCTCCTCCGCCTCCTCCGCCTCCGCCTCCGCCTCCTCCTCCTCCTCCTGCTCCTCCTGCTCCTCCTGCTCCTGCTCCTCCTCCTCCTCCTGCTCCTCCTGCTCCTCCTGCTCCTCCTGCTCCTCCTGCTCCTCCTGCTCCTCCTGTTCCTGCTTTTCCTGTTCCTCCTGCTCCTGCTCCTCCTGCTCCTCCTGATCCTCCTCCTCCTCCTCCTCCTCCTCCTCATCCCCCCCTTCTCTGCTCCTGCCTTCTGCCTCCTTGCCTCTCTTGCTCGTACCTTTCCTACTGGGGTGGCCGGTCGGGGGGGGCAGCCGAGACCTCGCAGATGTCTGGGTAGCTGCGAAATGCGCAACCATTGCCACTTTTCGCGAGTTCTCAGAGGGCCACCGGAGTGACGCACTCGCGGACCCAGACGAGACCTCGCGGCTCCCTGGGTGGCTGCGAACTGCGCAACTGTCGCCACTTTCATTGGCTTTGGAGAAGTCCAGCGGGGCGAAGGTCCACGCGCACCTGGACGAGACCTCGCGGCTCCCTGGATGGCTGCGAGCTGCAGAACTGTCGGCGCTTTCGTAGGCCCCTGGGAAGTCTTCCGGAGTGGAGGTGGACGCGGGCCCAGCCGAGACTTCGCGGCTCCCCCTGGGTGGCTGCGAATTGCACAACAGTCGCCATTTTCGTGGGCTTCTGGGAAACCCTGCGGTTTGGAATTGTACGCTCACCCAAACGAAACCGCGCGGTTCCCTGGGTGGCTGCGCACTGTTCAGCTGTCGCCATTTTCAAATGTTTTTGGAGGTCCAGCGGGGGGGAATTGTACGCGGACCCACCTCCGATTTCGCGGTTCCCTGGGCCGCAGCGAATATCGCAGATGTCGTCACTTTCGTAGGCCCCGTGGAGGTCCCGCGGAGTGGACTTGTACCCACACCAAGCCGAGACTTCGCAACTTCACGGATGGCTGCGAACTGCGCAATTGTCACAATTTTTGTGGGCCCCTTGAGGTCTACTGTAGGCGGAGGCAGCGCGGATCACTTTGAGACCTCGCAGATCCGTCGGGGGCTGCGAGCGCCATTTTCGTGTGCTTCTGGGAGGCACGGCGGAGGTGAGGAAGACGCTAATCAATCTGAGACCTCGCGGCTCTTGTGGGGACTGCGCACTGCGCAACTGTTGCCACTTTCGTGGGCTCCTGGGAGGCATGGCGGAAGTGGGGGCAGCGCGAATCACTTTGAGACCTCGCGAGTCCCTTGGGGGCTGCGCGCTGGGTAACTGTCGTCTTTCGCGCGGGTTCCTGTGAGGCACGGCGGAGGTGGGAGCAGGGCAAATCACTTGGAGACCTCGCGGCCCAGTCGGTGTCTGCATGCGCAACTGTCCCCACTTTCGTGTGCTTGTGGGAGGCGCGGCGGAGGTGAGGGCAGAGCGGATCACTTCGAGACCTCGCGGCTTCGTCGGGGGCTGCGCACTGCGCAACTGTCGCCTCTTTCGTGGGCTTCTGGGAATAATGGTGGACGTTAGAGCAAAAGATTCCGGGTGAACGTGCGCATTGGTTGCAACTTTGGCAGCGCCCTCGGCGACATTTGCATTGGGTTGCAACCAATCGGATATGCAGAGGCGCGCGCCCACAAGGCGGCCACGGCGCGTGGCGCAAGCCCGTCATTCAGCGCTCAGCGCTGCTGCATCAAACAGCACAGGGCGGCGAAACGTAACGTAGCGCATTGCGCTGTCCTCGGTGGCCCTATCCATCCCCCCTCCTCAGGCGCTCGTCGCCCGCAGCAGCAGCAGCGCGGGCGAACCGAGCAAATGCAGCGCGTGGCGCTAGTATCCTCACCAACACTCCTTTCCCTTCCGGTTCCCTCCTCCTTGTCCTGCCCCCCCCCTCCTCCCCCTTCTCCTCCACTCTCGGTCCCCCGTTCTGTGTTGCGCAGGTGTGCGGCGCGCGTGGCCCGACATTGCATCGCCTCCCCGAGCGCTGCACAGATTGCAAGGTGTTACTCTATGCGCTCACACAAACAATCGGCTCACGTGCAGAAAAAGGTTGGGTGCGTCTATAGTTTTAGCGTTCTCGTCTGCCAGGCCTTCCGAAGCTCCGGGACGGCCCAGGAGGCCCCCCCGAATCGCCCCAAGACGGCAGGCGGCGCAAGAGGGCCACGGGAGGCGCCCACGAGGGGCCCAAGAGAGGCCACAGAGTGAATGAGAAACTTCAACCCCTGACCCCAGTACAACGGTGTAGTACCAAACATCGGCGTAAGCAGCACTCCTACTGTCGGCAGAGAGATGCTTGTGCCGAACGGGGGGCGCTTTGGATCGGGGTGGCCTGGAGCGAAGCGAGGACGGAGGATGGGCGAGAGAGGAGAGCAAAAGCAACGGCAGAAGAAGGAACCAAGGAGCAGATGGAGGGGGAACCGGGCCAACAACAGAAGACCCATGACCCGTAGTACGAGGAAAATATTGCGTAGTACGAAGCCACGAACCTTAACAAACAAAAAATGCGACTTCTGCAGCAAAACACACCGTAGTACGAATACTGGAAGAACGGGGGAAAGTCGGACCCCTCCTGGGGCGAGCTAAGATGTATCCCAGCCTTCCCGCGCGCTGCGAGGAAGACACAACATCGTCGACTGAAACATACAATGGGAATGAATCTGCCGACCCCGACTGGGAGTCTAAGAGCGCGCCGATGTCATGCGCAGCGGAAGCTCGTGCCAGAACGCTCGGGAAAACATCCTGAACTTCTGGTCGTCGTGCTGGGGGCAAAGACCGACGTTTCTTCCCCCGACTAGAGGGAGAACGCGAACCGACATTTCGAGCACTCCGCCCGACGACGACCCCCGAGACCGCAGGCCCCCGAAGCCACCCGGAAGCTTCAGGAGGCCCCCCAGAAGCCAAAACCAGACTCCAGGAGGTCACCAAGAGGCCCCCGGAAGGCCTCAAGACACCCAAGAACCGCACCCAAGAGGCCCCCTAGAGGCCCCCCGAATGATCCACACAATCACCCCAGGCGTGGTGGCGTAATGGGGCGAAAGGCCACTTCGATCCGCCGCCCCCTGTAGCTTGCCACAGGGGTGCACAGCGTGCCAGATGTTAGGCAGTCGCTGGTTCTCTGAAACATTTCTAGTGGGCCGTCGGCCCAACCCGCCGGCTACCCAGAAGGACGCGCAAGAACGGGAAAACTCGAAGCTCGTCTCCATGATGGCTGAGATTGTTCTAAGATGTCCTCCCAAATGCTTGCACGACGCCCAAGATTGCCCCAAGAGAGCCCAAGATGGTCCCGACGCCTCCAAGACGGCCCAAGATGCGCTCCAGACAGCCCAAGAGGCCCCCAAGACGCCCCAAGAGGGCTCCAAGAGGACCTCCAGGAGGCCAAAATCATTGGTCGTCCGTAGGTATTCATATAGGTGTAGCGTTCTCGCCTTTTCGAGCTTCCGACGCTCCAAGACGGCCCCAGTGGCCCTCAAGATCGCCGCAAGACGGCCCGCTCGAACGACCCCCAAGAGGCCCGCAAGACGGCCCACGAGGCCGCCAAGAGGCCCCCAAGACGGCCCCATAGACCTCCAAGATGGCCATCAAGCGCCCAAAGAGGGGCCCACGACTGCCCAGAGAGGGCCCCAAGACGGCCTTGGAAGGCCAACAGGCACCTCAGAGCCCCCCAGGAGGCGCCCAAGGGGGCCCCCAAGAAGCCTCTCAGAGGCCCCCAAGAGGCGACCAGGAAGCCCCAGGAGTCCTCAAGAGGGTATCGAGAGGGCTCATTTTACTCATACTCCTCCTCCCCCTCCTCCTCCTCCTCCTCCTCTTCCTTCTTTCTCTTACTCTCTTCAAATTTCCCCCCCCCCTCAGGTTCCAAAACGGCTAGGTGATCACAGATTCTACTAGCCTCGCCAAGCATCGTCCCAACATGGGCGTTTCCAGAAGGCAGGGGGCGGCGGTGATTCGCCGTAGGCG
>CAUYUJ010004002.1:301662-374162 GCA_963575745.1 Prorocentrum cordatum
ACCGAACTTCGTCCTTCGGCAGGCCCAGATCCAGCACGACACGAGCACGAGCCTGATCCACAACCTCGGACTAAATCGAGCCAAACTCCGCGAGAAAATAGTGGTCCTCGACCCGGGACATATACTCCTCAGTCTCAGCCATGTTGCAATCTATACAAAACAACTCCTGCACTCCTCCCGTACTTTCTGCAGGTCGGCGAGCTTCGACACCCGTTGAATATGTTCATCGATGAGGGACTGTGCATTCCCACTATGTTGCCTGACACCTTCTTGTGTCTGCGCGCAAACCACGCATGACATCTAGCTTCGCATTGATCAGGCTAACACACGGAACGTCAGCGGTGATCTCGGAATGAAAGGCGTGAACCTGCACGACGAGAGCGGCGACGCCATCACAAAGAGAGGCGACCTGATGCGCTGCCTGCGGCTCCAGGGAAGCGAGGCGACCAAAGACCAGAGCCAACCCAGAATAAAGATCATTGTCAATCTACGGACGTGCCAAAGAGGACAGCACGGTAGTCTCAAGAACCCTGAATTGCTTCTAAATTGTGTGTTCAACCCCGCGCATCAACTGAAAGCCCTTGTGAGCAACATTGGCCGCCTCCGATAACTCATGAGATTGCCGAGAGAAGTATTCATTCAGGTCCTGCGCGACTGACCATAGGTACGAGAGTTGCACTGTCGCGCCCACCAAGCCATCGAATCGATAGCCAGCTCAGCGCCCAGGCTGGGAATAACTGGTGATGAAACCAAGGGCGGCGACAGCACCTCGGAACAAGCGTCTGCCTCGCCACAAGTACAGCAGGCAAGAAACTCGGCGGCGTCACGACGAAATGAAGAGCACCGTCGGATGCCATTCTTCCACCGAGCCGTCACCACAGGGCAGACCGAGGCAGGATCCGAAGACGGTGCAGGGTTGGGTTAGAATGGTTCCCAAGCTGCGTCGGGACAAAAACACCTCATGGCAGGCCGTGTCAGCAAATCGAAATAGATGGCGATGTCACGGAGGGGGAGGAGGAAGAGGGTGAGGAGGCGGCGGAGGAGGAGGACAGCGCGGGACGACGCCCCCCCAAACAGCCACTTGAGGATCCCCGCCCTCGAAAAACGGGTGGCGTCCAAGAGAGGGACCAGGGGACATGTTGAAATAAAACATGTGGAGCCATGAGATCTAGGCCCTAGATCCCAGGGCCCCAGATTCTAGGGATACATCATGTTCCCAGATATGATTCCTTCACATCCCTAGTCATCACCCCCCTCTTTGCCGCCCCCGAGAAAAACGACCTCCGAGGACGCTGCCGGATCGCCGGTCCTACGAGTCAGAACGTGGCGGTAGAAAATTAGCGCGGCGGCAGCCTGAAGCTACCCACACAGACGCCGGACGCCTCGCGCAGGACGCAGGCCACACGCTACTCGCAGTCCGGGCAATCAAGCTGGCGACTACAAGCCGGGGGACGCCAACTGACCACACTGATCCTGGCTGGACCCATCCTGGGCCCTGGATCGATGCGCTACTGTGCGGGCGCGGCCGCACGAAAGCATCCAAATAAACCCAATCCTGAAAATCCACGCGCGAGGTGCAAGTGTGGGAAAACCTATGGCACCCTGAATGCAGCAGCCTCTTGACGCCAACGGGAAGTCACCGCGCAGCGCGCGGGGCGAAGAAACCCAGGGCGCCCTGACGAGGAGTATCTGTTACGCCCTCCTGGCATTTCAAGGATCGGTTAAGTGGACAATTGACGTCCCCAGGTACGAAGGGAATCCGGCTGTCACCAGCGGTCATCTACGCTCGTGTACCTGATCGCTGGGAAAACCAAATCCTCCTCACTCACCCACTCACCCAGCTCGTTCCTTCTCCCGTCTTCGCTTCATCCATCCTCCTCCCCGCCAACTCCTCTTCCTCTTCCTCTTCGCTGCCTCCCATCAGTCTAATGATCGATGACGGACTCACGACGCCGAGCTCAACGACGACTCTTGGCACAATCAACAGAGACTCTTCGAGTGAGCATCCGCTGGCCCCCAGGAACATCAGTCACGAGGGCCACCAGGCCCAAACGGCAGTCAATGCACTCACCGTGGTTCATCGCGACACCCTCACCGAGTGTCCGACGACTTCCACTGGCGCTCCGCAGTGTGGCCACCAGGCTCGCACTGCAGCCAGTCCTGGTGTCGACGACCGCCGACGACCGTCTGCCGACTGAACGACTTCCGACGACCGTCCGCCCAACGTTCGCCCGACGACCGCCGATGACCATTCCGCCCGACCGACCGCCGGCTGCTCGACCTCCGACGATGACACCCGTACCACCACACCACCAAGGCGGAGGCCAACAGGCCCCACGCCTGATCAAGCGACACCGCAATACACCAAACCAATGTCCCCCTACGGCTCGTCACGGCCCCGGGCGACCGCTACTCTGACAAGGCCGTCGTGTGATACCACTTTGAGCATTTTGAGCGCTCGATGCTTACTTGTTTCACCTAGTTCGATCACAGTACGCCGACCCGCCCTCGGACCCCAGGGACGGCGAGTGAAGGTGTCCACCAAGCCCGACACTTTGACTGCGAATCTGTGTCTCGGGCTCCATGCACAGGCACTGCGTTCCATGCAACGGGCCATTCTAGGGACCACGGGACTGACTCCTGCTTACCTCTTTTGTGCTCTCACGTTCTGCCTGAAAGTCAAGCACACATTCTTCCACCGCCTCACCACGGAAGCGGATGACGACTACGACCGACACCTAACCTGACTGGACACCTATCACCAGCGCTGAGGACCACGTATCCCCAAGACGACGACACCATTCGTTCCTACACTCCGACGCTGTCCGAGCACTGAATGGCGCTGCTGCTGCCTTTGCCGCCACTGCTGCCTCCTCTGCCTCTCAGGTGCGAGCCACCAGGCAAGCACCTGGGCAGTTCGGGACCTGCGTCATGGTCTGAAGTATGCTCCGTCACGTGAGGGCCCCCGGATGGTCCAGGAACCCGGCGTCCCCGCACCCAGGCCTCCTCGCCCTTCCGCAGTCGGCCCCCACTGGGGGTGTAGACCCCCACTTCCGCCGCGGGTTGGCGGGGCCCGCGCACCTCCCCTGTTCCTGCCTGGTCCCTTTGCTGGCGGGGCCTGGGCGCCGTCGGCAAGGGGATCGGGCGGAGCGGGGGGCGTCCGTGTTTGCACGGACTCTGGTGCTGGGCCCGGCTGCCCTTGGGCCCAAGAGGGACGCCCTTGCACCTCCCCTGTGGGATGTTGCCGTATGCCGCTGCTCGCCTGTGGCGCTGCGTGAACTGTTGGCAACTTGTCCGTGGCTCCCTCTCTTTCTGGGCCGCTGCAGGGGACACCCCAAGGCGGCGCCTTTCGCTCTCCCAAGTGCTGCTTCGCGCAGGCCGAAGCGCGCGTAGAGGCAGCGCTTCTGCCACGGGGGCGCAGACAAGCCCCGTAGCGGCCTGTTCACCGTCGCCCGCCCGTTTTCCAAACGGGATCCCCTGGACCGCGCCAGGCGCGAAACAAACCCACCACCCCTGTTATATCTGGGGCGCCTCCCGCGAATGCGAAGACGGCCTGTCTGGTGCTCGCACCCTGGACGCCGGGACTGACACGCGGCCCGATGTGTTCCGATCTTCCTCTTCCTCCTCCCTCACTCTCTCACTCTCTCACTCTCTCACTCACTCACTCACTTACTCACCCATGGTGATGTGTTCCCTCCCAGCGCAGCCCGCTCGCAGTAGCAGGAGGAGGAGGGGCGAGGAGGGGCGAGGAAAGTGGCAGGAGGGAGGACTGGCGGAGGCAAGGAAGAATTTCAAAACAGCCAACGTGCTGCCATAAGGAATGCCAATTTAAGGAACTAATGGGCTTTCCTCACCACGGCAATCATCGCCCACGAATCGATTTCCCGACTTAGACTTCGGGAACGGCCCGAAAATCAGGGCCCCCCCCTGAACCCAGAGTGGTCCTGAGAGTACATCTGCCAAGAGGTGGGGCACGGCCAGATCCAAATGCCACTTGCTGCAGACGAGGGTGAGCCCAAAGGTGAGTTCAGAGCGCTGGGGAGGAAAGCAGAGTGCAGACCTCTATAGCATCCGGCGCAAAGGAGAATGAGCAAATCAGACGCCCGCATGGGCAGCAATATCAACAAGAAAGCTCCGAACTACACGAAGATGTGCACACGCCTCCCTGCCCCCCTTTCCTGACCATGCTTGCCACCTTGTCCACATGCGCCCTCTTGGCCACACGCTTGCGGTGACTACTCGAATTCGCTCGGCATCAAGTGTGGCGGGGAAAGCGCGGCCAGAAAGGTTCGAACCGGATCGCAACTCGGTAGATCTCTCCGAACAGAAAGCTGCATTTAAGACTCACCCGTGGAGTACCCTCCGCTCCTGCCACCGCTGCCATAATCTTTCGAGCCGCCGTACCCACCCCCGCCACCCCGGCCGCCGCCCTTGCCGCCGTACCCGCCGCCGCCTCCGTACGACTTTTTGGCCCCGTACCTGGGAGAGGGAGGGGGCCAAAAGATACCAATACCATTGCTCTCCAGACTTTTCCCAAGCCGCGTTTTGGTCAGAACTTCGAAGTGAATCCAGCCGTGGTGACGAAGAAGGGCTGCGGCGTCGGCATTACTTCCTCCTCTGAGTACCCACCGCCGCCGCCGTAACCTCTGCCGCCGCCGCCACCCCCGTAGCCATCCGAGTCGTACCCGCCACCGCCGCCTCTGTACCCGCCGCCGCCGTACCCGCCGCCGCCGCCACGCCTTGCGCCGTAGCCTCCGCCCCCACCGCCGTAGCCTCCGCGGCCGCCTGGCGACCGGCTGCCGCCGCCCCCGCCGACTTTGTCGATCAGCCATCTGGGCACGGGCGACGCCTCGGCGGGAGCAGCCAACATCGAATCGCGAAATCGGAATCGCGTCGAACCAAGTTGCGTCCCACGGATTCGGGGTCGAATCGAATCGGCCATGCCAGGACGCACAACATCGCCACCCAAGCATTCAACCGCATGGGATCGTCGAGTATCGGAATCAGATCGAATCGGGCTGGCCGAAGTCGAGATCGAATTTGATCAATCGGAGCGGAGTAGGCCCTGCCTCGGGGTCATCTTTGGCCTGCCGCTGAAGGTCCTTCACGATGTCTCTGAGCGCCGGTTCCGACTGGCCCACCTGGGGACAGTGCGCGTGCGCGCGATGCCGTGCGACCCAAACTTGCCCCGTCGCCGCACGGCAGAGGCAATCCGCATGGGCGCTCGCAGTGGCTGGGGGCGCACAGTGAACTAGTTGTCCGGATGCAAAAGACGGGACTCGGGAAGGCAGGGCGGCCGCGGAAAGAGCAATTAGGGGGAAGGCGTTCACGAAAGCGCCAATGCAGAAAAGAGTAGGGCTCTAGTCCAGCGTGAAACAACACGAAGTTTCGAACGGGAGCGCTGGTTCTGTTGGGACGGCGGTCGTCGGCGGCGAGGAGGAACACCGCATTGAGTAAGAAAGGCAGAAGTCTCGAGCGGAGTCGCAATTTTGTCAGGACGCGGGCTGTCGGCGGCGAGGAACGGAACAGCACCGTCCCCAGGAAAAAAAAAACCCTCGAGCGGGAACGTTGTTCTTGCTGGGGACGGCGCCGATTCAAAAAAGAGTTGGGCGCCAGTCCAGCGTAACACGGGAGGAAGTCTCGGGCGGGAACGCTGGATTTGTTGGGGTGGCGGTTTTCGGCGGCGAGCAAAAGCACCGGCTCATTCAAAAGAGAGTTGGGGGCCAGTCCAGCGCAACACGGGAGGAAGTCTCGGGCGGGAACGCTGGTTTTGTTAGGGCGGCGGTTTTCGGCGGCAAGCACAAGCACCAGCTCTGACTAAATACAGGAGGAACTGGAGGAATTTTCAGGCGGGAGTGCTGGTTTTGTTGGGGCGGCGGTTTTCGGCGGCGAGCAGAAGCACCGGCTCTGAGTTAAAAAAGAAGAAGCCTCGAACGGGAGCGTTGTTCTTGCTGGAGACGGCGCCGATGAAAGACAGAGTAGCGCGCCACTCCAGCGCAAAACGGGAGGATGTCTCGAGCGGGAGCGTTGGTTTTGTTGGGGCGGCGGTTTTCGGCGGCGAGCTAGAGCACCGGCTCTGGGTAAACACGGAGGAGGTCTCGACCGGGAGCGTTGTTGTTGTTTGGGGATCGGTTTTGGCGCCCCCTAAACCGCTCGAACGTGAGCCTCGTTTTCGATGAAAATGTAGCCGGCGCCTCGGCGAGAGCGCCAGGGCGCAGGTAAGGGGTTCAACAATAATAATTGTTCAGTAGATAACATTCAACAGCAACAACAGCAGCAACAACAACAAACATGTTACCCTCATGCACGATGCTTCGCCACGCAGCATGCGACCACCATGATAACCATCCACATTATGGGGGGTTCTTGTTCTATAGCGGGATCCGTTATTCCCATTCCCAGATTTCCCGCCCAATGATGACTTGCAAGCACTTCCTCCGAGGAATTTCCACATATCCCGCCTCGAAAACACATGCCCGCGATTTGCTGCGCCGGTGCGAGACAGCCAGTGGAAACCCAGCGAATAATGAAGCACAAGGAAGTGTCGAACGACAGGATTGCCTTGGTGGGGATGGGGGTTGTCGGCGGTGAGGCAAGGGCCTGGCCCTGAATAGACAGGGGAGACGTCTCGAGCAGGGCTGCTGTTGTTGCTGGGTGCGGCGCCGATGCAGAAGAGAGTAGGGCGCCAGTCCAGCGTAAAACAAAACGAAGTCTCGAGCGGGGGTGAATTTTGTCGGGACGCGGGCTGTCGGCGGCGAGGAACAGCACCGTCCCGAGGGGGAACAAAAAACTCAAGCGGAGCGTTGTTCTTGCTGGGAGCGGCGCCAATAAGAGAGTAGGGCGCCAGTCCAGCGTAAAACGGAAGGAAGTCTCGGGCGGGGGCGCTGGTTTTGTCGGGGCGGCGGCTTTCGGCGGCGAGGAGGAACGCCGCCTTGAGAAAAAAGGGAGGAAGCCTCGAGCGGGAGCAGTGGTTTTGTCGGGACGGGTGCTGTCGGCGGCGAGGAGCATAGTCTTGAGTTGAAACATAGGAAAGCTCGATCGGGAGCGTTTTTGCTGGCGGCGCCGATGCGAGAAAAACTACCGCGCCAGTCCAAGGCAAAACGGGAGGAAATCTCGAGCGGGGGCGCTGGTTTTGTTAGGACGGCGGCTTTCGGCGGCGAGCAAGAACAGGAGCCCTGACTACAAAAGGAGGACGTCACGAGCGGGAGCATTGTTGTTGTTGGGGGGCCGGTGTTGGCGGCCCCCGAAACCGTTCGAGCGAGAGATTTTTGTTGCAGTAAAAATGAAATCTAGCCAGTGCCTCGGCGATAGCGCCAGGGCGCCTGTAAGGGGTCCAATAAGAACGAGAATGATAATAGTAATAATAATAATAATACGAATACGAATACGAATGCGACTAATAGTAATAGTAATAAGAAGAATAGCAATACTAATACGGCTAATATAAAAACTAATAAGGTTCCTACTGCTACTACTACTACTACTACGACTACTACTACTACTACTACTACTACTGCTGCTACTACTACTACTACTACTACTACTACTACTACTACTATTACTACTACTACTACTACTACTACTACTACTACTACTACAACTACTACTACGACCACTACTACTACTACTACTACTACTAATAATAATAATAATAATCATAATAATAATAATAATAATAGTAATAGTAATAATAAAAATCTGCTCATTATTAGCATTCAGCAACAACAGCAACAGCAATAACCTCAACAACAACACTCAGTCTAAACCTGTTCGTTCTTACTTGCCCGCGTGTCATTCAAAACGAATTCTCCACACCGTCGATACTCGCCCTTATTGTCTTCGATCAAACCCTCTTTTGGTGAATATTTCTCATTGCTGGGGGCGGCGGGTTTAGACAGCCGGGCGAATCTGAACGGGCGGACAATCCATCGTGGGCGTACATGTGCCCGCCATTGCCATTGGTGCCGGCCCTGCAAAAAGAGGAGGGGGATAACGAGGGAGAGTGGGAGGAAGGGGGGAGGGACGAATGAAGAGGGACAACGCCAGGAGAGAAGGAACGAAGAGGGGGCGGTTGATTCGAGGCAGAGAGAGAGAGAGAGAGAGAGCGAGACACAAAGAAAGAAAGACATATAAGAGAGGTAGGGAAAAAGAGTGAGAGGGGATAGAGAGAGAGAGGAAAAAGTAAAGAGGGAGGGAGGATGCAGGAGAGGAAAAGGAGAAGGGAGGAGGGAGAGGAGGGAGAGGGGATAGGGCAGACAGGCATAAGGATGAGGGAAGCGAGGAGGGAGAGAGAAGGGAAGAGGAGAGAGGAGGGAGAGGGAGGAGGAGCAGAAAGGTCAGAGCGTGAACGTTCGAGGAAGTCCTGGGCGAAAGCGCCGTTCCTGAAGGAAGTCTCGGGCGGGAGCCCACGACGGGCGGGCGATCCCCTGACGGGCGGGTCGGGCGGGTGGGACATTCAAGCGGGATGCCTGCATATGGCGAGAGCGCGATTACTAAGTAAATTGTAACGGCGTCCTTGGCGCAGCGTGTTTCCTGAGCGTCGGAAGCACGATTTCAGAATACATTACATGGGCGTCACAAGCGAGAGCGCAATCCCTGTATAAAATGTGAAGGGTTCTCTGGCGCGAGCGAAGGTTTTGATTAAATTGCGAAACAAATTTGATTCAGCTGCAAGGAAAAATCTTGAGTAAATTGAGGAAATTTCAGATGGGAGCGGGGGTCCTGACAAAATTACGAGGACGTCACAGGCGGGAGCACCGATCCTGAGTAAATTTGGAGGAAGACTCAGGCGGGAGCCGCTGTTGTTGTTGTAATCTGGGGGGCCCGGGGCACAGTTTGAGCACCAAGGCTTTCCCTGTCAAGAAACAGGGTGCGAGCGTCGAGAGGCACATATTGATAGCGAAAAAAACAGCAAATAATGATTCTTCAGAAATGAGAGCTCGCCAGCAACAACAACAATAATTTCAAGACTGTTCGACCTTATATGCTCGAGTGTCCAATAACGCGTATTTCCCAAACCCTCGATACCCGCCCTCTTCGTCTTCGATCGAACCCCTTTTGGCGGGTATACCTTTCTTCCCTGCAGGCCGGGCACCGGCAAACGGCGGGGCGGCCGCGGACCGTCGGCCTGGCCAGCGGCAGCGCTGATCGGCGGGGCGGCCGCGGACCGTCGACCCGACCCCAAGAGGGACGGACAGGGGACCGACGACGACGATGACGACGACGACGACGACGACGTCGAAGACGACGGCGACGACGACGTGAAAGCGAGAGCGAGAGAGAACGACAGCAGGGCCACGAAGGGCACGAAGTAGGCCACGAAGGGCGACAGCGGGGACACGAAGGGAATGCGTATGGGGCCACGAAGAGCGCGAACGAGCGGGGGCCACGAAATGCAGATAATGCGGGGCCACAGAAAGCAACCACGGGGCCACTGAGGGTAGCAACTGGGCCACGTAGGACAGTGATGGGAGGACACAAATGGCGACAGCGGGGCCACGAAGGGCATGCACATGGGGCCACAACGGGCGCAACTCCTGGGTGCCTGGGTGTCGGGAGCGCGGCGCTTGGGCAAATTGAAGGAAATTCCAACGCAAAGGAATTCATTAGTAAGTTGCAAGCAAGTCTCCAGCGAGAGCGCGACTCCAGAGCGTCGGGAGAGCGATCCCTGTATAAATTGCAGGGAAGTCCCAAGCGAGAGCGCGATTCCTGAATAAAATGCAGGGAAGTCTCGGCCGGGAACGGGGGTCCTGGCTAAATTGCAAGGAAGTCTCAAGCGGGAGCCGTTGTTGTTGTAACCCGGGGGCCAGGGGCCCAGTTTGAGCATCAAGATTCCCCCTGTCAAAAAACAGGGTGCGAGCGTCGAGTGGCACAATTTGATTGCGAAAAGCAGCAAATAATTATTCCCCAGGAGTGAGAGTTCAACAACAACAACAACAACAACAACAACAACAACAACAACAACAGCAACAGCAACAGCAACAGCAACAGCAACATCAACAACAACAACAACAACATCAACAACAACAACAACACCAACAACAACAACAACAACAACAACAACAACTCAGTTCAAGAGTGAACGCTCTGATCTGCTCGAATGCCATTAAAAAATATTCCCCAAACCATCGATACACGCCCTTTTCGCCTTCGATCGTACCACTTTGGGGGGTATATCTTTCTTCCCTGCAGGCCGGGTCCCAGCAAGCGGCGGGGCGGCCGCGGACCGTCGGCCTGGCCAACGGCAGCGCTGATCGGCGGCAACCCGACCCCAAGAGGCACGGACACTGGACCGACGACGACGACGACGACGTCGAAGACGACGGCGACGACGGCGACGACGAGCGAAAGCGAGAGCGAGAGCGACAGCGCGGCCACGAGGGGCAGGAAAGGGGCCACGAAGGGCATGCGTATGGGGCCACGAAGGGCGCGATCGAGCAGGGGCCACGAAGGGCAGATGATGCGGGGCCACAGAGGGCAACGACGGGGCCACTGAGGGTAGCAACGGGGCCACGTAAGACAGCGCAGGGGCTACAAATGGCGACAGCGAAGCCACGAAGGGCATGCATATGGGGCCACGACGGGCGCGAACAAGCGGGGACCACGAAAGGCATACGGATGTTGGGCCGCAGAGGGCAAGGACGGGGCCACTGAGGGCAACAACGGGGCCACGAAGGGCAGCGAGGGGGCCACGGAGAGCGACGGCCGGGCCACGAAGCGCATGTATATGAGGCCACGACGGGCGCAAACGAGTGGGCCACGAAGGACATACATATATGGGGCCACGAAGGGCTGCGAGGGGGCCACGAAGTACTGCAACGGGGCCACGATTTGCAGCGAGGGGGCCACGAAGGGCTGCAACGGGGCCACAAAGGGCAGCGAGGGGGCCACGAAGCGCTGCAACGGGGCCACAAAGGGCAACGAGGGAGGCCACGAGAGGCTGCGACGGGGCCGCGAAAGGCAACGAGGGGGCCACGAAGGGCTGGAACGGGGCCACGAAGGGGAGCGAGATCCCAAGTCCTACGTAAGCTGCGAGGGAATCTTTCGCAAGAGCGCGACTCTTGGGTGCCTGGATGTCGGGAGCGCGGCGCTTACGCAAATTGCGGGGAATTCCAATGCGAGAGCGCGATTCTTGAATAAATTGCGAACAAGTCTCCAACGAGGGCGCAACTCCAGAGCGCCGAGAATGCGATTCCTGAATAAACTGTACGGAAGTCCCCAGCGAGAGCGCGATTCCTGAGTAAAATGCGAGGAACTCTCAGGTGGGAGCGGGGGTCCTGGCTGAATTTCGAGGAAGGCCAGAGCCGTTGTTGTTGTAAACCGGGGGCCAGGGGCACAGTTTGAGCCTAGTGACTTTCCCTGGTTAAAAACAGGATGCGAGCGTCGCGGGATGCACTTCAATTGAAAAGACAATACACAATGGTCATTGGAATGGGGGATCAACAATAATAGTTCTTCAGTAGTGAGAATTCAACAGAAACAGCACCAGCAAACAAGAACAACATGATCATCAACAGCAACAGCAACAGCATCAACAACAACAACAACAATAATAATTCACACCGCGGAAACTCACCTGTTGCACGCAACCGGGAACAGTGTACAGCGCGGCCCCCTCACTCTGATTTAGCGGCCTTCGTTCCAGAACTTTCAGAAATATGAAACACTCTGGAAACCTTGAAGCGCACTTCTCCAAGGCCCCCAAACATAGCAAAACCGTGTGGTGACGGACCGCGTGGTGACCTCGGAATGTCCAACGACCTCACCGCGCGGTCCGTCACCGCACGACTTTGGGACCTCGGAGGCCCCAGGCGCGCAAGACGTCCTCGGAGAACGACGAGCGTCCCAAAACCGTGCGGTGACCCCGAACCCCCGCTGACTCACCACGCAGCGTGGTCACCACACCGTGCGGTGTGGGAACCCCCGAACTTACTTACTGCCCCTTTGATTGTTTGGGGGCCCGGGATGCTCTGGGACACCGCCCGCGGCCTCGCGCCGCCCTGCGTTGCCCGAGCAACGCGGCGTGGCTTGCACTGGGCGGCTCCATTGCCTTAGGGGTGTCGAGATCTCTCTGGCTCCAGCACGGCTTACATTTGAGCGCCTCGGGGCCCAAACTAGCACGCACAGCCGAAACAAGGCCACAAAAACGCGTGGCTTACGAACACGAGTCCCGTCGCTGAAGGCCTAAGGCCCCCTAGAAGTACCCAGAACGAAACACGTCGTCAAGAGGAGAGGGGGGGGGGTCCAACCGCGAAGAACATGAGGGCACCTGCCCTGGGGTCCTCTAAATTTCCCTGGTTCCTGCGAGGTGCCTCGCAGCTGCTCCCATTGCACACGGACGCAAGGGACTTGCTCGGCCCGATTGCTCGTGTCTGATGCCTTTCTGGGGGTGAAAACACACTCTGAAACATACGCGTTTGGAGATCCGCGCGGATCTCCTGAATCGGCGCTGGACCCGGCGCCCAGCGCCGTCCCTGGCGCGCGGAGCGCGCCAGGGAGGCGAACGCAACAAATTCCACAAATAGTGGGTAATGTTTTACCGTGGTCACAATTTGAGATGATCGGGAAATCGGATCGGATCGAAGTGTACATCGAATCGGGCTGCATCGGCGCGAAGTCGGAATCGAGTCGAGTCGGCTGCACCAGGATGCACAAAAACGCCATGCGAACGTGGGGCCGCAGCGGATCTAGCCAAGCGCGCTCCACTACTCGCAAAGTAACTACTCGCAAGCGACCCAGATCCGCCGCGGGATATTTACGATTCATTGCACAGAGGGACCACAGCAAGCTGACCGAGATCCAACATCACATGAAAATTAACGATATTGGTATTCTAAATATGAAAGAGACGCAAGTTGCAGAATCGATGCGGTATTTGCGTGATGGGTACTTGGTAATAGAATCTGGAGCTCGAACAGAAATTGCAAGCTATCTTTACTATGGTGTGGGTTTCATGATCGCCCCGAAAGCGATCCATTATGTGATCAACTTCATATTGTTGGCAGACCACCTTGCAACTCTCAGGATCAAGGTAATGGGTGGAATTCTTGATCTTATGAGCGTGTAGTATGCACCGCACGCGGGAAAATATTACGATGCTCGAAAGACTTTGTTCGACGACGTTGGGAAAGCATGGACGCAGCACAGCAAGCACAACATCACGATCGCTCTGGGGGGCTTCAACACCAGATTGGGGGACCGGCGAGCTGGAGAAACGCATGTTATGGGGGAATGTGTTCTTAATGAGACCCTAATTCAAACAAGGAGCTGCTGATTGAGACATGCCCGGGAACGTAATCGATGATTGCAAATACGCGCTTCAACCACCCTGTCGAACATCTGGTGTCGTATTATGCCCCTGCCCCAGGCGTTGGGCCAGCCAGCAACACCACGAACGCAGATTTTGCACAACTGGATTATTGTTTGGTGGATGCCGACGCTCTTCCAATCATTGAGGACGTCTGGACACACAACGATGTTGTTTGAGAACGCTACGGTCCGCACCGGGGATTGGGAAAGAGTATTGTGATAGCTTTGGCGCTGCACTCCAACGCGACGTAAATACAGTGTCTCTGGATGGTCATGCGGCCACCCTGGCAGAGGCCATGCTTGAAGCATCACACGTTGCACCGGTACCTGTTCGAGGCCCCTAACGACAATGGATTTCTCCACGCACGCTGGCACTACTCGGGGACAGAGACGACGCGCGAGGGAACGGAGACAAAGAGGGATAGCATCGACTCAGCAAGGCGATCAAGAAAGGCATGCGGCAAGACAAACGCAAATGTTTGGATGCACAACTCGCTGGAGGGCCGTGGGCTGCAGTCAAAGCACTCAGGAAGACACCTGCCAAGACTCCCATTGGCATCACAAATACATCGGAACAGCCAATCGACAATGACCAACGAGCAAATACATTGGCAAATTATTTCGAAAATGAACAATGGGGTATAAAATACGCCGGTATACACCCAAAAGACAATGCAAACATGGGAGAGCAGCTACCCGTGACCACCAATAATTTCACCATGGACGAGCGTACCGAAGCACTGAAGACCCTTGCTGTTGGCAAAGCGGCATGACACGACGGGATAGCCCCAGAATGTTGGAAACTACTTCGTCTCTCGACCACTGCATGTAAGAACATGTTGGGAATTTGCCAGAAATGCTGAAAAACAAAAATATACCAAATTCGTTGCGAATTGCAACATTGGTGCTGCTGTTCAAGAGAAGGGACGCGAATTTACCAGAAAATTGCCGGCCAATCTCCCTTCTACCGGTGGGCTGCAAGGTGCTGGCCTGGATGGCCCAAAAACGATTGCAGCGAGGAAGAGCAGAAAACAAGTTACGACCAACACAGTTCGGTTTCAGACCGGGTCGCAACACTATTGATGCAATTTCAATTGCCCGCCGCATGATAGACGCCGCCCAGTGCACGAAGGAGCCTGGTTTGATCGCTGTGCTACTCGATTTGGTCAAGGCTTTCGACAGGATCAAGCACGACGCGCTGATGAAGGCGTTGGCGAGATTTGGCATTCCGGAGCCCGTGCTATCACTCATAACTTCAATCTACAGAACGCGCCGCTTTGAAAGATCCAGCCAGGGAATCTACAATGAGGCAACAACTTGCAGGTAAAGCTCAAGGGTGCCCTCTGTCTCCATATCTTTTCATTATCATGCTAATTGTGATGTTCTTCGACGTTGACAACATATACCGCGCCATGTCCGTGGATGTCAGCCAACCAGCCTATGTGGTGTGCAATGACATACTATACGCCGACGACACGATGCTCGTGAGCGCGCACCCGCTGAAACTACATCTTATTTTGGATCTCTCGATTGGTGTGGGGAAACATCACGTCCTCGATTTAGATGCGGGGAAAACCGCTGCAATGACAATAAACAATGAAGGGGTGGTGCGAGACCCGTCTATGCAACAACTTTAAAATGTTCAACGAGCAATATATTTGGGTGGCATGTTAACAACGCTGCAGAGAGCAAGCTGGAAGTTACAAGACGGCTGGGGGAAACTGAAGGCATCTTCAGATTGCTGCACAAGTGCTGGAACCACGCCGGTATCAGCAAGTCTCGAAATATTCGCCTGTTTGACGCTATCGTGGTGCCCAAGCTTTTATACAAGCTGGAGTCCTTATGGGCATTACAAGCAGACCGTAACATACTCAATGGTTTTCAAGCAACGTGCCTCCGACGCATTCTGAGAATCCACCACGCATACGATTCTAGAGTTTCAAACGCCACAGTTTTATCGCTTGCGCACACTGTCCCCCCTGAGTGAGACATTGCGCCAAAAGCACGTGCAAACATACGAAACAATAACGCGCTTGCCTTACGACAACTGTTTAAGGCTCTTGGTGTGCGAGCCAGAGGGCACTGCGCCGAGACAGTGGCACTTGGTCCGGAAGCGCAGCCACCCTAAGCTGCAATGGTCTCAATGTGTGTACAAGCTGGCGCAATCAAGTTTACAGGAAGGTCACCTCTGACTCTCCTGACCCTGCCGCTCCTCCTCCTCCCCCCTTCCCTTGCTACGTGCTGTGTCTTGTCAGCGTATCACCGGCCTGCCACACGGCAGGGCACGTACATCTATGCATATGTGAGTGCATGTTTTGCCCAAGCGCCGTGCCAAAGGCTGGCGCATGGCTTCTGACTGACTGCACCGAGGGACACATGTTTTTGTTGGACGTTTGCGCGTCGGCAATCTGCGAGTAGGGGAACGCGCTCGTTGAAGATCGCTGGACTGTTGGAATCGAATCGGACCAAGCCAGCCGGAATCGATATCGAAGCGGATCGATCGGATCGAAATGGACCCTGACTGCCCGCAGCTCTTCGCGCGCACGGGCATTCCCGAGTCGAGCGGAACCTACGCTTCCTACGCGTTGAGAGAATCGCATTGACCAGATGATGTATTTCGAACTGTGCATTCCAACTGAAACGCATTGATGAGAATCGCATTGACCAGATCTGAAGTCCGATTCAGAACCAAGGTGTTCCAACGGTAGGCATTTCAGCCAGCTTTGCGATCGCGACTGGGCTTCCCTGCAACGCATTCAGATGCTAGATGTTGGGATGTATCATCAAAAGCTTTGGTTTGGACAGGGAGGTACGCGCCCCGCTGCGACGCTGGAATCACCCTGCTCTCCCAGTCTGCCTGCCGACATGTTGCAATCTTGCCTCCAGATCTCGTCACAACGCACGTCGCCCACCACAACCATCGGCCGCCCACACCGTTTACCATATGCGAATGCACATATATCCAAACCCCAGGCGAGCCTAGGAGGCCTATCAACAGCTTATCTGGACACATCGTTTCGACTCGCTCTCGAGAACGCCTCTGTGCATGCAGACCGTAATATAATTCTTGGTCTCTTGAACTGGAGAGCGGAGCTTCGGCGGCGCTGTCGTGACTTCCGCAAGCCACCAACGATGTGGCCACACCCTTGTTGCCGATGCGTCCCGTCCTGCCGATGCGGTGAACATAGTCGTCCGAGTTGGACGGGAGGTCGTAATTGATGACGTGGTCAATTCCTTGGGGGGAATTTGAAGCGGGTGGGGGGGGCAGACGGAAGCGGGTGGCAGACGGAAACGAACAGGGTCTCGACCTTCCTAGCTTGCCAACACCGCGGGCCTCATTGCACCTTTGCGTACCATGAACCATTGACAACAAGACGGGTTCTTAGGAAAACGGGCCCTGGACCCTGGGGCCTCCCTCCCGGACGAGCCCTTCATCCCGAAGCACTCATTCGACTGCCCCAGAGACCGGCGAGGGCCCCGAGGGCCCCGAGAACGGGGGGAAACATCTCAGGGCCCGCTTCCCTCAGGACCGTCCAGGACCCGCTTGCCCCATGGCGGCAGAAGGGGGGCCAGCTCGCCCGCCCCGCATGCCTCGCTGCAGTGCCTCCCGCCGGCGTGCCCCCGCGAGAGCTCGCTCCGCCGTGCTCCCGCAGACAGAAGGCATCCGCCGAGGACCCCCGCGACGTGCCGAAGAGCCTGCGAGAACGGCCCGACAACGCCGGGAGCCCGCTTGTCGGCCGCACGTAAGGAGGTTGGCGGCGCGCACAGAGGGGGTAATTAGGTGGAAGGTGGGAAGGCTTCTTCGAAGGATGCCGCCTCTTAGAAGGCGCGGGCACTGCAGCTGCAGACACGGCCCGCGCCTTCTAAGAACCAGGGGCCATTCTAAGAAGTCCTCCCCCTTCCCCCTCTGCCCCCCGCAGCGCGTGGCCGATGAGGTGTGCCCCCCTGCGGAAACCAACAAGTTCCGATACCGTCACTCCCCAGACCTCTCCCGAGGTGCGTTCTGACCAGAATTCCGAGGCGAATCCAGCGGTGGGGACGAAGGCCTCACAGGAGACAACAAAAAGGGGAAAAACGGGTAGAGGGTAGCCGTCTGGGTACCTTTTCCTCTTCTGATTCTCTTCTCCCGAGTGACCTCATGGTGCTCGGCTTGCAAGGGGCTTCCGCAGGGCCGAAGGCCAACCGCACGCGGGCCGTCACTACCGCGCCGCGTGCAACGAACGGGCACCAGCGCACCGGATGCCGCTCCTGCACGGGGGCCGCTCGTATGCGCGTGGCCAGGCTTGGGCCCCCGAGACCTCACCGCAAGTCCGTCACCGCACGGCTTTGGGGCCCCTGTAATCACAAGTGGAACACCGTCTGTGAGGGGTCCAGGCACACACACACACACACACACAAAGAACTAGACACGAATCACAGGATTCGCAGCGTCTTCTGTATTTTCTGCATGTTCGTCTGCCCCTCCACTTCCCATATGGTTAATCGACGATTGTTTGCGTCTGGCCGACCCACTGGGTCCCGTGGGCGTGGCCTGGGCTCCATTAGCTGCCTTACACCCCCAGATGGGGATATGGGCTGTTTCCTTCGGGTTCTGAAGGGTAGATCCCCAGCTGGAACGACCCAAGTCCAACAACAGCGCGGTAACTCCGAATCCCGACTGACTCACCACATGGTGTGGTCACCACACCGCTGTGGGGATGCACCGATACCGCTACTCCCCTGGCATCTCCCAGGGTGCGTTCTGACCAGAATTCCGAGGCGAATCCAGCGGTGGCGACGAGGGCCGAGGGCCTCCCCAGGAGGCCCAAAGAGGCGAAAACGACGAAAGGATAGCGGTATCGGTATCCTTTCCTCCTATGAGCTTGGGGGCCCCGACTGGCCGAACGATGCCTTTGCCTCTGGCTGCAGCGGGGCAGCCGGGGAGCGCCGATACCGGCCACGGCCTCGCCCTCGGCACTCCTCCGCGGCGCAGCCCCCCGCGGGCACCCGCAGGGGCTCAAGCACAACGAGCGGGCACGGGCGCAAGGCCCCCCCGCCGGAAAAAAGCGAATCGGACCGAGAAATCGAAGTGAGTCGGAAGGCGCGTCGGATCGGGCTGCATCGGCACGGAGCAGAGAGCGAGTCGGACTGGCCGCGCCAGGACGCACAAGAGAAATCCTGTGCAACCATCGGGCCGCACCAGGATCGCCGGAATGTCGGGATCGGATCGAGCTGGCCAGAATCGATACCGAATCGGACCGATCGACTGGGAATGGATCCCAATATGGCTCATACTTCTTGGAAGCGGCCGGGGGGTCTTCGCTGGATGGGCTCTGAGAGAATTTGCCAAGAGGGGACGACGGCACATCCGATCAAAATCGGTCCTCGGACCCTTCGTGCTGCCGAACCTGACCAATTATTCGAGCCGCGTCTGGCCGTTGCGACGAGGGTACCTTTTTCTCCTCCCTTTGTTCCGAACCAGGTGCTGGGCCAACTCAGCCCTGCTATGGCTCATACTTCGCCACAGATCCGTACAGTCGTACCCAGGACATGAGAACATCCTCCAAGAACGTGAGACCCTCCGCTGGCCAAACTGAAGAACCTTCGACAGTACCCGTCCCCAGGATGCGCAAGGACACCCAACAAGCACGAAGAACATCAGGGTTGAGGGGCAACGATAGGGGGGACTGGCATAGGGGGGGATGCATCCACCTGGAATCGGCCATACATCGCCGATAAATCGGCGATAGGCCTCCGATAGTGAATCCGCACCTTCCTGGGCGGGATGGGCTATCAGACCCCTATCGGCGCTCAATGTGCGATTGGGGGTCGATGCATCCCCCCCTATGCCTATCCCCCCCCTATCGTTGCCCCTGAAGGGTACCCTCCCCGAACCGATGTCGATCTTCTGCCTCGGTATGACCGAGGCCCGCGAGCCGCCAGCGCCCCTGGCCCCCGCCCGCAGGCCTGGCAGGTCCAGCCCGCGGGCGGCCACGTCGGTGGCGACCAGCACGCTCGCGCGGCCCCTCTTCAGGTCCCCGATGGCCCGGTCACGTTGCGCCTCGGGATGGTCGGAGGCATGCAGGAGTGCCCCCAGGCAAGAGGGACCCTGGGCAAGAGCGACGCTGGGTAAGGTCGGCCACGAGCGAGGGGGGGAGGGAGAAGGAGAAGGACTCTGAGAAGGCTGCGGGACTTCTCAGAAACCCTCGCGCCTTCTGAGCAGTCTTACCTGTCTGTGGGAAAGGCTTAGAGAACGTCTCAGAAGGCCCCCGGGACTTCCCAGCCGTCCGAGAGAACCCGCCCCCTCTCGCTTCCCCCTTGGGCCCGCCGCTGACAAGAGTGACCTTTGGTGCGCGGCTTGCCGATCGCTGAAAAAGCAATGCGACAGTCGCGGCAACGGAGCTCGGGTCGGGGAGACGCGAGGCTTGGGTCCGGGGAGCTCGGGTTGGCCTGACGGGTCCAGCATGAAACTGACGAGCCCCAATCTGAAATTCGACGCGAGTTCCCGCTGCAAACACCCCACGAAGACTGGACCGTCAGAATCCAAGACGCGCTGGAAAAAAAAACGCGTAAACCCGAGTTCCGCGGCGCTCGAGCCTCAGGTTTCCCCGACTTGGCTTGGCCCCACCCCCCGCTTTGTTTCAAAGCCGCGCACCAAAGTCTACTCGGCGCAGGGCCACTCTTACGTGCAGGGGGCGGGGGGGCGGGGGCGGACGCCCAGGCGGGGCGCTGATCCCAAAGCAGGAGCGTCTCTCGAGGGGGTGCCTAAAAAGAGGGGGCGTTCAACAAATCACCCCGAGAGTGTGGTCTTCGTAGAGAGAGAGAGAGAGAGAGACAGAGAGAGAGAGAGAGAGAGAGAGAGCGAGAGAGACAACACCTCGAGCGGGTGCCAGGTTTAGGAAACAACTCCTGGGAAGGTCTTCGTAGCAACGATGGAAGACAATTGAGCCCGATTGGAAGGCCCAATCAAGCCCGATTAAGCGGGGGACTCGGCAACATGGAGCGCACTGAACCGGGATTTCACAGGAGCGTGCCAGATTATGCCAGTTTTCGACCACGGATTGATACACCAGCGCAGGTGCTAAATTTAACCCCCGAAGAGTTGCATCCCGAGGCGCCACCAAGAACGGGCACTCACAAGATCAACTCGAGAGGGTGACTCACGTGGAGTGAGCACCTCGAGGGGCGCTGGGGGGAGCATAGGGAAGAGGAGGGGCTCAGCCGCGACGCCTCGACAAATTAGTGACGCACTTTCCCTATGACCTTGCCGACACGTTGACCGCACGATGATACCAAAGAATTCTCAAGCTGTGATTGTGCGGTTTGTCCGCCTGGCTCCAGGACGTCGCTTGCGACTTCTAGATTCGAGCCTCAGTGGCTACGATTCGCAACACATTCACGCAATGATGCATCCATGCGTACGTGCAGCAACTCATGCCAATCATGTGCAATCACGAGCTGCAGTGGCAACGATGCTCGGCCCAAGTGTCGCCGAGCATCGTTGCCCCGGCAGCTCGTGATTGCAAACTATTTTACCGAATTTGATCTTGCGCCACCCGCGCCGCGCGCACTGCCTTTCACGAGGTAGGTCCTCACGATTATGCTCTGGAATCAACTTCGGCGCAACACTCTCGCGGTCCTCGTGCAACGGGCCGCCCTCCTCGGTTACGAGCGTATATAGACAAGCGCGTTCCACTACTCGTAGAATAGCTACTCGCAAATGGCATGGATCCGTCGCGTGGGATGTACGATGCCTTACGCAAAGGAGAACATCTGTTTCTGACGTTTGTGAGTAGGCACTTTGTGAGTAGCGGAGCGCGCTAAGTGAACATACTCACGCATATGTATGTTTCTGGTGCGACGACGCGACGCGACGGCAAGGGCATTGCAGTGAACTCCCATTCCGCCTCGCCTGCCCGACGGTCTGGTCGTTAAGCTCGCACGCAACCCCCCCTGCGACCCACCCCCCACGCGCCGCCCTAAGGGGGGGAGGGGGTTGGCTCGAGCCGCTCGGCACTCTCGCCCGACAGTGGCAGACGATGCGATGACATGTGTTCTCGCCTGTTGACGACGATGCGGCGCCGTCCAAATGACGCTGCTCTGGGAAGGTACGGGGACATGTGCCGCGGGACTGGGGCACTCGAATGCTGCCATTACATTTGTGGGGCCTCGGGGGGGAAACCGCCTTTCTGCTCCATACCCGCCGCTTGGTGTCGCAAGCGGATGCGCAAACAATTGCAGGCATGCGTGGCGTGCACGCGTGTAATCGAATCCTGGGTGGCCTTTGGGTTCACGGCTTGTCTATTGTGTGAACTGTAGCTCCAACGAAACCATGATAAGACAATGCGGGGCACGGCGTCGCACGCCCTGCAAACATCACGACTTCACAACACGGGATACCTCCGCGAACACCAGTGGGTATATTGTGAAGCCACGTCACGCACTCGGTCGGACCAGCAGCGGCAGTAGACACAAGACATTTGGCATGCCTGCGCCCAACAAGGAAATGGAGGCACGCAAAGCGAACAACTTCGCACGCACGACGGGTCACGCACAACACGGGCGAACGCGACAGACAAAACGCGGCTTCTAGATGAAAAGGCCCTCGTAAACGTTCACACCCGCAGCCTTCAACAGATTCCTCATCGCATCGCCGCCACCCCTTGTCTGGCCTGATCTCTCAGCGTATCTGGTTCGTGACTGGGCGACCGTCGAAAAGCAGCTGGTTTGTGGGAGCCGCAAGGCTGCTTGCGAGAAATTGAGAAAAAGACTCATGGTTCCGAATGCGGAGGAAAAGAACACAGAGAGATAACGGAACCAGCTACGACTGGTTCACGTCGTGACGAACACGGCGTTGGTCACCGACACCACATGAATCACGAGTGATTCGACCCTGGACGATCGACTGCCTTCCAATCGCCAGATCGTTCAGTATCGGCCAATCCTGGGCCGCTGCTGGCGCCAAACCTGGCACGCGTGCACTGGGGTCGCCGCCGCATCGAAACGACGCGAAACTGCAGTACAAAAGAACGGAGGATGAGGACTCCTCGAGTCGGGTCGCTGCCGTTCCTGGACCTCCCCCTGCACGCACTCTGTGGAGGTCATACTGGCTGGAGGAAAGTCGTCGTGTTCGTCGTCGTCGACATCGTCGTCATCGTCCACCTCCTCCTCCAAGACTCTCGCGCCCTGATTTTGGCCAGCATGATGGCCAACTGCTCTCAACCATTGCCAAGTACAGCTGCCTCAAACTTGTGAGAAAATCCCCCCTCCGGACTCCAGACAGCCCCGATACCTGGTGGTTGGCGCTCCGCAGTGCGTGCGCTGCGTGACAGGCTGCTTCGCATCCAGCTGTTTTTGTTCCATCGTTCTTTGTTGAAAAAGGAACGAGGAAAGCTGAGGGGACGCGGCGGACAGAACAGATGAGCTCGCGTGCCGTCAGAAGAACTACCAGGGGAGCCGGAGCCCTCCAGGCTAAAACTGAAATATTACCTATGTCCGGCCATGCTCTTGGAGCCCAACTCCAAGCGAACATGGATCATCACGACGGGAACAAAAGCACAAGAAAGAAGAGCAAAAGCAACGCGAGCCGCGAAAACAATTATAACAGATTGATATAAGCACCCCGCGGCTGTGTATCACCCGAGAGAATTAAATTGGCCTGGCGAAGGACCCAACCATGCGCAGTTGTGAATGCCGCAATTGTGAATACCATCTTCGCCCGCGCTCCCTATGTGGCCACGGCTTCCCGCCGGAACCCGACATGCTCAGGGACACGATCGTGGCCGTCTTCGCGGGCGCCGACGACGACAAGGACGGCGTCCCTCTCACCGAGGAGCAGAAGCAGGAGAGGGCCTTGAGAGCCATGAGGGAGGAGGTGGCGTTGCACGTCGACAACGCGGAGTACGACGCCCAGGCGCGGTTGTCGAAGCAGCACAACTATGGGGCCACGATCCTCGTGAGGGATGTGCCGCAGTGGCCCCGGGCCGCCATGCGAACCCTGCCACTGGGGCCTTCGGTGGAGCTCCCTATGGGGCCACGATCCTCGTGAGGGGTGTGCCGAAATGGCCCGAGGCCGCCATGCGAACCCTGCCGCTGGCGCTTTCGGTGGAGGTCCCTATGGGGCCACGATCCTTGTGAGGGGTGTGCCGAAATGGCCCGAGGCCGCCATGCGAACGCTGCCACTGGGGCCTTCGGTGGAACTCCATGTGGGGCCACGATCCCCGTGCGGGGTGTGCCAAAATGGGGCGGGGCCACCATGCGAACGCTGCCACTGGGGCCTTCGGTGGAGCTCCCTATGGGGCCACGATCCTTGTGAGGGGTGCGCCAAAATGGGGCGGGGCCACCATGCAAACGCTGCCACTGGGGCCTTCGGTGGAGCTCCCTATGGGGCCACAATCCTCGTGAGGGATGTGCCGAAATGGGGCGGGGCCGCCATGCGAACGCTGCCATTGGCGCCTTCGGCGGAGCTCCCTATGGGGTCGCGATCCTCGTGAGGGGTGCGCCGAGATGGGGCGGGGCCACCATGCGAACGCTGCCACCGGGGCCTTCGGTGGAGCTCCCTATGGGGTCGCGATCCTCGTGAGGGGTGCGCCAAAATAGGGCGGGGCCACCATGCGAACGCTGCCACTGGGGCAATGGGTGGAGATCCCTATGGGGCCACAATCCTCGTGAGGGGTGCGCCAAAATGGGGCGGGGCCACCATGCGAACGCTGCCACTGGGGCAATCGGTTGAGATCCCTATGGGGCCACGATCCTCGTGAGGGGTGTGCCGAAATGGGGCGGGGCCACCATGCAAACGCTGCCACTGGGGCCTTCGGTGGAACTCCCTACGGGGCCACGATCCTTGTGAGGGGTGCGCCAAAATGGGGCGGGGCCACCATGCGAACGCTGCCACTGGGGCCTTCGGTGGAGCTCCCTATGGGGCCACGATCCTCGTGAGGGGTGTGCCGAAATGGGGCGGGGCCACCATGCGAACGCTGCCACTGGGGCCTTCGGTGGAGCTCCCTATGGGGCCACGATCCTCGTGAGGGGTGTGCCGAAATGGGGCGGGGCCGCCATGCGAACGCTGCCACTGGGGCCTTCGGTGGAGCTCCCTATGGGGCCACGATCCTCGTGCGGGGTGCGCCCAAATGGGCCGGGGCCACCATGCGAACGCTGCCACTGGGGCTTTCGGTGGAGCTCCGTATGGGGCCACGATCGTCGTGAGGGGTGTGCCAAAATGGGGCGGGGCCACCATGCGAACGCTGCCACTGGGGCCTTCGGTGGAGGTCCCTATGGGGCCACGATCCGCGTGCGGGGTGCGCCAAAATGGGCCAGGGCCACCATGCAAACGCTGCCACTGGGGCCTTCGGTGGAGCTCCCTATGGGGCCACGATCCTCGTGAGGGGTGTGCCGAAATGGGGCGGGGCCGCCATGCGAACGCTGCCAGTGGAGCCTTCGGTGGAGCTCCCTGTGGGGCCACGAAGCACTGTACTGGGTGGGTGAAACGCAGGGAGGAGGGGGGAGGAGGGGGAGGAGGAGGAGGAGGAGGGGAGGAGAAGGAACGCGGGGCGACGTGCCTTCAAAACGAGGACCCAACACCACAGGATGGTTGGGATATTATCCTGGCGAAGGACCCAACCATATGCAAACGTGAATACCGCAGGGCAGGCGGGACGAAGCAAAGGGAATTCTCTATAGGGCCACGATCCTCGTGAGGGGTGTGCCGAAATGGCCCGAGGCCGCCATGCGAACGCTGCCACTGGGGCCTCCAGTGGAGCTCCCTCTGGGGCCACGATCCTCGTGAGGGGTGTGCCAAAATGGGGCGGGGCCGCCATGCGAGCGCTGCCACTGGAGCCTTCGGTGGAGCTCCCAATGGGGAACCAAGATCCTCGTGAGGGGTGTGCCGAAATGGGGCGGGGCCGCCATGCGAACGCTGCCACTGGCGCCTTCGGTGGAGCTCCCTATGGGGCCACGATCCTCGTGAGGGGTGTGCCGAAATGGGGCGGGGCAGCCATGCGAGCGCTGCCGCTGGCGCCTTCGGTGGAGCTCCCTATGGGGCCGCGACCCGTGTGAGGAGTGTGTCGCAATGGGGCGGGGCCACCATGCGAACGCTGCCACTGGGGCCTTCGCTGGAGCTCCTATGGGGCCACGATCCTCTTGAGGGGTGTGCCGAAATGGCCCGAGGCCGCCATGCGAACCCTGCCACTGGGGCCTTCGGTGGAGCTCCCAATGGGGCCACGATCCTCGAGAGGGGTGCGCCAAAATGGGGCGGCGCCACCATGCGAACGCTGCCACTGGGGCCTTCGGTGGAGCTCCCTCAGGGGGCCACGATCCTCGTGATGGGATGCGCCGAGATGGGGCGGGGCCGCCATGCGAACGCTGCCACTGGGGCCTTCGGTGGAGCTCCCTATGGGGCTACGATCCTCGTGAGGGGTGCGCCGAGATGGGGCGGAGCCACCATGCGAACGCTGCCACTGGGGCCTTCAGTGGAGCTCCCTATGGGGCCACGATCCTCGTGAGGGGTGCGCCAACATGGGGCGGGGCCGCCATGCGAACGCTGCCACTGGGGCCTTCGGTGGAACTCCCTATGGGGCGAAGATCCGTGCGCCAAAATGGCTCGAGGCCGCCATGCGAACGCTGCCACTGGGGCCTTCGGTGGAGCTCCCTATGGGGCCACGATCCTCGTGAGGGGCGCGCCGAAATCGGAGCGGGGCCCCCATGCGAGCGCTGCCACGGGGCCTTCGGTGGAGCCCCCTATGGGGCCACGATCCTCGTGAAGGGTGCGCCGAAATGGCCCGGGGCCGCCATGCGAACGCTGCCACTGGCGCCTTCGCTGGAACTCCCTATGGGGCCACGATCCTCGTGAGGGGTGTGCCGAAATGGCCCGAGGCCGCCATGCGAACCCTGCCACTGGGGCCTTCGGTGGAGCTCCCAATGGGGCCACGATCCTCGTGAGGGGTGCGCCAAAATGGGGCGGGGCCACCATGCGAACGCTGCCACTGGCGCCTTCGCTGGAACTCCCTATGGGGCCACGATCCTCGTGAGGGGTGTGCCGAAATGGCCCGAGGCCGCCATGCGAACGCTGCCACTGGGGCCTTCGGTGGAGCTCCCCATGGGGCCACGATCCTCGCGAGGGGTGTACCGCAATCGGGGATGGTTGGGAAAAAAACTACAAGAAATGACAGACTTCGCAATATACATGTTACGGTTCGGAACCCGATCGCCCGACCGAGGCCTGGTGCGGACCAGCGGAGGCTCCGAGGGACCTGGGAGGCGGGCGCACCTGAGGAGGCCCTGCCAAGGGCAGTGGGCGGGGTTAAAACCTCCATGCACGGATTGACCCCGCACGGCGTCATCGAGAGCGCTGGGCCCAGCTTGGGCGACGCGGAGGGCGGGGGGGGGGACGGAGGGGAGGAGGATCGCTCGCGAAGAACTGCGTGCCACCTCTAGCACTCTAAGCGGCCCTCGCCGATGGCCGGGTGGGACGACGTGCGCGGGTGGAGCGAGGAAGAGACAGGGAGAGGGGGCGAAGACCCGGCCCAACCTGGAAGGGATAGCCAGAGCTCTGCCTCCAGGAAGCGAGCGCAGGATGAAGAACAAATATGATAATATTCGAAAGCTGGGCGAGGGCTGCCAAAACCGTGGCTGCTAAAACGGCCCTCCCGGAAGGAAAAAACAACTTCCCGGAATAAGGCGCGGCACGCGAAACAGTCAACGGGCTTCTTCCCGGAAGGACGAAGACAACTTCCCGGATGTCGATTTCGGCAGCCGCGGATTTAGCAGCCCTTGCTATGGGACCGTCGTAGCAAATGCGGCCCCGTGCGGGCACAAGCCGTCACTACCGGCCACGCGGCTAAGACAACACTCGCACGCTGCACAATTGCCTTATGTTCCGCTGTGATTTCCGTCTGTGCGGGAGCCCCCCCGAGCTTCCCAACACTCCAAAATCAAAACCACGCGACACATAACCAGTAGAGCGGAAAATAAACGCATGGACCGGCATCAAACAAAAAAACCTAGAACACGCAACGTACGAAATTCGGCGCTTAAGCGGCTCCCCGTGAAGAATAAAACGCCTCTCAAGTGCAGCGTGCTGCCGACAGACATGGCCAGGACAGCATTCACAAACTGTAGACATGTCCTACGTTTCGCTGTTGGTTTCGTCAGTGCGGGAGCCCCTCCCGAGCTTCCCAACACTCCAAAACTAAAGCCACACGACATATACACCAGCGGAGTGGAAACTAGCATGGGCCTTTACCGAACAATACATCCTTGACAACGCAACGAAAATGTCACGAAATTCGGCGATTGAGAGGCTCTGGGTGGAAATAAACGCATTGGCCGGTATCAAGCAAAACAACCACGAACACGTGAAGAACATGTTACGCAATTTGGCATTGAGAAGCTGCCGGTGAAAAATTAAATGGCTCTCAATTGCAACCTCTTCTGGGCGTGCTGCCAGCAAAGATGACCCAGACCAATGGAATCAATTGTTTGATAAATACGGGGGTGGGGAAAAAGACGAGGAAGAAGCGGAGGAAGGAGGAAGGATGAGGAGTTGGGCGACTGCACGCTCAAGTCGAGCGCTGGGGGCCTCCACAGCCACGCAGAGACCAGATCCGACCTGCGGTACGGAGTAGGAAGACGGCCACGCGAATCGGAGGACGAGAGACGAGGCGAGGAGGGAGGAGGAGGAAGGAAGAGGAGAGAAGGGACACTCGCAGAGCCTAGCGCGCCCTCAATTACTCGCCGTTGCCCGCTGCGCCCGCCCTGGGCCCTGGATCCTGCAGTTGCCGGAAGACCTCGGTGAACACCCTCTGCACGTCGAGGTCGGCGTCCGCTGCGTGGCGGAGAGTCGCGTGGGCCCTACTTGTAGCCGACGACGATCATCGCTGCCGCGCGGGCCGCCTCCTGGGGAGAGGCTCCTGTGCGCCACAGGAGGGCTTGGTCGGTGCGGGCTTCCCGGTCGCCAGGGTCTGCCAGCCCCAGCGAGGCCGCACCGAAACGCCAAAGCCGCGGGCAGCAAACATAGTGCCTGACGTCACCCTCGCCCCTAGACAACCGAAGAGGCAGCGGCCGCCGCGGGCCCCAAAGCTGCGCCCAGTGCACCCGCCCGGACTCGCGGCGCTGTCTGCTTCGGGAGCCGCCGCATGACCGAGCGGCACTGCTGGGCCCTCCGACCTGGCACAGCTGGCCGGGGTCGCGCCACTTTCGGACTTTCGCGCCCAGCCTCGCGAATCCCACGCGGAGCCAATGCCTCTGGCGCAAGAACTTCGCCGCATAGGACTGGATTCGCCGCCGCGTTTCCCGCCAGGTCGCTAGGGTGACTGGGCGGGGGTCGCGGCCCAATCCATGCTGCAGCACACGGTCCTCCGTGACACCCTGGCGGGCATCTCTGCCATCGCAAGTTGGAACTCCTGGACTGGGCCCCCGGTGAACCACGACTGACATCTCCGCTCGGCGCCCCACGAAGCCGCTGCGGCGCAGGAGCGGGCGCGCTCCAGACGGGTGCACACCTCGGCCAAGCGGACGCTCTGACGGTAGTCCCCTCCCGAAGGGGCCACCTGGAGCTGGGCCGCGGGGCCAGTGGTAGTAAGCGATTGCAGCTGGCACGAAAACCCGAACCCATCCCGCAGTAGGTGGGCAACCCCCGAGGGGAGCCATCTGTAAGGTTCGGGAAAAAGTTTCAGAATCGCCCAACGCTCCAGCGATGACCAATGCGGTGGCTCCCCATGTAACTGCCCGACATATTGCAACTTCGAGATAGCGTACACATTGTATGCGAGGGTTGTCAGGTACATGCCGTAAATGAAGCCTGCCCAGCTGCAGACAGCCTCCTTGTACTTCCGCACAGGGGCCCACCCGATGTCTGACGCCGCCGAGCCTTCCTCGAAGCCCAGGTGGGTTCAGGAGTGAGCGATGCGCACCGCGCCCCAAGCTGGCATCGGCTGCTGCCAGGTGTCCGTCGCGACGCCGAGCTGCCACGCCCACAGAAGCAACATCATGTGTACGCGACGTTCAACTGCAAGCCGGACGCCGTGGCGAAGTGCTCGAAGAGGCGGCGCAGTTACGGCCACGCCAGGGGGGCGTCGGCCTCCGCCAGAGCCAAATCGTCAGCGAAGGCGCAGCACTCACGAAGGCCTCGAACGGTGTCGAACTGCCGGTTGAGCGGCTCCGTGACGAGCACGAAAAGGAACGGGCTGAGAGGACAGCCCTGGCGTATGCCCGCTGTGATCGCGAAACCCTCCCGCCATTTGCCCGCCATCGCCAGACAAAAACATTGCCTGGCGTAGAGCGCGCGGATGGCCGCGCGGAGGCCTGGCGGCAGGCCCAGCTTCTCCAGAACGCGATGCACGTAGTCATGCTCCAAACTGGGGAACGCCGCCCGCATGTCGAAGAGGATGGAGTGATCTGGTCGTTTTCAACGGTTGCTGCCTGCATTGCTGCCTCGAGGTCGATTGTGTTGGCCAAAGTGGACCAGCCACGGAGGAAGCCCCGCTGGCCCGCGCTCACTAGACGCTCGATCGCCGGCGCAATGGCGAAGCGCAGAGCGCTGGCAAGCAGCCCGTTCGGGGTGTCCACGAGCATGATCGGCCGCGTGTCTGCTGGGCAATAGAAAGCCCCTGTGGTAGGGTCTTGCCAAATGGGTTTCTTCGGCAGCAACGCCAACACACTGCCGTCGAAGTCGCAGAGGCCAAATCAGTTGTCCCCCGAGCCGTACTAGCGCATCATCGTCTCCTCGGAGTCTGTACCATAATCGCCTGCAGAGGTGTCGAAGGGCACCTCGACGCCAACCATTTTGGGTTCCGGGTCCTGCGTGCTATGTTAAAGCACGTCTCGAAACACCACGCAGGACCCAGATCCCCAGAGGCTCAGAGAAGCGTCCACGGAAGCCCGAAATTTCGTCTCATTCCACTCGAGGCGGTGCCGCAGCCCTGCACGCCGATGCGCGTGCTCACTGCGTTCGGCTGTCCGCGGCGCTCGCGCTTGCTGTTGGCTCCTGGATCACAGTGATCATAAGTGCCGATCGGTGCACCAGCACTGCTCGTCCTCAACACCTGTACTGACCTCGAAGATGTTTGCAATAAGCTGCTGTCCGTGCCGGGCTATTCGCCAGCGTTACAATGCGGGGCGCCACGGCTCTTATTCGGACTCCGGGACGGGCCGACAAAGAAACGCGGGCCAGGTAAGGGGCAGAAACGGGCAAGGGGGCGAGGAACCGAGGAGCGAGAAGGGGAGGAGAAAAGGAAAGGAAGACGACGGGGCAGGACAGACAGGGCCGACAGACAGACGGACGGAGTTGGGCTCCCCCCAAGCCACCTTCCCCGACGCTCGGTCGCCTCCTGCCCCGGGAGGAGGCAGACAAAAAAAACGTTCGCATGCGGCCGATCTGCAGGCCGTCCCGTGCGGCCTCTGGGCCGTAAGCATTTCTTCTTGCATTGGCTGCAATGCTGTTGTCAAAATATTCACTGGGAGCGTTCCGCTACTCGCAAAGTGCCTGCTCGCAAACGCCCGAAAAACACATGTTCGCTTCGATGTAATTTATCGTAGATCCCCCGCGGCGGATCCAGGCGATTTGCGAGTAGCTACTTTGTGAGTAGAGGAACGCGCTCGTCTAGGTGTAACGAGGTCGAGTTGCCCTGAGAGGTTCCCAGACAAACGCAGTGAACACCAACGGTGTCCATGAGGACTAACTGGAAGAGGCGATGCTGATGCAGAGGTCTCATGTTCGACGAAGGCCTGCGAATACTTAGCGGACGAAGTGCGGCATGACCTAAACTGTTCCACCGTCAGGGACGCCTACCCCAGCGTGGCTGGACAATATATACCCCCACTGTGGCACGCCGGGGACTAAACTTTCCATGTGAGCGACGATAGCTTGTCTTATGCGAGATGGCACAGCGACCTTACGCGGTGGCGTACGCGGGCCGCCGCCAGCGCGACAATATCGGCGCAGACGACCCCTCTCTCTTTCGTCGCTCATGTTCCGCCGCCAGGGACGCCTGCCCCAGGGCGGCTGGGCAATTCGTCACCCACGCTGTGGCACAGCCGCCAGGGAGGGGGACTGGCGTCCCAGGCGGCGGAACGCTCCGTGTGTGTTGTGCCGCTCCTCGTCCGCCGATATCGCGGAGTGCTCTCCACGGAATGTTCTCCCCTGGTGCCTTTAAGGGGGGATAGGGCGACCCCAGTGCCCGACTTTGGGGAGCTTTTCTGACTGGACCAAAAATTTTGGGCCCAACCCTGGGATGTACATTGGGAGGGCGTCCATCCTCGATAGGGGTGCGTCGGAACAGCCCCCCAGAGGGTTTATCCCAAAGTTCCTCTTCTCGGGAGGAAGTCGAGTATTGGGGCAGAAAATCGCCAACGACCCTCCACCGCGGCTGGCCTGGGAGAGGTTGCCATGCATGGCCACCGCCCGCATGTTCTCCGTTCCCAGCCGCCAAGCGATGTCGTCCGCAATCGCCTCCGGCCGCCGGGCAAGCAACGTCGAGGGGGGGGGGGTAATACGGCAGGGGGAAGGAAGGGGGCGGGTAACAGAGGCAGAGAAAGAGAGAGAGAGAGAGAATTGAGAAAGCAAGACAGGATGTATACGGAGATGCACACGAACGATACGGTCAAGCACAATGGGTGAGGAATGCGCACGAACATACACATACGCGTATCTGTTGATCCAACGCGCTGAAGCCATCGGGGCCAAGAAGACTGAACGGATACGCTCAATCGAAATGACAAGATTTTGTAGGAGCGTGAAAAAATCCGCAAGCCTCGAACCGTACGGACACGGACACAAACACAGACACAAATACGCAAACATCGCACGAACATGTTTCCATCCAACGCCAACCTGTGATGACAACTGCGCGTCAAACTCTGGCGCGCTGCGCGAACAACAAAACCAAACCACGAAACTTGATCCGTAACCCGAGACGCAAATCACGGACGCAACGTAACGTCCGCCACCGTGCCGCTGGGCACGGAGTGGGCGCGCGTCCTCAGGTCCACTCACCACCCCATCTAAGCCTCAGTCCTCACTCCTGAAGACTTCTGTAGGGGTTCGGAGCCTCTCGGGCCAAATCCTCTGGGGCGGCCCGCGGTCCCCCCGCGGTTCCCCCGCGTCTTGCCGCTTGACTGCTTCGGGCCGAAGAGGGCCCCAAGGCAGGCTCAGAAGGCTCTAAAAAGCCCCCAAGACGGTCCAAGAGGGCCCCGAGTCGCCGAACGATCGCTCCAAGACGCTCAAGATGGCACCCAAACAGCCACAGAGGCCTCCAAGAGGCCTCCCAAGAGGCCCCACGAAGCCAACATTCTTGAGTTGCCTTAGGTGTTTGAAAGATGTTGGTGTTCTCGCCTTTTCGGCTTCCCGGCGCTTCCAGACGGCCCTAGATGCCCCCGAGAACACCCCAAGGCGGCCCAAGAGGCCTCCAAGAGGCGCCGAAAACATGCCAAGAGGGTCCCAAGGCAGCCCAAGAGGCGCCCAACACAACCCAAGAGGGCCCTAAGACGGCCCAAAAGGAGGGAGCACGAACCTCACAACATCCGAGCCTTCCGCCCCAAGATGCCACCAGGAGACTTCAAGAAACGAGGCCCCAAGATACCCCAAGAGGTCCTTAGGATGCCCTCAACAAGCTTGCACCAAGTGTTCCAAGAGACCCCGACAGGCCTCCAAGAGTGCTCTAGTCCACGACCCAGGCACGGTGGCGGGATTGGCTGAAGGCCACAAGAACATACAACATCACAACGGATGTAGCACGCCTTCTTGTAACAGGTTACCAATGTTGGTTGCGTTTGCCGAACAATTACGTTTAATTGAGTCGGGCGCAGCCTCACCAGGATGAGTACAAACCAGCAAACCTCACCAAAACAGCACAGCGGTAACAAAAACGGCACGCGCAAATGTCGGGAATCACAAGGTCGGAATATCAGGGGATAAGGTTCGCACACCGACCCCTGCATCGGCATTACATCACTTTGCCTCGAAACTTCTGAGCATGATGTGAGAACTCCCTGGTGAAAAAACCTTCGGGGCCAAGACTAGTAAATGTTTGAACGGCCCAAGATTGCGGCAGCCGCGTATCTTGACATCACGCGAACCATAGCAGGCGGCCGCAGCCGCGGGGAGAGAAGGGACGAAAAGTACATGTCTCGCCGCTGGGAGCGCTGCTAACCCTCCCTGAGAGAGGACGGGCGGGGGGTGTCCTCCACTCTACAAGTCCTAACAATACAAGGTCGGTCTTTAACCCCCTCCAATCGTGGAAACAAATTATCCCCTCGACGCCTTTCTTGACGGCTGGGGTTCCACCAATTATGCAACATGACTATTTCTCCGCGTCACCCGCCGGCCGCGCAACAACGATGGAGGACGGGGGGAGGAGGAGGAAGAGGAGGAGGAGGAGGAGGAGGGGCGGAGCTTCCTCACCGCCGAGAGAAACAGGAGGGGTCCTCACAACTGAAGACCTACCTCGGTTACGGCAGGTTCGTGACGTGACGACCTGGGCGTGGGTTCCTGACACCGAGGGGATCGTTCAACCTTGAACGATCGGCGGTTTCCGAAACGTCGGATGGTTCAACATCGACCGATTCTGGGTCGCCGGCGGCGTTCAACGTTGAACGCCAGTGGCGGGAACGCCGCTGGTCGACATGACGCGAACCTACCGTACTTCTTCTCCACATCCCCTTCTTTGTCCACCGCTGCTCCGCTGCTGCAGGGAGGCCTTCTGGTTGGCGAAGACGATTGCCCTTCCCATCTTGCCGTCCTGAGGCGGCATTTGAACAAGGTCGAAGACCAAGAGGAAGGTACTGAGAGGGAGGCGAAGACATCTACCCTTGGAGCATCTACTTTTGGAGCGCTCTTGGACAGCTCCCACTTCTCGTGAGTAGACAATTTCTACAAGCTTCTGAGTCTGCCATATTCTGGGAGTGTCTCCTGAGGCAGCTGTTCGGACGTCACCCAAGCGTACAATGGGGGCGCGGATAACAGCACGATGCAGTGTCGCACATACCGCTGCGGGCTGAGAACACTGCTTCCCACGGTAGATCCACCATATGATGGAATCTTCTGGTGCCGATCCTTGCCACAAGCAAATGTGCCCTCAAAGGGGATTATTTGTTTCTGAAGAACTGGTGGGTGCCAAACGCGATAATCGCCGGGTTCTCCGGCCTGCTTGGTCGTGTTTCCTTACAAAGAAAGTATCCGGGGTTGCTTAGTCTTGCTTCCGTACCAGACGTTGCCCAGGTTTCCTTTGGTTCCTTGGTCATGTTTTCTGGGGCCTGATGCCCTGTTTCATTGCTCTGGGTTCCTCGGTTCCTTGGTCTTGTTCCCTCGGTCTTGATTTCTTGGTTCGTTGGTCTTGGTTGCCTTGGTTCGTTGGTCTTGGCTCCTTTGGTCTCGCTCGCTTCGTGGTAGCTCCTTGGTTCCTCGTTCTTGGCGTGTTTGTTCCTAGGTTCTTGCTCTTGGACTCCACGGTCTTAGCCCCTCGGTTCCTTGCCCCTTGCATCCGTTGTCTTCTTGCCCTACTGCATGAACAGGATTCCTTGGTCCTGGTTGCTAGATTCCCTGATATTGGTTACTTGGTTGCTGGATTCCTCGGTGCTGGTTCCTTAATCTTGGTTCCTTGGTTCCTCCGTGCCTTGGTCTTGTTTTCCCCTAAACGCCTATACGCATCACGAGGGTCAGTGTGATCCTACAGACACAACGAGCACCGAGAACCGTCAGTCTGGGAAGAGAAAACCACAACGCAGACACTCGACAATATACCAGGAAACACTACAGCCGCCGCGCGGCCGGAAACGCGACGGCATCAGGAGAGGGGGGGGGAGGACGATGACGACGACAAGGAGGGGGGCCCGACGACGACGACGACCACACAAGCGGGCGGCCCCCCGAGGATGTGCTGGCACACGCCACCAAACAACTTTGCTCCGCCCCCCCTCCCAACCCGACCGTGGCATTTAACCCGCCGAAGGCCTTTCTGCGGCCAGTGGGCGAGCGAGGCAGGTCTTCCCAACATCCTCTTCATCCTGGTGTTCCTCCTCTCTGGCGCTCTTGAATGCCAGCGTGCGCGCGAAGTTACAGCATGATGCTTGCAAAGTGACATGCTCAAAGGCATCCCCTACACCAAAGCTGCAAGGCTTGTGTAGGGACACTGGGGCCCACTTCATCCCCATCCTTGGAGCTGCACGACGTCCCTGGACGTTCCATGTACGCTGGCATTACCTCGGATGGGGTTGGCGGATGCCGCGAAAGTCTGCAGAGACCGCAGATAAGTGGGCAAGTTTCAAGAGCACGTGACGCATGTATCGTCGTATGGGCGCGCCCCCCCGTCCGCATTGGTGACGGAGTTGAGGGCGTTCACTAAGACGTCGAATTTGTCCCCGTAGCCCACGTCCTCGAAGCGCTGCTCGACATTCGAGGTGGTGGCCCCGACCTCTACTGCTATCTGGCAAGCTGGGCGCCAACAAGAAGATGAAAGCCCCGCAAGACATCGCCGATGGTTCGGCGATAGGCACCCGACCGCGAACCTGGACGATACTTGGAGAGGCGGGCTATCGGACCCGAATCGGCGATGCGTCTGGGGGCAGGGCGTAATCCCTGGGCAAGGATGGGCCTGGCCAGGATCGGCGTTGGTGTACAGTTCGAATCCTCGTGATCCACTCCTCCTCCTCGAGGGGGGGCCAACTCATGGAGGCATACGTCGACCTAGACTCGGCAACGCATCACCGATAGATCGGCGAGAGGTCCCTGATAGCGCCTCCGCACGGTCCTAGGCGGGGCGGGATATCGGGCCCCCATCGGCGAGGAGCGGGCGATTGAGGGTCGATGTGTTCCCGCCTGGGCCTGTTCCCCCCCTGACGTTGCCCCTGATCTTGTGTGCACCCACAGAAGCTGCACGCCGAGACCACCGGCCCCTTGACAGTGACACAGGGCTCCATGACAGAGACACCCCAGACGAAGAGCACTCCAGGGTTGAAGCCCCAAGCACGAATACCGCGAGGAAAACACCCCCAAAACTACGGCAAGTGCACGTCGTGACGCACGGATCGTTCAGCCTGGGACGACCAACGGCTTTCCGACCGCGAAGTCGTTCCGTGCTGGCCGACCGCCAAGCCACCGGCGGCGTTCTGAGTACCGTGGCGGCCCGGGCGGAGTCGCTGCCGACGGTGCGAGCCTGCCGCACGGTTGACAGAACGGCCCACTCCCACCTCATCCAGGACCCCCGCGTGCCCGACCCAGTGATCCCGGGGGTCCTGGCTGGGGGTGGGGGGGTGTTCTGCTGTTCTGAGGGGGCAAAGAGACCACCCTCACCCCCAGCCAGGACCCCCTGGATCACCCGGTCGGGAGTGGGGGTCCTGGGTGGGGGAGGAGGTGGGTTGTGATGTCCTCAAGGGTTTTTGTTCAGCCTCGTGCCAGCTGTATGCACGTCAAGTGCTCAAGCCACGACCGCAATTGCCCATCGGCTTTTGGCCTGTCTTCGGCTGTCCTCGGTGCCGTGCCCCGAGCACTGTGAGTCGGGTGCGTGAAGGCAGTGCAGGGCGCGGGCCACCCCCCTCGACGGCCTCTCCTGGCAGCAGAACGGAGAAATGACGTCGCTTTGAACGTTTCGGCCCAAGATTTTTGTTTGGGGGGGGGTCAGCGGCAAGGGCGGACACCAACGCGGTCGTTCAGCTGGCGAACTTTTGCCAAGCACAGCGTGCAGAGGAGAAAAGGGAGCGGAGGAAAGCAGCCAAGTGCCGAGCCTGTGGTGCGTTCAGCCGAAGCTAGAAGGTACCCCCATCTCTTCACCCCGAGTGGAGGAATGAGGAGTTGGACTCGAAGTCGGAGGAGCAGGAGGGAGAAGGGAGGGAGGGGGACGGACCAGAAGCGGAGCTGAGCCCTTGGAAGCACACCCCTGCCTCACCCCGCCCGCAGGTGAGGGCGACACTCGTGGCCGGGAGAGATGCTCATACGCACGGCCTTGCGCTCTGGAGCCATCGACTGGGTCCCCGCGGGTACACGGCTAGAGTACGCGGATACCCCGCGCGGAACGTATCCAGGGGGACGCGTCTCCACGGGGTCGCGCTTGGGTATCCAGACCGCGAGGGCGTGGATATGGGTAGGGTTGTCGCTCGGGAGACAGCCGTGGTCAGTGCGCTGTACAAGTCCGCTGGGCTCGGGACTGCGATCGCGCACCCCAGCAACTTCCCGCTCATCTCCACCCTTGAGAACCGACGACTCGAGCCATGCCCCTCGGACCTTGCCGACATTGATCTGCAGGTAGGACGAGTCGAGAAAGTCAAGGGCCATGTTCTGCATCTCCTCTCAGGGTTCCCGCGCTTCTCTTCCAGGCGGCGCGGAGCCATGCGGCGGAGAGGGGCAGCGGCGCGGGAGCAGCGACGACAAAGGGAGTGGCAACGACGACAAGGGGAGTGAATGTGGTATGCGGTATACGGCTTTGGCTGTACGCAGACAGGCCCCCCCCCAGGTAGTTCCGCCTGGCCTGCCGAGACTTCGTGGGACTACCTGGGGCCTGTCTGTGCGGAACACCGAGCCAGATCAAAGGGGGGGATTTCACGGATTTCGGCAATCTAGTGATAAACAGGCTGAGCTGAGCTCAGCACTTGGGGAACAGGTCCCGATCAATCCTGTCGAGGTATTCGCGCCTGGCCTTCGTGATTACGTGGGGGCGACAAGGACTATCTAGGTACATGAGCTAGGCCTGCCCGAAAACAAACATATCATGGGGCGTGGGGCGCGAAGCGGGCTGGCGAACGACAGAGGCTGGCAGAGCGGGCCACTGCACGCAACGCCCCGGGCTGGACACTGCGACGCGGGCATGTACACATCTATCGCCACCATGCCTCTGGACACGGAGTGGGCGTGTCCTCAAGTCCTTTACCTAATCCCTGGAGCAACAGTCCTCAATCCTGGGAAGCCTTTGAGGGGCCCAGACCCGAGATTCCGAAATCTCTTGGGGCTTCCCGCGTACCCCTGGGGTTCCTGGCATCTTGTCGCACGACATTTTCATGCCCAAGAAGGCCTCCGGACGGGGCAAGACGGCACCAACAGGCCCCCAAGTCGGTCCACGATGGCCCTGAGACGCACAATGATCGTTCCAAGATGTCCAAGAGGGCCCCAAGACGGCTCAAGAGGCCGCCAAGACGCCCCAAGATGCCTCCAAGAAACCGCCCAAGAGCGCCCCGAGAAGCCCAAATCATTGATTTGTCCTAGGTTTTAGACAGATTTTGGCATTCTCGCCTTTTCGGCTTCTCGACGCTGAGGCCCCCCCAAACGCCCCTCACGTTTGCGCTTCCTCGAAATAGGAGGACGAGGAGGAAGCCGGAAGCAAGCCATGGATGAACAAAATGAACCTGGTGCAACGCCAATGCGGAGAACACTTCATTTTACATGGGCGCATTGCGTGGCATTGCTTAGCACATTGCTTGGCGAGGCTTGACATTGCTTGGAATTGCGTGGCATTGCGTGGCATTGGTTTGCATTGCGTTGCCTTGCTGCATTGCTTTGCCTAGCGAGGCAGCAGGGGACCTAAACAAAGACACCACTACCAACAAACTAAGACCAAGGAACCAAGGATCCAAGATAAGGCACCAAGGAACCAAGAGCAAGGAACCAAGGAGACCAGTGATCCCGAGGAAGGCAGCAATGAACCAAGACCAAGGAAGCGAGGCAACAAGATCAAAGACCCCCGAGGAACGCCTCTGGCACCCACCAGTTACTTCAAAAACCACAAAAGGAACCCGCAGACAAAACCTCATTGGGGAATGATAGCCCGAGGGCGGACACGTGCGGGGGCCCGAAACGCCCGACGCGGTGAGAGGACCGCGACGCTTGGGATCTGACCTGGCCGCACGAGACCGAGCTCCATGCCTTGTCGGTGTGCGAGGCCCCCCACCCTCCCTCCTGCAGGTCCCCCTCCCCTTTCCCTCCCTCCTCCTCTCCTCCCTGCCAATTCCTGCGGGCAGAGAATTCGAAAAATCGCGCACTCACCAGTCCAGCCTGCCTGCTGCTCCTCCTCCTCCGAATTCCTTTATGTGCCTTCCTTCCTCCTCCGTGCCTCTCTCCCTCCACTCCGTCCTCCTCCTGAGTCCTCATTCCTCACCCCCCCTACTCGGCATCCTCCTCCCCGTGAGGAGGGGGCGAAGGAGGAGGAGGAGGAGGAGGAGGAGGAGGAGGAGGAGGAGTGAAGGAGAGGAAGTATGAGGCGGAGGTGACTAGGGAGCTGGGGGAGGGAGGAGGAAGGGTGGAGAAGCACGCCCACCAACTAACCCACCTGCTCGGGTCCTCGGAAACTTTGCTTTCCTTGTATCACTTTCCATAAGGGTCCCCGGAAGGCTCGGCCCCTTCCCAGGGATCAGATTTTCATTCTGAGCCGTTTCTGACGGCCCCAGGGTCCGCCGAAGGCACGCCGAGGCCGAAAGCTGAAAAAACATCTTCCTCGTCGTCGTCGTCCTCCTCCTCCTCGTGGGGCCAGGAGGCCAGGAGGGCGCGTCCCTCGCGAACGTCGCGGAGAACATGATGGTCTGGCGGCCAGCACCGGCCTGCTTCATGCCGTGATCCTCGCCATCCCACCGCCGGAGCCATTTCTCTCGCCCGCCTCCCCCCTCCCCATGCCTCCTCCTCCCAGACATCGACTGCGACGAGGGGCACGTCATGGGCCGAGGAGGCCCGCCCGTCCCGCCCGCCCGCGGATGCTGCCCACACCCAACACCAAGCCCATATCTTCCTAACCGTCACCACCGTCTCAACGGAATCTCCATCATCACCATCACCACCACCATCCTCACCACCACAACCTTGTTTTTCTCTAGCGGCGGCGGCTGAGCTGCCGCTGATTCCCGCCACGCCCCCCAGCCAGCGGCCTCGCCACTACCATCGGATTGGCCTGGGGGAAAAGATGTGCTGAGAGCAGGGAATTCGACCTCTGGGTCTCCTCAGCAGACGAACAGAACAAATACACAAGCATAAAAGTGTTTGCGTACGCAACTGTTTCTTCTTCGACTGAGTCCAAACGCCCAGCTGCGAAGCCCCCTCCCAACCACAACCGCTATCACCTGCCCACCATCATCACCACCATCGTCATAATCATTATCATCACCACCACCACCACCACCACCACCATCATCATCATCATCATCATCATCATCATCATCATCAGCATCAGCATCAGCATCAACATCATCATCATCACCATCATCAACATCCTCATCATCCTTATCATCCTCATCATCTCCCTCTTCCTCCTCCTCCTCCAAATCATCATCATTTCCATCATCTTCATCATCATCATCATCATCATCATCATCGTCGTCATCATAATCATCATCACAAGCAGCATCGTCATCATCATCATCATCATCACAATCCTCATCTTTATCAGCATCCATATCATCATTATCCTCGTCCTCCTCCACATCAACAGCATCATCACCATCATCATCACCACCATCACCATCATCATCACCACCATCATCATCACCATCACAATCACCAGCACCACCATCACCACCATAATCATCACACATAATCATCACCATACAGCAGCATCATGATCATCATGATGATGATGATCATCATCATCAGCATCATCATCATCATCATCACCAGCATCATCATCATCATCACCATCATCATTATCATCACATCACCACCATCCACCACCATCATCACCATCATCACCTTCAACACAACCACCAACATCACAACACACATCACCATGATTCTCTATGTCCTCACCGTCATCAACACGACCACCTCCTCCCCCTGCTCCGAGGAAACGTGCAAGTCTGGGCAAGTCTGGACACCACGCAAGGGAAACATTGTCGGGCGGCCGTGGGGGTTGTCGCCAGCGGCGCCGCGTGCCACAGGCTGGGGCGTTCGCGCAGCGACACCTCCCTCCCTCCTCCTTCTCGTCGCCCCCCCTCCTGATCATCTTCCTCCCATTCCCTTCCTCCCTCAGCTCAGCCTCCTCCCTCACGGTCATCTGTCTCCTCCTGCTCTTCCACTTTCTCGTCTGCCTCCTACTCCACACCTACTTGGTTCCCTTTCCACATACATAGCTCCTCTACTTAGGCGCAACGAAAGTTTCCTTTGAAACATGGACGACCTCCAGACGACCCAGACAGGATGCCGGGCGGCCCCATGGCCCAAAGATGGTTCCACGACGGCCTCAGACGGGCACGAAAATGACCTTGGGGCGACCCCAAGAAGACCCCGTGGCCCCTGCAGGATCCAGACGCAGCGTCGAAATGGCCTGGGGGCGAATCCAAGATGGCCCAAGATGTGAGCGATGGCCCGGATACCAGGCGCGGTGGCCCCAGAGCGACCCCGAGGTGGCCAGAGCATTCCCAGAGTACAACACCATGGTCTTAAGAGGACCTGGAAATGATTTCAAGAGGACCTCAAGAAGACCCGAACATGTCATACATTCGCGGGATTGGGCCCCACCGCGAGATTTATCCAGACCATATTTTTCATGGGTGGGATCTATGGCTGGCTGGACTAAAATTATATAATTACATGGGGAACTACTCGCCAATGATCCCGCCGAGACCATGCAAGAGGGATATCTTGCTAGCTTCTGGGGGGGAGGGAGGTTCAACGCATCCTGCCCCCCAGCCCCATCGGGGCCGTTGCCAAGAGAACTGCAACGTAGGCGAGCACGCAATGCCATCGGGCCCAATTCAAAAAATTCCAGGAATTTTCGGAGCGGCAATGTATGTCGCGCCCCGAAGCCGGTCGAAAGGGCGGGACGGGCGTTTCACTCGAGAATTCCGGACCAATTATGATCCTGGACCTCAGACTTTACAACAACTTCACGGATGGAGGGCGGGTTGTTTCTAAAAAGTGACTGGTGCCTTAGCCTCGCGCATATCCGTCTTTAAACATGTGCAGGAATGTTTCACGGGTGATGCTTCCAAACTGTGGCTCCCGCCTGAATGCCGCGCACATCCGTCTCAAACAATCGTAAGGAGTTTCGCGGGAGGAGGGCGGGTGGTTTTCAAAATGTGGCTCTCGCCCGAGCGCCGTGCACACTCGGATTACACCATTGCCGCAATTTCTGGAGGGCGGCTCCTTTTCAACATGTGGCACTCGCCTCAGCGCCGCGCACGTTCGTTATAGGAGTTTGCAACAGTTCACGGATTCTCTAACTAACGTCAATGAGATGGTGTTCTTGCACACGTGGGTCTGTCAGGGCGCAACAATTACGTTGATGTGTGGTGTTGAAATCACAAGAGGGGCGTTCTGGCGCGATTCAGGATCGTAGAGACGCACCAACAACGGTAATTCACGGCGTTGCAATCCTAGGAATGATATTCTGGCACAGTTCAGGATGTTCAAGCGGCTGTTTTCAAACGGGGCACTTCCTTCAGCAAGTAGGGGCCTATGAAGAGGAAACTTGGAGGGTACAAATGGGTGCTACATGCTCATCTATGGCATACTCATGTAGTCCAGCATGGCTGGCGTCCACTGCGCGTCATCATGTTGAGGCGGGAATGAGGCGCTCGAGCGCTGTCTGTTGGCGGTAACGCATCGCCCAGCTATTTATTGTCGCTAGAACAAGCATAATTGAACCCTTGTGTTGCAAAGCGCAACATGCGAGTTCACGCTTTGGACAAGCACAAACTTTGAACTCACACGTTGGGGGAAAAACGCGCACGATGTGAATTCACACTTGCCTGTTCGAGTTTCCTTATGATGATCAGGCCAGAACTGTGAATTCATGCTCTGGATACACGCAAAATGTGACTTCGGACTTTGTGGAAGCGCAACATGTGAATTCACATGTTGGAAAATCTCGGCTACTCGCAAGAGTGACCCTGGCCAAGAGTGACCGAAGTACGCGGCCAAGGGGGCCCCTTTGGGGGACACCATCAGGCGCGCAAGCTGCTGCTATCGCATCGCCAAGGTAGTGAATGCCAACCATACAGGAGTATTTGAATGGGCTGTGCATAAGACATAGATGGTCCATTCAGCATTCATTGAAGAACCTCTGTTGCGGACCCCTTCTATCACCCTCCGATATATCGTTGATGAGTCTTGGGTTTGCACTGATCCTCTTCCTACTCGTCCTCTTCCTCACCCTCCTCCTCCCTCCGCCCTCCCCTTCCACCTTTCTGCATCCTGTGGCGCCGCTCCCCGTCCTCCTCCTCCTCCTCCTCCTCCTCTTCCTCCTCCTCCCTGTCCTCCACCTGTCTCCTTGCTCCTCCTCTTCCTCATCATACTCCTCCTGCTCATTCTCATCCTCATCGAATCGTGACCCTCCTCCTCCTCGGGCTGCGCCCTGGGGTGATATCACCATGGAGACGCAACAATATCGAGCCTTGATGTCGAGTGCGCGACGAAGGCTGGGATCAAGAAGCATGGCAGAGGAGGGATGAGAGGGAGGAGGGGTCGGAGGCGGAGGGCAGGAGGAGGGCAGAGCGAGGAGGCGTAGGGAGGAGGGAGCTTCGAGGAGGGCACGAGGAGGGCAGGAGGCGGAGGCCAGGAGGAGGAGGAGGAGGAGGAGAAGGAGGAGGCCAAGACGGCAACGGGAAGGCGGGCGGGGCCGTGCGCCCCCCCCGGGCACACGCGGCAGCCCCCGCACCCGCCCGCGATCTCCTGGATGATCTCGCGGATCTGCGGCTCGAAGCCCATGTCCAGCATCCGGTCGGCCTGCGGCGGTGCGCGCGGCCCCCGCCCCTGGCGCAGGCACAGAGAGCACCCGCGGCGCCCCGCAGGGTGCCGCAGAGCGACGGACCGACGGGCCGAGAGGCGGAGGGCGGCGCTGCAGGTCGACGGGGTCGGAGCGACCCAGTGCAGCAGCTGACTGGGACGCAGCCGGGTAGGAGATGGGGAGTCCACCTCCCCAAATGCCACATGGACTCCACGAGCGAGCGGCAGACATATCCGTACCCGCACCCTTGCGGTCTGGATTCCAGGGCGCGCACCCGCGGATAAGCGGTCGCATGGATACGTTCCTCGAGGGGCATACGCGAACACGACGCCCCATATTCGCGGGGTCGCGGCCCAGGGGCCCGGCCCGCCAGGCCGCGGATACAGATATGTTTCTCGCCCACGACCAACCCCGCCCCACCACCACCCACCCCACCCCAACCGCGGCGCTCACACAATTCCACGGGAGGTCGAGTGGCGTCACTGCATTGCAAGGCGAAACCGGGTCACGCTTCGCGTTGATCCCACGTGGCTTAGCAAACGGGTGGACAACGCAAGGCGGAGCACGTACAGACGCGGCAATCACAAAGTCAAGCTGCGAACAAAACTTTCAGGTTTCCTGGGACGCATAGAAGATGGAAGCAGCGAGTAAGGGCGCGGGGCGGCCGGAAAAACCAGTCCACAAGATACCTTCCTGTCCCCCTTCCTTCTAGCCACTGCGCGCGAGTGCGGCCGTGACCGTAGCCGTGGCTGCTCAGACCCAGGCCAATCTGACGAGGCGACGTGGCCGGCGAAGCTTACAGAGCCGGCCTGCTGTCACCATGATCGAGGATTGAAGCTATTGGACACGTTTCGGGGTTTGGGGTCTTCTGTGTAGGAGGGCCCAGGAAGTCTCGGAGGACCATCCTAACCTGCAGAAAGATACCTCTGGAGGTCCCCGCAGACCTCCAAGGACGTAAGGTCCAAGGGGATGGATTGATGGAGGTTAGAGCTTGTTGTTGCTTGATGTTATCAATGCTCTCCATCCGCCATGCCCCATGACCGTCTTGCGTTTTGATCGAGCCTCACGTCGCTATGCTGTCGGACGACGGTTCAGTTCTAAGAAAGAGCGTGTTCTACCGCTGCTGGCGGAAAACTGGGGGGGGGTCACTACCGGTTCGAACCCCTCCCCCCCCCCTCCGGAAAACCGGGGGGGGGTCACTACCGGTTCGAACCCCTCCCCCCCCCAGTTCATCATGAAAAGGGGGGGGGGCACTACCTGTTCGAACCCGCTCCCCCCCCCCCCTCCCCTTCGAACTCGAAAAACCGGGGGGGGGGTCACTACCGGTTCGAACCCCCTCCCCCTCCCCCCCCCCCCGAAAACCGAGGGGGGGTGCGGACAGTGGTGGGGGCGGTGGTGGTGGGGACAGTGGTGAAGGGACAGCGGGACAGTGGTGGGGACAGTGGGACAGAGCTGGGGACGGTAGTGGTGGGGACAATGGTGAGGACGATGGTGGGAACAGTGGGGACAGTGGTGGGGACAGTGAGACAGTGCTGGGGACGGTAGTGGTGGGGACAATGGTGAGGACAATGGTGGGAACAGTGGGACAGTGGTGGGGACGGTGGTGGTGGGGACAGTGGTGTGGGGACAGTGGGAACGTGGTGGAAACAATAAGACATTGGAGGGTACAGTGGTGGTGGGGACAGTGGTGAAGGCGGTGGCGAGGACGGCGGTGGGACAATGGGACAGAGGTGGAGAAAGTTGGGAGAGTGGAGCCGTGGTGGGAACAGTGGTGGGGACAGTGCGACAGTGGTGGTGGCACTGGTGGGGACAGTAGGGGCGGCGGTGGAACCAGTGTGGGGACAACGGTGGTGAGGACAGTGGCGCTGGGAACAACAGTGGGGGATGTGGTGAAGACGGGGGTAGGGACCGGGAGTCGTTTGCTGGCGGTGAGAGGGGGGGTGTGGGGAGGGGTTCGAACCCGTAGTGACCCCCCCTCTCCGGTTTTCGAGGGGGGGGGGGTTTGAACCGGTAGTGACCCCCCCAGGCTTTGGAGGGGGAGGGGGGGGGGGGTTATGGGAGAGGGGGTTTCGCTGGGGGAGAGGGGGAGGGGGGGAGGGGTTCCAGCAGGGAGGGGGGGATTTTCGGAGGGGGGGGGGACCCCCGGGCTCCGGAGGAAAAGGGCGGAAATTTTCCACAGTAAAGCGACGGTGGATCACGCTCTCTCAGATCTAACGAGCAAACACTTTCGCTACCCAACTCTACACACATCATATTCACGGAGTATTCGGTTCCGCCACGGTTCGATGTCGCAGGCAAATGGGAACTGTATGACGTTCGGGAGCTTGGGGTCGTTGTCAAACCACTCTTTTGGTTTTAGGGTGCCCTGGGGATATCCTGCTATTGTGTATCCTCGGAAGTGTTTGCGGCTATGGTGGCACCATTGGCTTACGATGCTTACTATCCGTTTCGGAGATCGCCGAGCATGGCCTCGGATACGGTCCAGTTCGAGGTCCTCCAGGGGCTGCGATGTTGTATGCTCTGGAATTTGGATGGGATCGAATGAGCCGGATTTTTTCAGACGTTCACTCGGATTTTCCTGGGATGCTCTGTGGCCGAGCTTTCTGGAGACTTGGTAGGCGACCCGCCTGAAACTTTGCTAGATTACTTTGCTGCCACTGTTCACCCTAGGCTTTGGGCGGGATGCTACTTAACACTGGCACGGGAAAGAGATGCAACACGGGGTACTTAACATTGGCACGGGAAAGAGATGCAACACGGGGTGGACCAGCACTCTTACCGTCGGTTGATTGCGCACTTGAGGTCGGACAGGCACGGTGAACAACTCTGCGAACGCATGGTGTCGACTGCTGACGGGGTTACGGGCCAGAAAGCCCAGGAAAATCTGCTGCTATCGCCTCTGATGGAATGGGCGCCTTGCGTTGGGCCAGAAGCAAAGACGCCGCCGGTGCGGCGGGCGAGAGGGCCCCTTGCACGACGCCCCCGCACAGACCCCACCCTCCCCAGTGATACCGAAACGCCACCAAGGCGACCCAAATGCACCAGAACACGCAGGGATGGGCGGGCGGGCGCCTCGCCTGTCTTGGCCCAGACCGCGAGGCCGAAGCAGGGCCCCACGTAGGATGGATGTTTGTTCCCTTGCCCCCGCGCCGGGCGGAAACCATCGCGCGAAAACGGGCCCCTTGAGGCCCCTTCGCGCCGGATGCCTGCCTTCCCGCCTCCGCGCCAGGCGGACTGTAGAGTTCAGCAAAAACCCTGCCCCCGCCGAAAGAGAAATCCGCCGCTCTCGCGAGAGCTTCCGAAGCCATGAAGCCCCGGGCACACAGAAGCACGTGAACCCCATGAACCAAAAGGAAAAAGCAATCGGCGGGCCCCGTCTCAGTGGCAGATGTTCCTCCCATGCGAAATCTCCGATTCGGGGGGTATGAATATCTGCTGCCTTCGCTTCTGGCGCAGAGAGCGCGCCTGCGTTGGGCCAGAAGCAAAGACGCTGACGGCGCGGCGGGCGACAAAGCCCCTTGCGCGACGCCCCATTGGCCAGGGCTCGACGCGCCCGCCCCCAGAGGCACCCGCGACGCAGGCGACTCGTGCCCCGAGCCGCGCGCGCGGAGCGGCGGTGGCCATTTGCAGAATGACAACTGCAACCGACGTCTTTTTTCACGCTTCGGCTCCGGAATCGCCGTCTGACGACTCGGAAAGCTCTGCCGCCCGCTGAGCGCCGAGCACTTCGCCCTGCGCCTGGGCGGGCGCGTTGCCGAAAGCGGCCAGACCATGCCAGCCGCCGGAGTAGTGCAACGCCGGCACTCCTGCGTGGCGCAGCGCGTCGTTGGCCCACCCACGGCGGAAGCAGCGGGTCCCCCACTCAGCCCCTCGCGGCAAGCCGATAGCAAGGGCAGCCGTCCTGAGCGCTGCGAGCGCCCTGTCGCGCTGCAACGACGGGAACATTTTGTCTTGCTGCCACCGACGACGCAGGGCGCTGACGCCGCACACATCCGAAAACGTAACCTTGCAGACGCAAGGTCGCACGACGTGGGCCGGATTGTTCTGCGCCTTCCGCCCGTTGAATACGACGGTTGCTGCAGGAGCGCCCTCGCGCGCGATGTTGCTGAAGATTGAGTGATCTGCGCCGCTCCCGAATAGAAGAACCTCACAACCATGCCGCAAGGTGGCATGCCTTGCCACCACCCAGCCACCCGCAAGTTCTACATCCCCCGACGTCTCGCGCGCGGGCGCCGCATGGTCGCGGACTTGCTTGGCTGTCGCGCTGGCCTTTGACCGGGGAACAAAGATAGAATTCTTGATCGCCCCCTTGACGAGCGAGCTGGCATCAGCAAGCGCGCCCAACGGCGTCTGGAGCAAACGCAGCGCGGAACGCAAATGCGAGCAGTACCTCGGAAGTGTGGAAGCACGAAGAATGGTGAACACCAACGCCGACAACACAACCTCGTCCGGCGGCCATTCCGACGCGCCGGCCGCCTCGGCAAATTTGCCCCGCAGTCGCGCTGCCGACGCGCGCTGCGGCCCGCTCTTTTCTCAACTTTCCATTTCTTGCAGCAGCAGGCGGCCGAGCAGCAGAGATTCCCGCGTCTGCTCCGAAGCGCCGGCCAGCTACTCTGCCCGCGCCGACGGCAGCGACAAGTGCGGCCCCGCTGCCAGGGCCGTCGCGGCAGGCGCCTTGCAGACGACCGTGATGGCCTCGGCCAGCGCGACAGTGGGGGGCGCAACCTTGCGCGCCCTAGCCTGCACCAGAACTTCGATCGCCGCGGCCGCGCAAGCGACGCTGGGCGGAGCTGGCCGGGAGCCCCAAAAATCGGTTCCCGGCCTGCTTCCGGAACTGGGCAGGGCCTCCTGCCGGCACAGTCGGCCGTCGCCTCGCCGCGCGCTTTGGTGCACAGGCCAACGCGCGGAAGAAAGCGCCCGACAACGTCCTCAAGGCTGACCAGACTTCCCGTAACTCCTCCAGACTAAAACCTTGCAGGTCGCTGCTGGGCACCGCTCCGCCGTCTGCCAACTCCCGAAACAGGCGATCCGGGACGGTCTGGGTGGCAGGGCGGCGGCGAGCGCGCCAACGCACCATGGAACCACTCGCAGAGACCAACCGGAATCTCCGCCCCGACTGTCTCGCGGAGCTCTGCAGGGATCGCGGCGAGCATCGGGCGCCGCCGCGCCTGGCCCGCGGGGCGTCGAGGAACTGGGATTGACTGCTGCTGTGTGACGACGGCCGCCTATTTGAGCCAACGGCCTCGCCTGTCTTGGCCCAGACCGCGAGGCCGAAGCAGGGCCCTACGTAGGATGGATGTTTGTTCCCTTGCCCCCGCGCCGGGCGGAAACCATCGCGCGAAAACGGGCCCCTTGAGGCCCCTTCGCGCCGGATGCCTGCCTCCCCGCCTCCGCGCCAGGCGGACTGTAGAGTTCAGCAAAAACCCTGCCCCCGCCGAAAGAGAAATCCGCCGCTCTCGCGAGAGCCCCCGAAGCTATGAGGCACCTGGCACACAGAAGCACGTGAACCCCATGAACCAAAAGGAAAAAGCGATCGGCGGGCCCCGTCTCAGTGGCAGATGTTCCTCCCATGCGAAATCTCCGATTCGGGGGGTATGAATATCTGCTGCCTTCGCTTCTGGTGCAGAGAGCGCGCCTGCGTTGGGCCAGAAGCGCAGACGCTGACGGCGCGGCGGGCGACATAGCCCCTTGCGCGACGCCCCATTGGCCAGGGCTCGACGCGCCCGCCCCCAGAGGCACCCGCGACGCAGGCGACTCGTGCCCCGAGCCGCGCGCGCGGAGCGGCGGTGGCCATTTGCAGAATGACAACTGCAACCGACGTCTTTTTTTCACGCTTCGGCTCCGGAATCGCCGTCTGACGACTCGGAAAGCTCTGCCGCCCGCTGAGCGCCGAGCACTTCGCCCTGCGCCTGGGCGGGCGCGTTGCCGAAATCGGCCAGACCATGCCAGCCGCCGGAGTAGTACAACGCCGGCACTCCTCCGTGGCGCAGCGCGTCGTTGGCCCACCCGCGGCGGAAGCAGCGGGTCCCCCACTCAGCCCCCCGCGGCAAGCCGATAGCAAGGGCAGCCGTCCTGAGCGCTGCGAGCGCCCGGTCGCGCTGCAACGACGGGAACATTTTGTCTTGCTGCCGCCGACGACGCAGGACGCTGACGCCACACAGATCCGAAAACGTAACCTTGCAGACGCAAGGTCGCGCGACGTGGGCCGGATTGTTCTGCGCCTTCCGCCCGTTGAATACGACGGTTGCTGCAGGAACGCCCTCGCGCGCGATGTTGCTGAAGATTGAGTGATCTGCGCCGCTCCCGAATAGAAGAACCTCACAACCATGCCGAAAGGTGGCATGCCTTGCCACCACCCAGCTACCCGCAAGTTCTGCATCCCCCGACGTCTCGCGCGCGGGCGCCGCATGGTCGCGGACTTGCTTGGCTGTCGCGCTGGCCTTTGACCGGGGAACAAAGATAGAATTCTTGATCGCCCCCTTGACGAGCGAGCTGGCATCAGCAAGCGCGCCCAACGGCGTCTGGAGCAAACGCAGCGCGGAACGCAAATGCGAGCAGTACCTCGGAAGTGTGGAAGCACGAAGAATGGTGAACACCAACGCCGACAACACAACCTCGTCCGGCGGCCATTCCGACGCGCCGGCCGCCTCGGCAAATTTGCCCCGCAGTCGCGCTGCCGACGCGCGCTGCGGCCCGCTCTTTTCTCAACTTTCCATTTCTTGCAGCAGCAGGCGGCCGAGCAGCAGAGATTCCCGCGTCTGCTCCGAAGCGCCGGCCAGCTACTCTGCCCGCGCCGACGGCAGCGACAAGTGCGGCCCCGCTGCCAGGGCCGTCGCGGCAGGCGCCTTGCAGACGACCGTGATGGCCTCGGCCAGCGCGACAGTGGGGGGCGCAACCTTGCGCGCCCTAGCCTGCACCAGAACTTCGATCGCCGCGGCCACGCAAGCGACGCTGGGCGGAGCTGGCCGGGAGCCCCAAAAATCGGTTCCCGGCCTGCTTCTGGAACTGGGCAGGGCCTCCTGCCGGCACAGTCGGCCGTCGCCTCGCCGCGCGCTTTGGTGCACAGGCCAACGCGCGGAAGAAAGCGCCCGACAACGTCCTCAAGGCTGACCAGACTTCCCGTGGCTCCTCCAGACTAAAACCTTGCAGGTCGCTGCTGGGCACCGCTCCGCCGTCTGCCAACTCCCGAAACAGGCGATCCGGGACGGTCTGGGTGGCAGGGCGGCGGCGAGCGCGCCAACGCACCATGGAACCACTCGCAGAGACCAACCAGAATCTCCGCCCCGACTGTCTCGCGGAGCTCTGCAGGGATCGCGGCGAGCATCGGGCGCCGCCGCGCCTGGCCCGCGGGGCGTCGAGGAACTGGGATTGACTGCTGCTGTGTGACAACGGCCGCCTATTTGAGCCAACGGCCTCGCCTGTCTTGGCCCAGACCGCGAGGCCGAAGCAGGGCCCTACGTAGGATGGATGTTTGTTCCCTTGCCCCCGCGCCGGGCGGAAACCATCGCACGAAAACGGGCCCCTTGAGGCCCCTTCGCGCCGGATGCCTGCCTCCCCGCCTCCGCGCCAGGCGGACTGTAGAGTTCAGCAAAAACCCTGCCCCCGCCGAAAGAGAAATCCGCCGCTCTCGCGAGAGCCCCCGAAGCCATGAGGCCCCTGGCACACAGAAGCACGTGAACCCCATGAACCAAAAGGAAAAAGCGATCGGCGGGCCCCGTCTCAGTGGCAGATGTTCCTCCCATGCGAAATCTCCGATTCGGGGGGTATGAATATCTGCTGCCTTCGCTTCTGGTGCAGAGAGCGCGCCTGCGTTGGGCCAGAAGCAAAGACGCTGACGGCGCGGCGGGCGACAAAGCCCCTTGCGCGACGCCCCATTGGCCAGGGCTCGACGCGCCCAAAAGCACATGAACCCCATGAAGCAGAAGGAAAAACCAATCGACGGACCCCGTGTCAGTGGCAGATGTTCCCCCCTTGCAAAATCTCCGATTTAGGGGGTCTGAAAATTCGTTCCTCATTGGTCCCATCGTGTCCAAGACGGCCAAGACGGTGGCCCCCAAGATGCCCGCAAGAGACCTCCATGAGGCCCCAGAGACCATCGACAACCCAGGCACGGTGTCGGGCTGGGCTCAAGGCCATTGCATCCGCCGCTCCCTGGTGATTTATTACAGGGGTGCATTGCGTGCTAAATTTCTGAAAGGTGTTGTTTCTGTTCGAAAGAACTCCCACTGGGATCTCGGCCCAACCCGCTGGCCACCCAGAAAACCCAGGAAGATTAGTTCTCCATTGGTCCCATCGCGTCCAAGACGGAAAAGACGGTCTAAGATGGCCTCCAAGTTCGCCCAAGATGGTCCAAGATGGCCTCCAAGACGGCCCATTCGGATGGACAAGAAAATGTCGAGGAATAGGATAGGGAGTAGGAGTCCCAACTGGACAAAAGGGAATATCTGGATTTGTTGTTCAAGTTACTCTGTCTTTGAGCGTTGGAAGCAGGAAAACGTGAGAAGGCGAAAAAAGTTTAACCAAAACCTTTGGAAATCAACGAGGTTACCCTCTTCGGGCTCTCTCGGGACGGCTCCCGAAGCTCTCTTGGGCTGTATTTGGGGCCTCGTCGGGGCTTCTTCGAGGCTTCTCAGGAGTCTGGGGTGTGTTGGGGGCCTGTTGGGGGTCCCGGAGGCCTCTCGGAGCTCTCTGGAGGCCTCCTGCTCCCGCTCTTCGGCCCATCTTGGGGCTGTTCTGAGAGGTCTGGGGATGTCCTGGTCGACTCTTCGGCAGTCTTGGGGCCATCTTGGCCCGTCTTGGGGCCACCTTGGGGGCCTCTTGGGCGGTCTTGGGGCGGTCTTGGGGGCCTCTTCGGCGTCTTGGAGCGTTGGATGCATGAAATGGTGAGAAGGCCAAAAACTTGGTTAAACAAGTCAATGGAAATGAACGGTGTTAGGTTCTCCGGGCGCTCTCGGGAGGCCTCTCGGAGCTCTCTTGAGGTCTCTTAAAAGCTTTCTGGGAGCCTGGAGAGCCGTCCGAAATCTACCTTGGGTTGCTTGGGAGCGTATTGGGCCGTTCTTGTGTACTGTTATATTACAGTAGCATATGATGTTGTAGTATACTATATTAGATGATACCATATTATATGACATAAAGTTAAAGTATACGGAATTAGCATATTACAATTACGATGCATTCATCTAAAGTAATTCATATTATAACATAGGGTACTACATGTTACTAAATGGTATTTCAAAAACAGACTACATGATATACTACTATAGTATGTATAATCTGGGGTTGGGTTATAGTATGTCTTATTATTATTGTGTTATATATATATATACAGTCCTGCCCACGACTCCCCCAAGAGATCACACATGCTTCTATGTTTGCGAGCGTGGACCGCTATCGCCTTTTCGAAGTGCAAGCCACGTGGTGCGAGCTAGGCCACGGGCGCTCAACGGGCGCCGGTTCGGGCGGTCGTGCGAGCTGCCCGAGATCCGACTGCGGCCCGCGCATGCTTTTGCGGCGCAACGTCCTGCCCTCGTCCTGCGGCTACGCGCCGGGCGCCGACCTCGCCACCGCGGGCCCGCCCCTGGGGCAGCTCTGGTGCGCGGCTGCTTGCGCGCCTGCCGAGCCGCGGCTGTTGCGCGGCCGCTGCTTCAAGACATGAGAGGCGGCATGAACTTTACACTTGCGGAGGTCCGCGCAGATCGGCGCTGGCCCCCCCTCCCTGGCACGCGGAGCGCGCAAGGGGCGGCGCTGGAGGCGCTGCCAGGGGGTCCCATCGGCGATCAAAGAACTCAGCGAGGACCTCCGACATTTTACGTTCATGCAGCCTGCTGTCAAATGCGGGGATCCGTCGCATCATCCTGTACAGCGACATCAAAGCCCGCCAGGCCCCGCGCGGAGGAATCCCTCCGCTGTTGGCGGCGCCGAATGAGGGTGACGCCAGGGGGCCGTCTTCTGAGAAAGCAAGTGGGGCTTCTCAGAAGGCAGAAGCCTGATCAAAGCCCGCCCGGCTTCTAAGAAGCCTTCCGAGAGAGCCTGGGGGCCTTCTGAGAAGGCCCCTGCCTGCTAAAAAGCCTCCTCCCCGCCCTTTTTAGAAGCCAAATCCCATCGCGCCAAGCACTCGTGGGCGCCGCCAACCGCTGCCGCGCGCGCGCCGTCGACGTGCTTCTCCTCGACACCACTGCTGCGCGAAGGTGGGAGTGTATGTACACTGAGGTATGCGGGTCTTCGCCCGCAGCATCGTGTACATCTTGCGCTGGAAGTCTCACGCTCGCAAGCCTACCCAGGAGACTGTGCACTACGCGTTGCGCGGTGGCGGCTGCGAAGACAGCATCATGGCCACGCTCTTGCCCCCGACACTAGAGGCCTCCTAGCTGGGGCCCGAGTAGACGGGATCGGAAGACTGCACCGAATCACCGATGCATCAGCCACGTTGGCGATGGATCGGCCACGTCGGAGTGAAGAGAAACTGACACTACCTTGCGGCGCGATCCTCCGACCCCATCTACTCGGAACCCATCTGGGAGGCCTAGAGACACTGGACTGCCCTCGTCGAGAGAGCTTCGGGGGCGGCGGAAGCGCCCGCAGCGCGCGGCGCAGCGTCGCAGACAGCCGACACGATCGCGACCACGACCGCGGCTTCGCCGACGAGTTACGCCGTCGACAGCGCGCGGCTGCAGCAAGCCCTCACTCGGCCGCGGCGGCGCTACCTCCCTGCGCAGAGGGCCGCACGCGGCAGCCCTCCCCGGAGCGGAGCACCACCCGCATCGAGCCCCGCCGCTCGTAGACGACGGGTTGCTGGTCCTCGTCGCCACCGCCGCTCACGGGGAAGGGCACCTCCACCTGTCTGTCCACCGTGAGCGTGATCGTGCGGTCCACCTGGGCGACGAAAAGACAGGAGTCTTACGCGAGATGGCAGAACGACCTTACGCCTCAGCTTACGCGGGCCGGCACCGCTGACGCGCGGCCTTACGCGGGCAGCCTGCGCGCCGGTGTCGGCGCAAACGACCCCTTGTTTTGGCGTCGCGCACCTGGCGAGACCCGCTGCCCAGCACCTCCACGACCACCGTGCCGTGGCCGCCCAGCCGCCCATGATCGCGGGCACCGGCGAGGTCGCCTTCCACCGTCTCGCGGAGGTACAGCCCGTCCGGCACCGGCTCTTCGCTCCGCACGCACTCCCACTGCTCGCCGTCCAGCTCTGCCTCTGAACGGGGAGGCAGCGCCCGCAGCGTCCACGCCACGGGGCTGGCCACCTGGACGTAGGGCGTGCCCTGCAGGTCGGACCCGGGCTCGCCCAGTGGCCTGGATGAGGAGCCGTTCCCCTGCAGCAAAGTCACGTCGGTCCCCAAGTTCGTGTACCTTCCGTGCCACAGCGTGCCGTTGCAATACGAGGTGAGGTCGAGCCCGTCCTCATTGAACTTCTGGCAATACCTAGGAATGCTCCCGGTGTGGTAGAAGTACTTGCAGCAGGAGATGCGCTCGTTGACTTCGCCGAACTTCCAGCTGAAACTTGCCATCATGGTCTCCTCTGCACAGTACCAGGCGCCGTCGCCGCATTTCCCTGGCTTGCACCCGACGCCCCACTTCCCGATCAGATCTGACCACTTCGAGCAGCCAGATCTGTCGCAATTCGGATCTTCATCGGCGTTGCCCCATCCGACCGTGTACTCGTCACCCAGCCCAAAGAGAGAGTGCCCCAGCTCGTGAATGGCGATCTGTGCAGAACTTTCGTTCACAGATACGGAAGCTGCAGCTGTCCAGGGAAACCCAGCGCCGCCGTACCTCGCGTCGTTGTGCACGATGAGGGTGTTCATGACCAGGCCAGACCCGCAGTGGCGTTCAGCATGTTCCACAAGCCTGTCCTTACCAGGGCAGCAAAGGAGGCGGTCCACCGCCGCGCAGCCCGGGATCGAGCCATTGGCATCGTCGCCGAAGACGCACAGCTCGGTGCTCTCGTCAAGCTCGGCGTCCACGTACCAGACCTGTAACGCATCGACTTTGTCCGCATCGAAGGGCCTGTAGCTGGAGAAGACTTGGTACATCTTGCGCGCCGCGCGCTCGAAAGCGGCCAAGTCACCGCCGAAGCCTGACGGCACAAGCACCACGTGCAGGGACTGTGCCAGTTTGTTGGAATTGTCGGACAGGGCCTTGCAGCGGCCAGTGCTGCCAATGGTCTGGTTCGGCCGCGCAACAGCCCCGCTGGCGCCGCCGCACAAGCCGCACGTCTGGCGGCAGTGCGTGGCCATCAGAGCCTCATAGCCAGGGTTGCTGCAAAAACTCGCGTAGAAACTGCAAGGCTGCGTCCACGTTTCTGGTGGCGCGTCCGCGCACGCCAGCCCTGGCGCTGCCGTCACCGAACTGCCGTTTCTTGTCGCTGCCGTCTCTGGGCAGGTGCCGCAGGTCAACGGGCAATGAGACCGGACCTGGCCCCCCCATTGACCATCCGCGCACAAATGCTCGTACGAGGAGCACGGGAACTCCCACTGCGCGGGCGGTGCGTCCTCGCACGTCGTTCCTGTGGGAACAAAGGAAAATTGATTGTACCGCTACTCCGTGGACCCCCCCCGTGTGCGTTCTGACCCAGATTTTGAAACGAATCCAGCCGTGGGGACGAGGGCCTCCCCGGAGGCTCAAAAGGCGAACGCGAGGCAATGGTCGCGGTATTGGTACCCTCCCCCCTCAGAGATCCTATCGCTGCCGTCGCCGGACACGTGCCGCATGTCACCGGGCAGTACGATTGGACCTGAGGGGCAATGTTAGGGGGGACCAGCTCAGGGGGGATACATCGAGCTGGAATCGGCGAAACATCGCCAGTAGATCGGTCGGCCCTCGATAACGGATTCGCACATTCCTCGGTGGGGTGCGCTACCAGGCCCCTATCGGCGAACAATGGGCGATTGTGGGTCGATGCGTCCCTCCCTGAGTCTGTCCCCCCCTAACATTGCGTATGATGCTGGCTCTCCTCCTGTCTTGAACAAATCGCAAGCGTAACATGAGCTGCGGCGTAATCCGGGAGGCTTGTTGCAAGCACGGGGTCGAGAAGCAGCGCAAGCCGTCAAGCAGAAGATGGGGGCAGCGAGGAGGGACGATTCAGAACAGAGGCCCACTGGAAGGTGATGATGGACGGCCTTCCTCCTGATCCCCAACGTGAGTTCTTCTAGCATGTCTGGTAACGGTCGTCACCCTGGGGAGGAAAGGCCCACCGCCACCCCCAGCCAGGACCCCCACTCCCGACCTGGTGCTCCAGGGGGTCCTGTCTTGGGGGGGGGGTTCTTGGGATTCTTGGGAGCCCCAAGACCACCCCCACCCCCACCCAAGACCTCCTGGATCACCAGGTCGGGAGTACGGGTCCTGGCTCGGGGGGGGTGGGAGTGGTCTGTGCTGCCCCTGGTAAGAGCACAATCTCTCCGCTGCCCCCGGGGGGACCTGACCCCCCCACTCGCCGTCCGCGCACAAGTACCCGTACGAGGCGCACGGGAGCTCCCACTGCGGGGGCGGCGCGTCCTCGCACGCGGCGGCCCCCCCGCGGGCGCCCCCCGCGAGGCGCGCCAGCAACGAGCCTGGGGGGGGGCCCCCCAAAAAGACCATGCTGCCTAGGGCGCATCCGCGCGCTCCTGGGCGGGGTGCGCCATCGAGCACCTACAGACGAACGGGTGATTTGTTGTCACTGGGGGGTGCGTGGGCCGGGCAACGGTAAGGCTTGGTTGGGATGGGGCGCGTCGGGGCGGGGGTGCGCTGCGATGGCCGTAGTACGCGCGCGAACACCAACCTGTGTGGGCGGTCCAAGCCCCTCCCCCCCACCGTACGATCGTTACCGCTCTGGCACCTATCGGCGATGTTGTGAGGCAGCTCCCGTGAGGACCTCGTAGGAACGACTGAGGGCTATTAGGCCTGATGAAGGCTCAAAACTTGAAGGGCCATTAAACTGGATTGAACTGAGCCCACGTTTGCACCCGACTGAGCCGGATTAGGCGGAATCAAGCTGGACTAAACGGGATGATGCCGGAGTAGGCCGAACCTCAATCCACGGATGTACCAGCGCCGATGCCGAATTAACCTCCAATGAGTTGCATCCTAAGCGATGAATGGGCGATTAGTGGTCGAATCGACGCAATTCCTCCTGAGAATATCCCCCTATCCTTGCACTGGACCAAACCCCGTCGTGATTGCTTCACATCGCGAGGACGTCAAGGCTTTCGTACGACCCGACAATTGCCGTCCGACTGGACTTCGACCTCTGCCCCCCCCCTGAGAGCGGACTAATCCGGTCCAGCCCCAACCCCGCTCCATCATTTTTGGGGGGCTGCAATTTTTGGGAGGCTGCCCAATCCGAGCTCACTCAGTATAGAAGGAACCGCCACGAACGGCTTTCAAGCCCAGCTCAGCCAACGTCTGGCTTTGCAAAATCCTGCAAGATCTGGCGCTCTGGCTGAGCCCTGGTTGCGCTGAACCCGTTACCTGCCTGCGGACCAATACTCCCGGAACCTCTCTCGGGATGCATTGCTGACCAGGACCTCGAGTCGCATCCAGCCGTGGCGACGGGGGCTCTCCGGACGGGCTGGACCTCTCCCGGGGTGCGCTCTGACCAGAACGTCGAGGCGAATCCAACCGTTACGACGAGGGAAGGACAGCGGTATGCTTTAGACGAAACCAGGACGAAGATAACATCGGGTGAGGATGAATCGAGAATCTCTGAGATCCGGCGGCTCTGGAGGATGTCCCGGGCGCCGCGGCCTTCTCAGAACGTCCGGAACGCTCTGGAACGGATTTATGCTCGTCCCGGCCCCGTCTGGAACCTTTTCCTCCTCGGGGCAACGCTGGCACTCGTCCGGTCCCAGTTCGGGCCATGTTTCCGGCGCCTGGCCACCGTTCAAGACGACGATCGGCGGGCACCCACGCGGAACGCCCATCGGCGCAGCGCAGCCGCTGGAGAACACCCCGAGGCCAGAAAAGAAACGCGAACGCAGCCGGGGCGTCAGAATCGGCGGCGAGCGAGGGGGGGAAGTCAGAAGGAGAAGGCCCTCTCAGAAGGCGGCGGGACTTCTCAGAGGCCCTCGCGCCTTCTGAGACATTTGTGTGTGTGTTTGTCTTCGGGGGAGGCTCAGGAAACTTCCTGGAAGGCTGACTGGAAGACTTGGGGACTTCCCGGAAGGCTGAATGGAAAGTTTGCGGAACTCGAGCCGTATGTTTCCCCGAGCCAGCGAATGCAAGTCCGAAAACCCTAGCCCAGCTGTGGCGGTACCTGGAGAGGCCTCCCACATCGGTTTGGAGGCCATGGGTTTCGAGGACCGCGCCGCATAGCCATTGCATCGGCGATGCATTGTCGACGTCTGTGACGCAATGAAAATGCATCTGCCACGTCAGCGTAGAGAAATCGGGCTCCACATCGAGCCGCACCGCCGATGCATCGGGGATGCGGTGCGATCCTCCGACCCCATCTGCTCGGCCCCCATCTGGGAGGCCTAAACGAACATGCCTGAACACCCGAGCCCAGCCGTGTGGCAGTACGGCGGGTTCGCGTCGTGCCGACTCCAGCGTTGGTTTCTGACACCGCGCGGATCGTTCATCTTTCAACGATCGGCGGCTCCTCGCCACTGGCGGCATTCAACCATGCACGCCCGCGCTGGGCACGCAGCCGCGCCGACACGACACGAGCCTGCCGCACATTCTGACTGCCCACCAGGCCACCTCAACCGAACCCGAAGTCGCCCTTGGGCCTGCCAATTTCCAACGGGGGGGCGTTCTGGAACACCGAGAAAGCACGGTGCAATCCGTACACCCCCAGCCCGAAATTTGGAGGGGTCTGGGACCTTCGGGTTGGGCTGGTTGGCGGCGCGCAGAGCGGGGTGGGGGGAGGGCGGAAGGCTTCTTAGAAGGAGGCTGCTCCCTAGAAGGCGCGGGCCTCACATCCATAGAGGAAGCCCGCACCTTCTGAGAAGCAGGGGTGCTCCCAAGAAGCCCTCCCCTCCCCTCCCCCTGGCCCCCCCCCCTCTGCCCTTCTCCTCCGTGGGAGCCGCCCCGCGGGGGGCGCTGCAGCAGCAGGTGCTCGCCGCCGCCGCGTGGTGGGGCGGGGAGGCTCGCCGCGGCGCACGCGCCCGGCGCCGCCCGAGGCTGCGGTGCCGCTCCGCGGGCTGCGGCGAGCGCCGCCGGGGCGGCGGCCAGGGCCCATCGGGCGGGCATGCTTCGGGGGCAGAGTGAGAGGGGGCAGGCCTTCTCAGGAGGCGGCGGGCCTTCCCAGAAGCCCTCCGGCCTTCTGGGAAGCCTTCTCGGCCTTCTGGGAAGTCGTCCCTGCCCTCGGAGAAGGCTCAGGGAACTTCTCAGAAGGCCGGATGCCTTCCGAGCCTTCTGAGAAGGTCCGCCCCCTCAGACTTTCCCCGTGAGGTCGCCGCCGAAAAGGGAGTGGCTACGTGAGGGGAGGGACCAGCTCAGGGGGGTGAGCATCGACATGGAATTGGCGATACCTCGCCGATAGATCGGCGATAGGCCCCCGATACCGAATCCGCAAATCCCCGGCGTGGTGGGGCTATCGGGCCCCCGTCGGCGATCAGTGGGCATGGGCGACTGAGGTCGATGCATCCCCTCCTGATCTTCTATCTTCTTTCCTCCTAACGTTGCCCCCGGTAGGCCTGCCTGCTCACGGGGGTCTGCAGACGAGCGCGGGGACCAGGGGGGCACTCAAACGGGGCAACGGCGGCGCTGGAACCTTGCGCCAACAGCCCGAGCCAAGGGCTACGTACCGCGGACGTGCACGTGGATCACAATCCTGAACGGCAACACAAAACGACCAAGGATTTTGGTCAGAGGGGAAATTATCGGACAAAACAATTCACGGGCCCTCAAAACGGGTATCCGGGCAAGTCCACGGAAACACCACCAGCAACAACATTAGCCGCGTCTTTTCGAGTCAGCGGATAGAAAAATAACGGGGACGACGACAACGCAAACAGATTGCAGCCTGTCGGCGGCGCACTCAGTCAGAGGTGGAGCACTCTGGAGGCTCGCGCCCCTCGGAGGAGCGATGATTCTATAAACTGAGCTCCTGATGCAAACGACAATGCAAAAGACAGTGCATCCCAGCGGAAGGACATCGCTAAGAAGATCGTTGCAATTCACTGGCAACTGAAACGTGCTTAAATATGTACCCCAGGAGGGAGGAGGCGGAGGAAAAAGAGAGGACTCGACCCTGAGCGCGTGCTCGACGAGGCTCCCCTGGAAGAGAGCGGTGACGTCAGAAAGCCTGGGCGGCCCGTCAAAAGCCTCAATTAACCAGCACGACGACGGTTCTGTGCGGGAGCGCGCCGTGGCTCATCCTTCGGGGGGGGGAAGCGGAGGAGGAGAACCCGAGAGGGGAGGAGGAGGGAGGAGGAAGACATCATCCCGCTGCGCGCGGGCTAAGGGCGGTTCCTTTGTGGGAGGGCGGCCAGCGAGTCCGGGCGGCCCGGTTTCGGCCTCCTTTCGCTTGCAGCCGGCGCGGACGCCAACTATCAGCACGGCAATCGACCGCCATGGGCGCGCGCCGTAACTCGACCCAAAGAGGAGGCGGAAGCAAGGGGAGAGGCGGGGGGGAGGACGGAGGGGAGGAAAAACGTTCCTGCTGAGCGTCGTGCAGCCACTCGCCACCGAGGCGGCCTTCTCCCAGGGCCGGGCCCGGTGGGACGACGTGCGCGGAGGGGGGCGGGGAAGAGACAAACAGAGGAGGCGAAATGCAGAAGGGTTCGCCAGAGCTCCGCCTCCAACAGGCAAGCGCGGGAGGACGAGAAGGGAGGGGAGTGCGGGATATTCGTAGGCGTGGCCCTGAGCCACCCCATGCCGTCACGATATCGGCGACGCGGCGGGGACAACACTCACATGCTGTACAATGTACGACCGTGTCGTGTCGCTGTTGGTTCCGTTTGTGCGGGCCCCCCCTCGGGCTTCCAAACACTCAACAGCCGGAGCAACGCACCCTATACATCTGCAGGGTGGGAAATGGACGCATGGCGCGGTATAGAAAAAACAGCATTAAGGCAGAATGTCGTGACATGTTCGTTGCGCTTTGAATTGAACACGCAACGAATCTGTCACGAAAGTCGGCGTCGAGAGGCAGCAGGTTGGGTTCCACTAAAATGTTAACGCAGCCCCGTCCAGACGACTTGCTGGCAGAGATGGCCAAGAACACGGGGGCCAACCATATCACCTACACGACCACAAGCTGACGTTAATGTTCCGTTCCCTGATTCACGCAACCGGGGGGGAAACGGAGCAGGTGGTGGAGGCAGCCAGAGAATTTGACGGAGTGCGAGGCGGAGTTGCAGTCTGACGAGCGCCGGCTGTGAAGCCAAGGTGGTGTCGCCACCAGCCGCGACGGCCGCGACAAGCGGGTACGTCGCGTAGTGCTCCACGGAATCCTCCGCGCCTGCGCAACCGAAACAGCAGTGGGCGCGCCGCTGGATCCGCCGGGCGGTTATCCACCCATTTCACAAGGATCGAACGCAGGCCGACAAGGCCCTCGGGGGCACCGCGCCCGCAACCGCTGGGTAGGTCGCGAAGGCCCGATCCAGCATTTTTCCGTAGTGGTGCCGCACTGCCATCGAGCTAGCCGCGGGAGAAGGAGCCCTTGGAGCGGGCCTGCCCGGTCTGGGGCAACCAGCTGCGCACATGTCCGCTGCCGCCTCGCTCTCTGGACGCCCAAATCACTGGAGCCGATGGCTGTCGCGACGGCGCTGCGCGTCAGCCCGCGCGCGCGGGGGCCACGGCCTGCCGCGTCCAGCTGCAGCAGGAATGCCTTGTCGAACCACAGCCCATGTACCCAGTCGGGGATGGGACTGCATGGAGAACAAGCGTGTCTGCCGGATTCTCTCTGCTCTTGCCGTGACATCGGACCCGCTCTCGGCCGCGGCCTCCCAATGGCAGACCCAAGGCTTCGCAGCCACGGCCACGATGTCCTGGTCGGGGGGACTACCCGGGAAACCGTGTGTTCGGGAGGCCGTGGCGGGCAACGGGGGGGGGGCAAAACATGACGGCAGAACTCTTACTTGAAGCTGCGGCCACTCGGACGGCGGCTCGTACAGCGGCGCCAGGGAAGTCAGAGTGGAGAAAGCGTGTAGACTCTGTAAAAAAACGGTGCTGCGCCACATGCCGCCGCCGGCGCGTCCCCATGCTCCCATGCTCGCGCGCGCTGTAGATACTTGCCACACGCCGAGGCCCATCCCTTGCTCCCCGCGGGCAGGCCAAAGCAGGAACCCGAGGTGCTCGGCGCAGCGCGCAATTCACAGGCCTCCCGTGGGCGAGCACCGCCAGGCGCGCCGCAGCTGGGTCTCCCAGGCGGAGCGGTATCCATACCGTTCTGCCCAGATGCAGACGGAGCCCAGACATGGCCGCATGCTCGGCAAATATCGGCCCCACGGCGCGAGCAGCAGCGGGGCCTTCGGCCAATTACCACCGCCGCGAAGTCCTCTGCGAAGGGCCCGACGGGTCGCACCTGGGAGTGCCCGGGCAAGTCGGCGAAGCAGCGGGTCCGCGGCAACCGCGAGCAGCAGCAAGAGAGCGGGCAACCTTGGCGAATCCCAGCCGTCACAGGAAAGCCTTCGTGGACCCCGCCGCCGACTGCAAGCTGGCAGTGGCTGCGGAAATACAAAGATCGCAGATGGCAGAACACCCGCTGAGGGACACCCGATTCCCATAGCACGTCGAACAAAAAATCATGGGAGACACTCGGGAAGGCCACCGCAAAATCAAAAAAAACCGCGGCCGCGTCCTCCCCGGTGAGCGCCGCGGCTTGCATGGCCTCGTCCATGTCGACGACGTTGGCCAGCCTCGAAAGACCTCCCACGAAGCCTCGTACAACACGTTGACCGCGAGCGCGCCCAGGCCAGCCTGCGACGGAATGTGAGGCTTGCCGACCAGGGTGGCACGTGTGGGATAGCGCTCCAAGCATCTGCTGACGGTGCCCATGAAGCCACCTTCCAATGATCGGGGGAATTCCATGGTAACCCCCAGGCAGTCCTCCAGGGCTTCGGCTAGTATTTGGCGCGATCGCTCCCGACCGATTCTCCCAGCAACAATACGCATAGCGTCTCCCAGCAAAACCAGCCGTCGGAGTGGAACAGCCGTGGGTTCGGAGCGAATGAGGCCGTGGTGCGCGAGCGCCGCCCGGTGCCGCCCACGCCTCGTGCGTCGTGGCAGCCGCTGGCATTGGGCCGACAGGCTGCCCTGCGCGCGTCGGCGTCCGCCTGCCAGCCGCCACCGCACGGTGATGGGACAGCCACGGAGCTCATTCCAGCGCCGCCGAGAAGCACTAGCGGTACAACTGCTCCGAGGTCTGCTGACTCCAATAGATGCGGTCCAGGCGCGAAAATGCGCTGCCGCTTCGATGGGTCATCGCAGGCTGGTGTATTTCGAGTAGTCCGACGGGGCTCACCAGCTGCCGCCCATGGCGCTCCTCGGCCTGATCGCGACTCCCGGATGCAGCGCCGGTGGCTAAGGTGGTGAAGTCTGCTGACTCCGCCGCCCAATTGAAGTCCCCAGCGACCGCAATCAGCGCCGAGATCGCCAGGCGGAGCACGCGCGCCACTCGGCTCCTCAGGGCGGCCCTCTGCTGCGCTAGCGCGGGGGGGGGGGGCGGGCGCCGCCGCAGCTACGTCGGGGCGAGGCGCTGGCTGCAGATGGAGGGCGTCAGCGGTGCCAGTGTAGCTGCGCATCACCACGGGGTCCAGATGCCCCAGCAGCCCGCCGAATCGTCGAACGGCAGCGCGCCTAGCGTCGACCTCGAGCCACTCCCCCTCTTGGAAAGCCGCGGCGAACCGATCGTGCAACAAGATCCCCACGCCGGCCCGAGCCGAAGTGCCGTGTGACCACCACGCCTGACGGCATCGGGGCCCAATCCAGGCGTCCGCAGCTCCTGCCACACTGTGAGTCTCTGTGAGGAGTACGGCGTCGTAGTACCGAATCAATCGCCCAACATATCTCGTCGTCCGCCGCGGCCGCTGGGGGTGGGACGAGAATAATGCTTGGGCATTCCAGGTGACTACTGACAGGGCCCCGCGAAATGCCCCGCCCACTGGAGGATCAACTGCTGGCACCAAGGGGGCGGAGGTGCGCGCAGGGGCAGCTGCGGTGCCCGACCTGCCGGGGGCGGTGCTGGGTGGAATCCCAGAGCTGCGCGAAGGCGCACGCGGGCGTGAATAGCCAGAGGTGGTACCTCCGCATACATTCCATGGCATGCATTCCATGAGGTTGATCGCCTGCCGGACGATCGTCAAGACGACGAAGAAATAGACGAGGGAGACCAGACCCACAGCCAGGGCCTCCAGGACCCGTGTCATCCAGGGCCCTGGGTGGCGCGGAGAAGATCTGCAAAGTGATCTCGATAATGGAAACGTGCGCCCCAAATGAGGTATTGCCTGAGTTCCAGGGCCGCCACCCCCAGCGGCTCCAGGTCGGTGTCTTGCCCGATCTAGTTCCCTGCGGAGGCGGGCTGCCGGGCGCCCCGCCTCCGCCTGCCGTTTCCCAGAATGTCCATGATGTCGATGGCGACCCTCAGCCCGACGAGATCCATCCCCACCTGGATTGTCTGCCCGTGGAGAGCGGCTCAGACAGTCTGCACCTCCTCCGCCGACCGCAAAAACAGCGGCACCCGTCCAGGAGCTGCCACGGGGTCCGTGGCCGCTGGCCAGTGCCAGCATCCTGGGCCTGCGGGTGGTGCGTCAGTGGCGGACTCAGCCAACTGCACCCTGGCCACCTGCCCTGAACGCGCCACCAGCTGCTGGTGCACGTCCTAGGGCATCATAGCCTGAAGAGCCGCGCACCTGGACCTCGGTCACGGAGCTCGTCGGCGCGGCCTGGCCCAGGCGGGGACCCCTTGGTACGCCGAGCGGTCGGCAGTCCAATCGGCTGAGTAGCTTCGTGTCTGCTGCGCGCAACGCGGCCACAAGAGAAGATCAACAGCCGACAAACATACAAGATGTGCAAATCCAAGATGCGTCATGTAATCCCTACGTCTTGCCCGATGCAGGCATAGCCATCGCCTGATCCGAGGGATCACCGAAACAAAAAGCGAAAGAGCCCCGAGCCCCTCTTCCAACGTATTGGCTCCGCCTGCTGCCCCCGAACGAAGGCCTGTGGGGCGAGAGTGAAGCCAAACGGGGACCGCCGAGCCCCAGCCCGTGTTCGCTCAGACTCCTGCAGCGCTGACAAGCAATGATCCCCAATGGATGAGTTTGGAACAGCACATGGGGTCCAACTGTCAAGAATCACCTGGGCCACCTAACCTCGCGCATGGCGCCCTACGATACGCGGTTATCTTCGCGCCCTCGCGAGGCCACCTCGGAGAAGTGCAGCTGTCCTGCCCAGGCCGCGATACGCGAAGCGCGATCAGCTTCGCACCTTGGAGGGTGACCTAGATAATAGGCGCATTAGCAAAGCTTCGAATCAAGGAATCGGATCACATCGAAATCTGCATCGCATCGGACTGCACCGGCACGGAGTCGAACTCGAATCGGATTGGCTGCGCCAGGATGCACAACAACGCCATGCAAACATTGGGTCGCTTCGGATCGTCGGAATCTAGAACCGAACCGACTGGGGCCGCCAGAATGATTATCGAATCGGATCGATCAGATCGAACTGTACCCTGTGTTGGAGACCAACCTATCCGACATAGCAGCCGCAGAAAAACCAACACAATATGCGCCCCCCGCGGGCGCGGACGACAGCGAGAGGGACGCCGCCCTGGGCTCGAAGCTGCTCCCGACACTGAGGGCGTATGTGCTCTGGCGGACCCGTCTCTGCAACACGCCCGCTCCTTCCCAAGGCCGCCCCAGGCGGTGGCGCAACCGAAAACCACCAGGACCGACAGCGTCACCGAAACCGATTGGCCGCAGGCAGCCTGGAATGGTGCAGCTGCGTGGTAACGATGCAACCGACCGAACCAGACCGACCGAACGCGACCGACTGCGACGCAACCCGATCGATCCAACCGCGGACGCCCTTGCTTCCCCTTTCGTGGATAGGTACTGCCCATCCCCCTGACCCCCCAAGGAGATCTGTGCCTAGGAAGCCGTGGGAAGCCAGAAGGTCCAAACTGGTCACGTATGAACTCAAGTTCACTGGTAGCACAAGACGGCCTCCACGATTGCCTCCAACATGGCTCCAATAATTCAATAACGCCATGAAGGCCCGGATTGGACTACGGCGTGGCCCCTGAGCCTCACAAGGATGCCCCCGAGAGGCCATGTGCATGAACCACCTGGTATAGTGTTCAGCGAGTTTCACCGTTTCACAGGTTCGCCTCACGCTGGGCCTCTGAGTTCTCAAGATGGCCGAGGTGTGCCCGAAGAGGGGCACCGATGGACCCCAGGAGTGCCCCGAGAGCGCCCCACGAGGCAGTCCTTGCCCCAAGCGAACGATCGGCCTGGGTGGCTCCAGGGGGGCACCAGCAGCCCCCACACAAGGCTTCAAGGGAGCCCAAAGATGGAAGATGCCTCAAACAACAAGGGCTCCCAACTTCGCGCTTCGCGCTGCGCGAAGCGCGAAGTGCGAACAACTTCGCGCTCTCGCGCCACCTCCCAGGGGAGAAGAGGAGGAAGAGGATGAATCGGAGCCGAACCGCGAAGCGCGAATAACTTCGCGCCCTCGAGGGCGTCCTTGCAACAAAAACCCTCCAACACGCAACGCGGCAACTAAGCAATGTTAAGGCTGCGTCACGCTACAACGAACCACGTCCCAGACGGCAACAAGCTGGTTCGACCGCGCCTGTTCGGAGATATCGGCGGAACCGCCCAAAATGCGTGTCGATGCTGGGCCTGTACGATGGCTACACTTGTTTCAGACAGCTGTTGTGTTTCTGGGTAGGTATGTGGGGGTACCTACGTTTTGGTCCACGGGCTCGCGAAGCAAGTCGAAAGCAGGGCAACGGTAGGGGGTACCTACGCGGAGCGTCAACAAAAACCCAAGCCAAGGCAAGCGCCCACAAAACATGCAGAATGTTACACCGTGAACGTTCTGGTGCAAGATGGACACGGTGCCATCGTTGGGCTCCGAGCGGGCCTCGCGCCTGGTCCCTAACCTCGACCCCCTCCCCTGGATGTCTAGCCCAACACGACGCCGAGGGACTCCGGACAAGTCTCCACCAGGAATTCCCCACCCCCTGCCGTGCCCGAAGGAAGAGGAAACAGGACACATATGAACGCATCGACACCTGCGCGCCTCGACTCAGCCCAAATATGTGCCATTTGAAGTGGGTTCGCGGGAGCAGAGCCCCATCGCTCCGAAACTCCTTTCGCCTCCAGCGCAACACTTTCCGCAACCCCACTCCTAACACCAGCCCGCCGTGGCGACCAGAGATCCCCCTGGGGACTGACGATAAGAAGCGTGAGAGCGGGGAACTGCCGCGCTCCCACTCCCAAGCTCGTCGACATCATCTGGCAAACCGTCCCCTGCCTCATCCAGCGCCAGAAACTTGACGCCCTCAACGCTGATCACCCCGCGGTTGAGAAAGTCAGAGAGCCGGCCTGCGGAGGCAGCAGGCGGTGCAGGCAGGGCTAGAGGAAGCATAGTGGGTGGGCAATGTGCAGGAGCAATGCCGAAGGATATGTTTGGCTGGATTGTGAACAACTCGTGATTTTGAGCAGCGCCACGTGGGTCCACTTGGCGAGACTGCTGCTGATGGAAAGTTGCGTGATGTGCAAGACATTTCCATTGCGATCGCTGGTAAGTATTGGGAGATCTGGCTTAAGTTCGACCCCGACTTGCCGAACTCTTAGTTGTAAACGTGCTGATCAAGTTTGGGTTGAATCGCACCAGCATTCTGGAGCCAGATGGTTCAGAACGATACACATTCCAGTTACGTTTACTTCTTCCCCTTCTGTAAGAAGTTTACCCCTCGTCTGGCGTGCTATCTTAAGCCCTCTGGAAGGTCAGAGAAGACGCCGCCTCGCCCTGTTAAAAGGCCGCCCCGGTTGCGACCCCCCCTCGTGCGCGCCGCCAGCCCCAATTTCGAGCCACAGCTCGAATTCCTGGCGGCCGTTCGGGACCATGTGGGGCCGTCCTGAGCACGCGATCGGCGAGGCGCAGCTGCTGGAAAGCATCCCGAGGCAGGAAAATCTAGAGCAACCCACGAACACGACCGAACACGTCTAAGGCTGGTTCCCGCAGCGACGACCTGCGCGCTGGCTCCTGACACCTGACACTGCGCGGATCTCTCAACCTTGAACAATCGCGGCGCTCCGATAGCGCATATCCTTCGACAACGGCCGATTCTGGGCCACTGGCGGCGTTCAACCTTGCACACCGGCGCTGGGAACGCCACCGCGTAGACACGACGCGAGCCTGCCGTAGCCGCAAACCAAAAGCCTCCGCAGCGAAGGGCCACTCTGACGTGCAGGAGGCAGCTTTCTCTCACCCAAACAAATCTACTTATCCCCCCCATCCCTCCGCTCCTCCGCCGCCTTTTCGAACAGCGCTGGACCGAAAAGGCGTGCAAGTTGAGTCCAGACTTGCGTGAAGTTCATATTTCGGTTCGGGCCTCGCCAAGCCTTCATGCGAGTAAACTCAGGGGCGTCCAAAATGATGACGTCCAAAAGGGGGGGTCGCAAATCATAGCCATTGGCATGTGCGCGGATGAGGAGTGACCAAATGATGCATTGGAATAAGAAGACGAAACCATGAAATCCGGGATGATATCGTGCCCCCGCTATGATACCCCCCCACTAATCACCCCCCGTTTGGCCGCCCTCCCATCCTGAGATCCTACGTCACGAACACAAAGAAACATCATTACAAGAACTCGACCAGACGCCTGAACCCCATCTTTCCGCGCCATGGTGCGAGCCGGATCGATCCGTGAGTATCCTGGGGCCCGAACATCGCCTGTCGTGAAAGAAATGCGACGCTACAGCCCAAGAAATTGCCCCCGATCAACAATCAGGGAAACAAATCGGTACCGATACCGCCACTCCCTGGACCTCTCCCGGAATTGCGTTCTGACCAAAAAAATCTAAGCGAATCCAGCGGTGGCGACGAAAGCCGACCAGAAGGCCCCAAAAACGGGAAAACGAGAGAAGTACATCGGCATAGGGCACCTTGGAGAGAGCGCGCGCGCGCGGAACTCGCAAAGGGAGGGGGGGGCCCTACCCCCCCCCCCTTGCCCCTCCCCCGTGCTGGAAGCTACCCCACCCCTCCCCCCCTTTTTGGTCCCCCCCCCCCAAAGCGATCCCCCCCCTCCCCCCCCTTTGCCGCTCCGGAAGCTACCCCCCCCCTTCCCCCTTTCCAAAGGGGGGGAGTCCCTCTTCAGCTACCCCCCCCCCTTGGACCCCGCCTGCTGGAAGCTACCCTCCTCCCTCCTTCCCTTTTTTGCCCCCCTCCTGGAACCAATTTTTGTCCTTTTTCCCTTTTGTCGCTCCGGAAGCTCCCCCCCCCCCTCCCCCCCTTTCCAAAGGAGGGGGGGGCTTAGCTACACCCCCCCCTCCTTTGCACCCCCCTGCTGGAAGCTACTCCCTTGAACTCGCCCTGCCGGGCGATCCTCCCCCGTCGCCGTCGTCGTTGCCGTCGCCGTCGCTCGACGTCTTCGTACGACGTCGTCGTCGTCCTCGTCGTCGTTGTCGCCGCCGCCGCCGTCATTGTCGCCGTCTTCGCATGACGTCGTCGTGGTCGTCACAACGTTGACGAGGTCATGCGAAGACGGCGACATACTACGGACGACGGACGACGCGCGACCGACGACGACGACGACCCAGGGTCAGAGAAAACGAGACCACGACCCAGGGGCTGAGAAAATGAGGAAACGAAGCAGGGTCCCAGAAAACGAGACCACGGCCCAAGGGCCGAGAAAACGAGAAAACGAACCAGGGTCCCCAAAAACGGTCCAAGGTCAGAGAAAACGAAACCACGATCCAGGGGCCGAGAAAACACGAAAATGAACCAGGGTCCGATAAAACGAGACCACGACCCAGGGGCCGACAAAACGAGACAACGAGAAAACAAACCAATGCCCGAGAAAACGAAACCGCGACCCAGGGGCCGAGAAAACGAGACAACGAGAAAACGAACCAGGGCCCGAGAAAGCGAGAACACAACCCAAGGGCCGAGAAAACGATAAATACGAAAAAACGAACCAGGGCCCGAAATAAAACGAAACAAACACCCAGAAGCCAAGAAAACGAGAAAACGAGACAATGAACCAGGGTCCGAGGAAACACGGTAACGACCCCAGGGCCGAGAACACGAGAAAACGACACAACAAACAAAGGCCCGAGCAAACGAGACCACGACCCAGGCCGAGAAAACGCGAATATCTTTCCTAGAAAACAAGACCACGACCCAAGGGCCGAGAAAACGAGAAAACGACAAACGGAATCAGGGCCAGAGAAAACGAGACTACGAACCAGGGGCCGAGAAAACGAGGCAACGAGAAAACAAACCAGCGTCCGAGTAAACGAAACCACGACCCAAGGGACGAGAAAACAAGACAACGAGAAAACTAATCAGGGTCCGATAAAACTGGACCACGACCCAGGCGCAGAGAAAACAAGAAACGAAAACACGAACCAGGGCCAGAGAAAACGAGAACACGACCCAGGGGTAGAGAAAACAAGAAAACGAACCAGGGTCAGTATAAACAAAAAAAAAAACGAAACCGCAATCCAGGGGCAGAGAACACGTGAAAACAAGACAACGAACCAGGGGCCGAGAAAACCAAACCACGACCCAGGGGCAGAGAAAACGAGAAAACGAACCATGGCCCTAGAAAACGAGACCACGACCAGGAGCCGAGAAAACAAGAAACGAGAAAACGAAACGAGGTCCAAGAAAACGAGACCACGACCACGGGGCAGAGAGAATGCGAAAACGAGAAAACAAACCAGGGTCCAAGAAAGCTGGACCACGACCCAGGAGACGAGAAAACAAACAAACGAGACACCGAACCAGGGTCCGAGAAAACAAGACCACGACCCAGGGGCCGAGAACGTGAGAAAACAATACAACGAATCAGGTTCCGAGGAAAAGAGACCACGCCCCAGGGGCCGAGAAAACGAGAAAACAAGACAACGAACCAGGGGCCGAGAAAACGAGACAAAAACCTAGGGTCCAGGAAAACGAGAAAACGAAAACAATGACCCGAGAAACCGAGACCACGACCTAAGGGCCGAGACAACAAGAAAACGAGAAAACGAACCAGGGCCAGAGAAAACGAGACCGCGACCCAGGGGCCGAGAAACCGAGAAAGCGAGAATACGAACCAGGGTCAGAGAAAACAAAACCACAATCCAGGGGCCGAGAAACGAATACCACGAGAAACCGAACCAAGGTCCGAGAAAACGGGACCACGATCCAGGGGCCGAGAAAACAAACAACGAACCAGGGTCAGAAAAAAAACGAAACCACGACCCAGGGGGCGAGAAGACGAGCAAACGAGAGAACTACCAAGGGCCCGAGGAGAAATGGTACCACGACCCAGGGGCCGAGAAAACAAGAAAACGAGATCACGAACCAGGGGCCGAACAAAAAAAACAACACACAAAACAAAAACCGAGAAAGCGAGAAAACAACACAACGAACCAGGTTCCGAGAAAACGAGACCACGCCCCAGGGGCCGAGAACACGAGAAAACGAGAAGAC
>CAUYUJ010004002.1:376662-389162 GCA_963575745.1 Prorocentrum cordatum
GGCGCTCAGCACCATCTCGGCGTTCCCCGTGTGAAGGGTCACCGAGATATCCCGCCACAAGCGGCCGAGGAGTTCCCCCCGCTCGTCTTCCCCGAGGTCGGCGCCGTAGCTGCGCACGAAGGCCGCCGCCTCCTCGGAGGGCCGCCCCCCGGCCTCGAAGACCATGGGGACCAGCTCGAGGCCCTGCCGCGGAGGATACCGATCCCTCTTGCTGTCGACCTTTTGGGCCGCTGCCAGGCCGCTCCTGTGGAACTGGGCCTGCCTGCGCGGGGCGCCGTGCTTGTGTCACAACGTGGGCCCTGGGAGATCTCGACCCATTCCCCAGGGTTGGCTCTTCGTGCCGAGCCGTTCCCGCACGGATCGCGCACGCAACCAAGGAGCAACCCTCTTGGGCCGCGCGCGGGCGCGGGCACCCGCACTCGCCGCAGCGACGAGGCCCGCCAACGCCGCCAAAGAGGGGGGGGACCGCATCTGGTGCAGCGCGCGGGCGGGCGCGGGCGCACGCCACCGCCGCCACAACCGGGCTGCCCTTGGGTCGCGCGCGGGAGGGCGCGAAGGCCCGCTGCCGCTGCTGCAACCTCGCCCGCGAACGCCGGCAGGGGGGCAGCGCATCTCGGACCACGCGCGGGTGCGGGCGCCCGCAGACCGCCGCCGGCCCCGCGGCCGTCCCGCGGGCCACCGCCCTCGCACTCGCACCAGCGCACCAGCGCCCGCAGCTCGGGACTCTGGGCACGGCCCTCGGGGCCTCCCTGCGCTCTCAAGGAGCCTGTCTTGGATCCATCTTGGGGCGTCCTGAGGCGCCCTCGCGACATGCTGGGGCCGCGTTGCACACGCCCCACCAAGCACCAGAGTCTCGGGGCCCTCCATCGACCGCACTTGCCCTCGTTCTACCATCTGCATAGCATACCACCCAACATCACCATCATCACCATCAGCGTCGTCATCACCATCATCGTCACCACCACCAACGCATGTCTAATTCGCCTATACCCAAGGCGCAAATTACACCATAACCACCCACTGCACCATGGTGGTCTTTTCAACAATCGCCCTGACCGTCTCCGACATGCCTACTGCTCGCATTGTCCCTCGCTACCGCCGTAAGCGGGCTCTGGGCGTGCTCTGGCCCTCCGCTGGGTATCTGCAGCGGGGAATCCTCATTCCACGCCGCACCGCCGATGCATCGCCGACGTATCGCCGATGCACTGGCGATACACGCGGGCGATACATCGGCGATGCATCGGTGCCGTCGGGGAGGAGAAAACCCGGCTCCTCCACTTCGAGCCGCATCGCCGATGCATCGGCGATGACTCCATCTATTCGGACCCCATCTGGGAGGGAGGCCTGAAGCCTATGACTAGAAGGAACAACTAGATGACGTAAACATAAACGTTCTGAGGTCCGCGTGAATTTCTCGGATCGGCGCTGGACCGGACCCCCCTCCCTAGCTCGGAACGTGTTGGGAACGGCGCCGCCAAGGGCGCCCAACGCCAGACCGAGAAATCAACGCGAAACTCCAAAAAATTACCCTGGCGAAGGACCCAACCCGATGCAGTTGTGAATACCGCAGTTGTGACTATTTCCTTCGGTGGAGATCCCTAGCCGCATGCGAACGCAGCCGCTGGGGCCTTCGGTGGAGCTCCCTATGGGGCCACGTAACGTGCGAGGGATGTGCCGAACTGGGGGCGAAACCGGCATGCGAACGCAGCCACTCGGGCCATCGGCGGAGCTTTTGGGGCCACACAAAATGAGAGGTGCGCCGAAATAGGGCGGAAGCGTATGCGAACGCAGCCGCTGGGGCCTCCGATGGAACTCCCTATGGGGCCACGAAACGTGTCAGGGGTGTGCCGACATGGGGGTGGAACCGCATGCGAACGCAGCCACTGGGGCCTTCGGCGGAGCTCCCCATGTGGCAACGAAACGTGTGAGGGGTGTGCCGACATGGGGATGAAACGCATGCGAACGCAGCCACTCGGCCATTTGGCGGAGCTCCCCATAGGGCCACGAAGCGTGTGATGGATGTGCCGACATGGGGGTGGAACCGCATGCGAACGCAGCCACTGGAGCCTTCGGTGGAGCTCCCTATGGGGCCACGAAACTTGTGAGAAGCGTGCCGACATGAGGGTGAAACCGCATGCGAACCAGCCACTCGGGCCTTCGGCGGAGCTCCCTATAAGGCCACTAAACGTGTGAGCGGTGTGCCGACATGGGGGTGGAACCGCATGCGACCGCAGCCGCTCGGGCCGTCGGTGGAGCTCCCTACGGGGTCACGTGTGTCGACATGGGGGTGGAGCCGCGTGCGAACGCAGCCACTGGAGCCTTCGGTGGAACTCCATATGGGGCCACGAAACGTGTGAGGGGTATGCCGACATGGGGGTGGAACAGCATGCGAACGCAGCCACCGGGGCCTTCGGTGGAGCTCCCTATGGGGCCACGACGCGTGCGAGGGGTGTGCCGAAATGGGGGTGGAACCGCATGCGAACGCAGCCACTGGAGCCTTCGGCGGAGCTTCCTATGGAGCCACGAAACGTGTGAGGGGTGTGCCGAAAATGGGGGGTGGAACCGCATGCGAACGCAGCCACTGGAGCTTTCGGTGGAGCTCTCTATGGGGCCACGAAAAAGTGTGAGGGGTGTGCCGAGATGGGAGTGGAACCGCATGCGAACGCAGCAACTGGGGCCTTCGGTGGAACTCCCTATGGGGCCACGAGACGTGTGAGGGGTGTACCGAAGTGGGGGGGTGGAGCCGCGTGCGAACGCAGCCACTGGAGCCTTCGGTGGAGCTTCCTATGGGGTTACGATAAATGTGTGAGGGGCGTGCCGACATGGGAGTGGGGAGTGGAACCGCATGCGAACGCAGCCATTGCGGCCTTCGGCGGAGCTCCCTAATGGGCCACGACGCGATGTACTGGGCGGGGGAGACAGGGGCAGGGATGGGAGGAGGAAGGAGTGGAGGAAGGAAGGAGGAAAACGCGGGGAGCTGTGTCTTCAAGACGAAGACCCAACACCACAGGATGGTTGGGACATGTATTGATCCGTTGCCGCCGCGTTGCCGCCTCGTGCGCTGGGTGGGTTCGGCAAGGTTTCGCCACGTTCCCGCCAATTGACGATTCGTTGCCACCTCTAGAATGCACCACGAATACTGCACTCCATAGCTGATACAGCATGTAGCTTTCACCACACATGCGACACTTCTACAGTGCCATAACTTCCTGTTTGGGATCCACGCTGGCTAACAGTCATATGTATTAATGTGTTCCTCGATGCACTGGACATCCTCGAGCACCTTCATGTTGTGAATACATTATCCACTGCGTCCGAAAGTTTCGAGCTCCCTTCCCCAGTAACCAGAGCCGCAGCGGACATGGATGAAGCTCTGGCCCCCAAGAGGCCAGACTATTTTATCCACACCCACTGCGACTCGGCTTTTTGGCGCCCCCTCTCAGAACGTTCAGGACGTAGTGGACATGGATATGAACCTTGCCGGGGGAGACGTGCAAGAGTGAAAGAGCCCAGGCACAAATTCGCCGGCCCAACGGGCCAGAGGCGTGCCAAGATCTCTCGTAACAGGTTAACACTATTTCGAGTTCGCGCGCGCGTGGCGGCCCCGAGGGACCCCTGGACGCAAAGACCCCGGCCGATGCCCGGGAGATGCCGGGGCGACTCCCCCAGAGCGCTCCAGGAGCGCGCCAACAAGGCACCAGGACGCCCCCCCACACGGCCCAAGAGGCCCCGAGTCGCCGAATGATCTTTCCAAAACGCTCAAGATGGTCTCCAGATGGCCCCAAATGCCGCTAAAAAACCCAAAGAGAGCTTCAAGAGGCTCTCAAACAAACATCGCCCCATTCCCTTTCGGAAAACGTATATTTTCCGCGTGCGCGACGTTTGGAAGTTCATAGCGTCCAGAACTGCCCCAGAAGCCTCCAACATCGTCCCCAGACGGCCCAACGCGCCCCCAAGATGGGCCCAAGAGAGCCCAAGAAAGCCCCCAGACGGCCCAAAAGGGCACCAAGACGGCACAAGAGGCGCCCAACACGGCCCAAGACAGCCCCAAGAGGGGCCCAAGAGGGGGAACCCGAAATGGCATTTTCAATCTTCCCGCCCCAAGGGCCACCTCCGAGACCGCCAGCAAGCCCCGAAAAAGCCCCCAAGAGGCCAAATAAGCCCCCAAGAGAGCCAAGAAGAGGCCCCCAGGACACACGCAAACGGCCCCCAAGAAGCATCAAAAGGCTTCCAAACTGCCTCCACGAGACCCCAACAAACACCCCAAACAAGCCCCGAAACAAACCCCTCGACAACCTGCGCAACGCCCGTCGACGCACACGCACCACCTCCACGGAAAAACAGCCGTCTCACCGCAACACAACACTGGCGACGACGGTGGACATTAAGGGCCAGAACCCCCACGACAATCTCCAAAGCAACTGCTTCACCCCCACGCCTTCTGCCGCACAGCCTCCTGAAATCGACCACCGCCCCGCTGCGCCGCATGAGCCACAAACGCGCAACGAAACGCCAACGATGGCACAATACGGGCCGGCGGAATGAGCGAAGCGATTCAATAAACGGACACAAATCCTAAGATCCCCAACATTTCTCAATATTTTTCGGTTCCCCCCCCCACTTCCCATAATTTCCCGCATTTTTCGGGGACTCGGCGATTAAATGTGTCCGTGTGTGAGAGAACGGCCGCTGAGCCAGACGTGGCCGGCGCGCTTCCCGCTGGAGGCCCGGGCGCTGGTGCGGAAGGTGAGCCTCCTCGCCTCGACGGCGATCTGCTGGCAGAGCTCGCGGGTGGGCGCCAGCACGACGCTGGTCGGCTTCACTGGCCCCTCCTTGCGAGGGCGAGGCTCGGCTACACGCAAGAGTGACCCTAGGTAAGAGTGAACTTTGGTGCGCGGCTTTTGTGGGCCGCGGGGGTGCCAAACGCAAGCGCGCAAGACGCTACTGCCGCATCGCAATGGGCCGGCGCTCAAGGTCACTCCAGCGAAGGGTCACTCTTACGTGTAGTCGAGAAGCTGCACCTGAGTGGGCCCTGGACACCACACGGCCGTTTTTGTGTGCTGGTTCCACCCTGCAATCGGCTTGCCGGCCCTGGCGTCGTTGTCTTTCCAACTCCGTCACACTTGGTGTTCGATTTCCAGCTATGGCTCCAGACCTGGAGCGGTGCCTCCTTCCTGGACCAGAATACTTTCTGTTTCGGTTCGGCTCGATGTACATTTGTCCGGAAACTGCCCTGCTGTTTACGGGACCCACAGAGGGACCCACCGAGGACCAGACCCATCGGACGGAAGAAGTGGGTCGAAACACGAAGTAGGAAGGCCTTGGAAGTGGATTAGATCTCCGCCCGCCCCCTGGAGACGAAGAAAGAGGTCAAAAACACTCGGCCCTCGAAGTACAAGGCGCCCAGGATAGGGGGCCACATGCGAACCCTACCCCTACCCCCCACGATTTCTGAGGGGGAGGGTGGGGTTCACTGCATTCGGGAGCTCCCGAGCGAAGCGAACCCCACCCTCCCCCTCAGAAATCGTGGGGGGTAGGGGTAGGGTTCGCACGTGGCCCCCTACTGGAGTAGATTGGAACTGGAGGAACCCGAAATACCAACTTGCAGCGATCGGTGGGCGCGCAGAGGGCATCTGGTCACAACCACCGCCCATGGCCTGGGCCATTCTGGGCCCCAGCAGGGTGCAGACTCCCTCCTGACCAAGGCCAGTAGGAGGGTCTATGCAGCACCCTGGGGCCCAGGATTGCCCTCGCCAGGCATGGTGTTTTATCAATGCGCTCGGAAGAACAGTGGCCATGCCGCTTCGCTGCAATAGACGCAGCAAACGAGAAATTTGTCTGCTAACACTCCCCCTTTGAAATGCTATCTTCTGAGGCGGACCCAAGAGCACCTTCTAATTCTGGGCATCACGTAAAATCCAACACTGGCAGAATAATGCGTCACCAAATATCCTGAAAACCAAATGTCTTAACAAACGCGTGCGCTGTGCGTTACATGAGACGGGATTCAGCATGACAGAATCGGCACGGACAGGGAATTCTCTCCACCGCTGCCGGGGCTCCTCGGCGCATCGCTGCGTCCCGCCGCGCCCCGAGCGCCGTGCCGCTGCACAGGTACCACGAAAACAAACTGCAGACACATTCGTCTTCGGGCGTTTGTCTTGGACGTGGGTACCCCCGAACGCTCGGCACACAGAAGAGCGGGGACCACACGGGGGCCCGAGAGACGAACGGGGCGAGGGCCACAGAAGACACACGGCGGAAGGACAACGACCGAACGAAAATTGCATATGCTTCCGGACGTCCACGATGATTTCCGTGGGTCGGCGCTGGACCCCTCCTCCGCTGGCGTGCGGCAGGGGCGGCGCGGCAGGCGCCCGCACCAGGGGGGCCCCGGGGGCCGTGGAAGGAGATGCTGGCGTACCTGCGGAAGCGAATGCCTATGCCGTTCCACCAGGAGATCTGTCGACCCCTGTCCCAAACGTCGTGGGGCTTTCGCATGGGCCAGACATTTGGGACCCGACCCCAGGATCTACGATGGGGGGCGTGCATCCTCGATAGGGGTGCGCCCGAATAGCCCCCTCGGGGTGTGTCCCAGAATTCCCCCCCGCGTTTCTGAACGGTCAGACTTTCTGGGCGGGACTCGGAAATTAAAGGAGACAAATCGCCTGTGATTAGCTGTTCTTTGACTGGAGGGCTGCGAAGGCCCATCGTTTGGAGAAAGCAGAACAACTGCTCGGAAGCACTTGTCCCTTTGCCACCCTTGCTTCACCCTGCTCCTCCCCAGACCTCCCCGTGCCTAGGACATGAATTGCCCCTCACCCAAAAATATTGGGTTGTTAGATTCTCCCCACTCGACAGATTGAGGTCGTTCGGATTTTAGAACAGACCTCCCGAACCGTCCACCCTGCATACGGCGGCCGCCAGATCCCCAAATGTCCCCAGTGTCCCCGAGAGTCCCGCCTCGCGCCACTCTGTAGACGGCGGCCGCCAGATCCCCAGATTCCCCGAGTGTCCCCGAGTGTCCCACCTCGCGCCGACACATCAGAACACCACAGAGCGGGATGATTTAAGTATCAGAACATAGCGTATAGCACCATACTATAAGCTATGACAGAACATAGCAAAACACCACACCACCTGACACAATATATCCGATCATAACATACGTATACGACCAACCTTCGGGTGATAAGGAGGTTGTGGAGGGGAGAGGGGAGAAACCAACATCTGACTCAATCGATCTCACTATCGATCTCACTCGACGGGACACCACAGGACAGCACGGGACACCGCGGGTCACTTGTCGATCTCACTATCGATCTCACTCAACAGGAACCACGGGACACCACGGGCCACCACGGGACACTACGCGACACCGCGGGACTCCTCTCAATCTCACTATCGGTCTCACTATCGATCTCACAATCGATCTCACTCAACGGGACACCACGGGACACCGAGGGACACCACATCGATCTTACTATGGATCTCACTATGGATCTCACTATGGACCTAACTCAACGGCACACCAGGGGATTCCAAGGGACACCACGGGACACCTGTCGATCTCACTATCGATCTCACTTTTTGGGGACACTACGGGTCACCACGGGACACCTCGGAGCACCAAATCGATCTCAGTATCGATCTCACTCAACAGGACACCACGGAACACCTGTCGATCTCACTATCGATCTCACTATCGATCTCACTTTTTGGGACACCACGGGACACCAAGGGACACCTCGGGGCACTACATCGACCTCAGTATCGATCTCAGTATCGATCTCACTCTTGATCTCACTCGAGGGAACACCACGGGCCACCACGGGCCACCACGGGCCACCACGGGACACACCTCGGGACACCGCGAGCCACGGGGGAGAATCATTTGTCTTGACTTCGCCTTAGCAACGGCGGACACCACGGGACACCACGGGACACCACGGGACACCGCGGGACATCGCGAGCCACCACCGGACGGACGGTCGGGGGAGAATCATTTGTCTTGACTTCGCCCTAGCAACGGCGGACACCACGGGACACCACGGGACACCACGGGACACCGCGGGACACCGCGAGCCACCGCCGGACGGACGGACGGGGGAGGATCATTTGCCTTGACTTCGCCCTAGCAACGGCGGACACCACAGGACACCACGGGACACCGCGGGACATCGCGAGCCACCGCCGGACGGACGGTTGGGGGATAATCATTTGTCTTGACTTCGCCCTAGCAACGGCGGACACCACGGGACACCACGGGACACCGCGGGACACCGCGAGCCACCGCCGGACGGACGGACGGGGGAAGATCATTTGTCTTGACTTCGCCCTAGCACGGGCGGGTTCATTCCTCTCGCGCGCCCACGAAGCTGCGCTTCGCCCGCACGCACGACACGAACGAAACGAAACGATTTCCTGATTGGGGGTCTCCGTTCCACTGCGACCTCACCCCCCAATATCAGACCATATAATGATATAAAGTATCGCAACTCAGCACACCATGCCATAACCGTCAGCACATACGATAGAACAGCATCACAGCACATAGAAATGCATAACACGACAAAGCAAACATGATATAAGAACACATCGCAGAACTGTACATACCAAAACATGTCATGTCACAACCTCACATAACATGTCATGTCATGCCAGAACGCAACACAACATAACAACGCATAATTTGATAATCAAAGGCGTACCGAACACGACATAACATAACATATCATATCAACACATAGCATGACATATCATATTAAACCATGACATACCACACCACATCATACCACATCATGGCGCAGCATATATCATGTCATATAGAAACGCAACGCAGGTGACACCGTATAGAACAGCTGAGCGCGGTATACGATGTTACACCATAGCATCATAGAAGACACCAGACCACCTCAAGCTATGTCATAACTGATCATACATAACCGAGCATACAGCCAAACCCTATAACCTAGTAGCGCATATCACAGCATGCCATGCAAGAACATGGTACGACATAATATACGATGGCAGAACAAATCTCACCGTAGCAACGCATAGCATCACGTAGCATTACATGAAATGACACATCACACCATGACGAAACGCGACATAACACATTACATCATAACATACCAGACCATATCATGACACCATCAAGTGACGCAACATATTTCGGATCATGCCAGACCAGGACATAACAAAGGACACACCATACCAAACACGCATGCAATGATATTATGGAGCATACAGAGCATGCCATCACAGCACACATTATATCAACCAATGGCAGAACATACCAGAACATAGAGTACGACAGCAGACCATCACATTTTACACAATGGCACATCACATCATAGCGCAATACAGCCTTTCACTACATGACACAATTTACCATGACGGACCCCAGCACACCATACTACCACTTAGCAGGACATGCGAAATAGTGAAATGCCATGTCCTGACAGAACAGAAGATGACAGAACGGAGCACCGAGCACAACATACAATAACAACGCGTACCACGACATAGCGGGGAATACTGGGGTATATGATCACAGACCCGATTGGTACCACGACGGCAACGAATGTACCCAAACATCGCTGAATATTTCCGAATCGCAGAAGGTAACATAACGCATAACAATGTAAGGAACAGGGGACAAAACACACACAATGTAACCAGCTTGCCATCGCGTACGTTTTCACTACTGATACCCCTGCGGCACAGAACTTGATATAACACCACGTACTAGAGCGTCGTTAAAGAGGCAGGCCATAACAGAGCAGGGCATCATACACTGTAATGGGGTCAGCAGGACGCGAATGACATCACTGAGCAACGCATATCATAATGTATACTGGTAGAGCATACCATGCTATAACACGGCGCCAGAAAGCACAATAGCACAATTGAGGAACAATATTTGGGAACACCACAGACCATAATTGGAGCGGAACGTCATGACACAACACACCGTGCAGTAGCGGTATCAAGCGCGACGGCCGCGTCAAGATCAGGCTGGCCGCTTGACCAATGAGGTGTGAGACTGCGACCTATTGGACGACGCATCACACGTGACAGGCGTCACGGCGTCACGCCCGCGCCCCCCTATTTCTACTATTCCTTCTGCTGTGTCTGCTTATAATGCTTCTGCTGACGCTGCTACTACTACTACTACTACTACTACTGCTGCTACTACTACTACTACTACTACTACTACTACTACGAGTACGGCTGCTGATATTACTAATACGACGAATACTACTACTAGTAGTACAACTGCTGCTACTACTACTACTACTACTAATAATACTGCTGCTGTTGCTTCTACTACTACTACTACCACCACTACTACTACAACTACCACTGCTACTACTGCTAATACTACTACTGCTACTACTACTACTACTATTACTACGGCTACTACTACTACTTCTACTACTACTACGACGGCGACTACTACTTCTACTTCTACTACTACTACTGCTACAAATACTACTACTACTACTACTACTACTACTACTACTACTACTACCACTACTACTACTACTACTACTACTGCTACTACTACTACTACTACCACTACTACTACTACTACCACTACTACTACTACTACTACTACTACTACTACTACTACGGCTACTACGGCTACTACTACGACTACCCACAAAATGCGACGACAAGCACTACTACTACTTCTGCTACCGCTACCACAACTACTACCACTACTTCTTCTACTACTACTACTGCTACTACTACGACTACTACTACCACTACTACGCCTGCTACTACTACTGCTGGTGGTGCTACTACCATTGCTGCTGCTGCTACCACTGCTGCAGCATCTACTACTACTACGGCTACTACTACCACCACTAATACTACTACCACTACTACTACTACTAGTATCATGGCTACGACTACTAAAACGACATCTCGTAGTACTACTACTACGACTACTACTACGGCTACCTCGGACTGCGGCTACTACTACTTCTACTACTACCACTACCACTACTACTGCTACTACTACTACTACTACTGCTACTACTACTACTACGGCTACTACTGCTACTACTACTACTGCTACTACGGCTGCTACTACTATTACTACTACTACTACTGCAAATAAGATGGCTACTAGTACTAGTACTACTACTACTACTACTACTACTACTACGACTACTACTACTACTACTACTACCACTACGACTACCAACGCTACAGCTACTGCGCCTACTACTGCGACCCCGGCTCCGACTACTACTACGACTAGTCTACTACGGCGACTACTACTACTACTACTACTACTACAACTGCTACGGCTACTTCTACTACTACTACTACTACTACTACTACTACTGCTGCTACTACTACTACTACTACGACTACTACTACTACTACTGCATTTACGACTACCACAACTATAACTGATTCGGCTACGGCTACAACAACTAGTACTGCTACTACTACTACCACAACGACGAATACGACTAGTAACACGACTACGACCACTACCACTACCACTACGACTACTACTCCCACCACTACCACTACTACTACTACTACTACTACTACTACTACTACTACGACTACTACTACGACTACTACTACGACTACTGCTACTACTACTCTACTACTACTACTACTACTACTACTACTGCTGCTACTACTACTACTACTACTACTACTGCCACTATTACTACTACGGCTACTGCTACTACTATTACCACGACTACTACTACTACTACTACTACTACTACTACTAGTTCTACTACTACTATCACTACTACTGCGACTACAACTACTTCTATTGCGACTACGTGTGCTACTACTACCACTACCACTACGACTACTACTGCTACTACTACTACTATTGCACCTACTGCCGCTACTCCTGCTACTCCGACAACGACTACTACTACCACTACTACGACCACTACTGCTACTACAACTACTACTACCACTACTGCTACTACCAATAACACAACCACAACCGCTGCTACCTTTACTGCTGCTGCTGCTGCTACTGCTGCTTGCATTGCTAGAACTACGACGAATACCTTTTTTTATGACTACGGCGACGAGTACTACTACTACTACTCCTACTCCTACTCCTACTCCTACTACTACTACTACTACTACTACTACTACTACTACTACTACGACTACTACTACTACTACTACTACTACTAGTATTGGTACTAGTACTAGTACTAGTACTAGTAGTAGTACTAGTACTAGTACTAGTACTACTACTACTACTACTACTACTACTACTACTACTACTACTACCACTGCTGCTACTACTGCTACTACTGCTACGACTGCTACTACTACTGCGTCAACTACTAGTATAACTACAAGTACTACTGCGATGGCTACTACTACTACCACTACCACTACCACTACTACTACTACTACTACTACTACTACTACTACTACTACTACTACTACTACTACTACTACTACTACTACGACTACTACTACTTTTACTA
>CAUYUJ010004002.1:394162-429162 GCA_963575745.1 Prorocentrum cordatum
TGAAAGCAAAATAATGTTAAGCCCTCAAGCCCACTTAAGCACCCCCCGCCCTGCATTCTGCATACCGCGCCAGGCTCCCATAATCTGGGACACCCGTGTGTGTCCCGCCTCGCCCGCCCTGCATACCGCGGCCGCGGGGCCCCCATAGTCTGGGTGCTCTCCCCGCCTCGCCCGCGTTGCATGCCGCGGCCGCCAGCTCCCAGAGATTCGCGAGAATCCAATGACGATCTCACGAGCAAGGTTTCTAAGCAGGCGTAGCTACCAGATAACCCTACCAGGGAGGAGTCACGGCGTCACGCCGTCCAGGTAACACGACTCCCACAGACATGTAGACCATACATAAAGAGCTGTCGTCCTGGAGAGTAGCCTCGAAATCCTCGCCCCCTTTGGTTTCTTATCGGAGAATGATAAACCTAGGTTCGTTATCTTCAGACTCTCATTGGATCATTGGTCTGTGGATGGATCGGTGGCCTCCTCCTTCCCCGGATCATTTTCATTCCGGAATAATGCATCTGGGGTCGGTATTCCGACAAAATAAACCAAGGTTGATCCCGGTCCAATCTCCTTGTCAGACGGCCCCCCTTCCGCCGGATCATTATCATTTCAGAATAACGTGCTTTAGTTCACTATTCCCAAAACATGACGAGCCCCAGTTTATGTTTCAGAAATAACTAGCCAGGGTCAAGATTCTAACATAATGAATCCCAGTTTGGAGGCGCGGGGCTGGGGACAAAAAATAATCAGAATCATTCCGGAATCATGAATCTGGTTTCCGAATATCCGCCTATGGCTCAGGCGACACCCCTCAGCCTCCACTATTATCATTCCAGAATTAAAAATTGGAGTTCATTATTCCCGATACGTTACTAACCCCAATCAATATACCCAGAACACTATAAACCCAAATTGATATCTCTGTGGGTCGACATGCCCGGAACATTATAGGCCAAGGTTTATAAGATTCACCGGGGGACATTATGAACCCCAGCCAATATGTCCAGAAATTAAAACCCAAATTCGTAATGTTCCTGGGGGGGACATTATGAACCTTGGTCGGTAACCCCGGAACGTTATAAACCCAGGTTCATACTTTTCCCGTGGGGCCACTCTAGAGGCCGAGGCGGTCACCACATTCCCCTGCGGTGTCACAACAAACAACTTTACAACAGATAAACCTTGGCTCTGGGGCAGGGCTGGGTGGCGCTGGCGGTCTGTTTCATCCGCTGCCACTTCCGCCACCAGCCTTCCCGACCTCTGGCATCTGGTTCCACGCGGCCTGCGCAGCAGGATGCAGGCGGCTGTGCACTCTCAACCTGCCTTTAAACAGCAGCTTCGGAGCAGTAGTGGCACCACGCGTCCAGGCATTGTGCGCAAAATACAATGCATCACGGACTGAAGCAAATCGAACGTCGGCTTCCTGACTGAGGCGAAGTGACAGAAAAAAGGAGGGGAGAAAAACAATCATGCCCATGAGTGGGCATTTCATTACGCAACCATCGATCAAACAGCTCGCGAAGCTGCGGGCACACGGAATAGTGCCTGAGGCAGTATCGTGCGTGATTCCCTCGACATCTAAACATACACCTCTTCGCACCAGTCTGGAAACGCGCCGCCGTACATAGCCCCCGACAGGCAAACCGTATTTATGGCATCGCAAAGTAAGCCCAGGTTGATATCTTTTTGGGGTTTGTCCTGGTCGCTACAAACGTGCATCCACAACCAACATCGGGGTCGCACATGGATAACATAAATCCATGGCATACATCAATCACACACGCGCACATCAAGAAGATCGCCCATACCACAACAAAAATTACGGGGTCCACTAGCATGCAGCCAGCAACAGGCGTAACTGGCCATTGCCATGCATGAGTAACATGCGCCCATCACACACATCAGCACTACACAGCGATAACATACACCATTCTCATACACCAAACACAGCCATAACTAACAATCACAGATGGTCCGCACAATGAACATACATCGACAACAGCGCTGGGAAGACACGCGGCCACATCTGTTTGCACCTCTCGCCCATGCCAATCCCATTCCACGCTGGAGACGACGAGGACAAACAACGAGGAAACACGACGAAAACGACGACAGAGGCGGCGGCAACGGCCGCGGAGGCGACCGGCGACGGGGCGCGATTCCCACCGCCACCCGTGAGGAGGGCACCAAGCTGCGAACACAAGGCTTCAGTCGTTGAGTAGCTGTGAGCACCACAAATAGTATTGGTCCTCCTCTTTCTCCCCGTCGCCACCATCATCATCCCCAACTCCTCCTGGGCCTGTGAGAACCGCCATATCCAGCGAGCCCCACACATGCCTGTGAACACCACATCGTGTCTGCCTGTCAGCACAATAAACATGCCCGTGAACATCGCAACAGACCTGTGGAAGAACACCCCCCCCACGTTCGTTACCATGATAGCAGGGGGGCGGAAAGGGGAAGCCTCCAGTGACAAACGTTACGGGTTCGCCAGAAAAAAAAGTGTCGAACATTATTATGACTTCTCGCTCTGCTGGTTCTTGTCCTGGATAGATACCCGACTGCACCTACGCCGAAATCGACGAACAAAAACGCCCGCGCTACTGTTATTCGCTTCCCCCACCCCCGCTGCGCTCCGCAGGAGGCACAGGGTCGTTGTTCAGCGCGGTGGTGATGATGGGGATCAGGAACGCCGCAGTCTTGCCGCTTCCTGTCTGCGCAGTGACCTCCCCGCTCTGGCGGCAGGGGGAGGAGCGGGACGAGCCGGCATGAACCGGACGGGCCCTGGCCTTTCAGGGCCCTCCCTGAGGAGGAGGAGGAGGAGGAGGAGGAGGAGGAGGAGGAGGAGGAGGAGTAAGAGGAGGCCCTGGGACAATCATCCCACCAGCCCTTTGGGCTAGGGCGGTCTTGCCATAGGTTCCTGCCCTCTTCCAAAACCCGCTTCCCTTCGGGGAGGGGTACCCTCCCCCTCCCCTCCCTGAGGTTTCTTGGGGCGGGCCGCGATGGGTTTGAGGGTCCCTTTTCGCCCAAGATGGCTTCAAGAGGGCCTCCGATGTTCCAAGACGGCGGCCTCCAAAATGGCTTAAGATAGACGACGATGGTTCAAGACAGTTTCCGACATATCTCCAGGAGGCCCGACGAGGGCCACAAGATGGTTCCAAGTGCAGCCCCCTCAGGACCTCCTATCCAAGAAGCCCAGATCCTTCAAAACCTTGAGAACATAAATGATGTTTGCTTACTCGCCTTTTCGCTTCTGATGCGCTTTGAGGCCGCCGATGGCCCCAAGATGGCGCAAGAGAGGCCCCCGAAGGCCCTTAGGGGCCCCCCAGACGGCCCCACGAGCGCCCAAGAGTGGCCCAAGAGGCGATTTTGATAGCCCCGGGGGGAGGAACATTTGGGACCGCCCCCCCCTTTCTGCAAGATGGCACCATGAGGTCCTCCAGGGCCCCAAAGATGTTCTTGGGAACATATTGATGACCCCAAGGAGTCCTCCAGGGCCTCCAACAGAGCACCAAGATAGTCCCATGACCCCCCAAGAGAATCCGAAGACCATCCAAAAGAGTCCCAATAGGGATCCAAGAGGCGATGTTGAGGGATGGTTCTGTGTTCGTCCTCGTTGTCCTCCTCCTCCTCCTCCTCGTCTACGTCCTCGTCCTTGCCCTCATCGTTTGCCTTGTCCTGATGCTCCTCTTCTTCATCGTCGTCGTCGTCTTCCTCCTCCTCCTCTTCTTTTCCTCGCACCCGCGCGGGCCCCAGAGATGGCCCGAAGAGGGCCTCCAAGGCCACCCCCCTGCTCCCAGAGATCTCTCTGTTCACCCTGGTTGCCCGCTCTGTTTCACTACATGCGTCTCTTCGTCCCTTTTCCTGCCAACTCTCGTGGTTAGGGCTTCCGGTAGGACTGGTGGGGTTGCGCGAAGCGTGAAGAAATACTCGACGCACAGATCCTCACATGAACATCTCATTGTCTGACAGGTCCCGCTGTGACTGCCTGGCTGTGAATGTCTGAGTGCGAGTGCGAGCCTAGATGGACGACGGGCACAACCACGATGGCGACGACGGCGGCTACGATGAGGGACAGCGGCGACATCGACAACACCTCACAAATATGCGAAGAACAAGTCCCTCCCCTCCCGTTCCTCTTCCTCCTCGCCTTACCCCCTCCCTGCTCTTCCCCCGCCCGCCCTTTTCCCTCCCCCTGGGTCCGCCTCCTTCCTCCTCCGTCCTCTCTCCTCCTGCGCCCTCCACTTCTATCATCCTCGTCCTCCCTCCTCCTGCGTCTTCCCGCCTCCTCCCTGGTTAAGCCCCACCCCCCCCCTCCTGGCGACAAACTCATATCTGCTTCCTCTTCCTCCTCGCCGTGGCCCCTCCGCTCTCTTCCTCCCTCCTCCCTTCTCCCTCCTCCTGCTTCCTCCTGAGTCCTCTTCCGTCCTCTCTGCTCCTCACTGGCGGGCGTCCTCTTCCATACGTCGATGTGATCAATCATGGGGCTCCGAGTGGACAGGAGTCGAACGTGCAGAACGAGCGCCTCGCTCGAGACATCCACACAATGTGGGAGTGAACGGGCGGTGTCCGACCCCTTCCTTCGCCTCCCCAAGTCCTGCACAGGAGCTGGGCGGCGTCCCACATTGCTTCAGCAGGCGAAAATCGCGCGCGCACGGGCGCGCGTCCGCACGCGCCTGAAAGCGCACCGCCACACCAGCCCGCGGAAATTGTTCAAGCTCCTCCTCCCTCGCCTCCGTCGATCTCCCCCTCCTCCTCCTCCTCCTCCTCCTCCTGCTCCTGCTCCTGCTCCTCCTCCTCATCCTCCTCCTCCTCCTCCTCCTCCTCCTCCTCCTCCTCCCCCTCATCCTCCTCCTGGCTCGTCTCCTCCTCCTCGTTCCCTCCTCCTCAACAATTACTCAATGTGAATGTGCCTGCTCCTCTTCCCTGGGCAACTACTGGTTTGATTTGCAACCGTATGCCACGCATACTCCTTTCACACGCGCACGCACACGATTGCCCTAATGTGGTGTCCGTCATCTCGGGTCAGACCGTTCTCGGCCCCTCATAAGTTTCTGCACTGGTTACAGCGCTGACTGTGCTCAGCGATTTCGTTAAAAGAAAAAACCTCCATCCATCGGAACGTCGCTCTCGCCGCACCACTGTCCATACTCGGGCGTGCGCCAAATTGGTGCTCCTGCTGAAGCGCCTGCCACGCTTCAGGATTTCCGATCGAGTTCCCGTCCAGTGGATCCACGCTCTCGCCGCAGCGCTGACCATTCTCTTATATCAACAACGATGTGCATCCAATCGCAACGCTTGCCACATGTAGAGGTGTCCATGGATCCTCTGTCCCACACAACGACGCTCTGACAGCCACACTGTCCGTACTACTGCAGTCCTTGCCACGTTTCAAAACAAAGTGGCGCGATCGGGATCCAGGTCTTCTTCCGCATACGACTCTGCGAATTGAGGGGGGCCCAACTCCTTGGAAAGGGATGGGAGGCATGGGTATGATGTCAGATATGGCGCGAGCACGCCAATTTCGTCCTCCTCCTCCTCCTCCTCCTCCTCTCTCCCTCCTCCTCCTCCTCCTCCTCCTCCTCCTCCTCCTCCTCCTCCTCCTCCTCCTCCTCCCCCCCCCTCCTCCTCCTCCTCCTCCTCCTCTCCTCCCTCCTCCTCCTCCTCCTCCTCCTCTGCTCCTCCTCCTGCTGCTGCTCCTCCTCCTCCTCTCCTCCTCCTCCTCCTCCTCCTCCCTCCTCCTCCTCCTCCTCCTCCTCCTCCTCCTCCTCCTCCTCCTCCTCCTCCTCCTCCTCCTCCTCCTCCTCATCATCATCATCATCATCCCTCTCCTACTCCTAGCATTCCTCCTCTCCCCCCCCTCCTCGATCCTTGGTCTTCCTCAGAGGTCTTCGGAGGTCCCAAACGGGACTCCGACATCCCGAAAGGTGCCCAGGGGCAACCACAAGCCTCTGGAGACCCCCCGATGGAGCCCGAACCTTTCCAGCACCTGGACCCTGAAAGCTCGAACTGAGTTCCTCGATCCTCCTCCTCCTCCTCCTCCTCCTCCTCCTGCAGCTCCGCCTCCTCCGGACTCCACACAAATGCCCCCCTGGGTCTGCTGGAGCGCCGGGCGACCATCACATCGGTGCCAGAGCACACCGCGGGTATGGAGTACTTCTGTACGGGCGTGGGCACGTTGTATCCGCACTTCTCGATCGACGCTCTCAACTCCTGCGCAAACGAGGACGAGGATCGGGGGCGTCCAAGAATGGGGGTCGCAAATGATGGCCCGAGGCAGGTACGCGGAGGGTTGGGGAGCCAGGGACGCATCAAAAGGAAAAGAGGGGGCCATGACTTCCAGGGAGATATCATGGCAACCCATGATATCCGCCAACACACACATACGCACACACATATACACAGACACACGCACCTACAGCACGAGCGCATTTGCTTAGTCGCGGCCACAACGGGCGTTATGGGGGGGGCATAACGTAGCGCCCCCCCCCCCCCCAAGACTGTGGTGCCGGACGCGCTGCCTGCGGCAGTGCCAGGGACGCTCCGAGGGGGGGAGCGTTACATCATGGGGGGGAGGGCGGGGGAGAGGGTAGGGGGCACAACGCGCGTTATGGCCCAGGGGGAAACAAGACTCTCCTAGTCATCACCCCCCTCGGCCGCCCCCCAGATGAGCAAGAGAGCGCCTGCTCTTCTCTGGGTCATGGCCGAAGGGCCCATCATTGGGCCTCAGGAGCGGCGTGCTTGTCCTCCCGGCCAAGCCGATCATGGGCCTCATGGTGGGCCTGGCCAGGATCGATGAGGTGGATGGCTGACGTCCAGCACGAGGAAGAGGAGGAGGGGAAGGAGCCTTGACCTTGCTCTGGTGGGACGTCCATGATGGACAAGGACCCTCATGGAGGGAGAGGAGGGAGAAGGCGGAGAAGCAGGACGATGAGAGAGACTGATAATGGAACGAGGGCGAGAAGGCCGACAGAGAACGTGGACGAGGGAAGCGAGACAGAAACGGCACTGAGGAGGGGGAGGCAGGAGCAGGCGGCGGCGGCGCTCGACAGGAACACGAGTCAGGTCTGAGGTGCAACTATACATTCTGGCATGCTCAGGCTCCTCGAGAGGAGCAGCGGCGACAGGAGGAGCGGTATATGAGGAGGATGCCTGGAGGAGAGAGGAGAAGTAAGCGAGAATAACGATGATAATATTAGTAGTAGTCGTAATAATAATGATAATAATAATAATAACTAATATAAGTATAACAATAATGATAGTACTAAGGACATGCAATGAACTGACATACAAAATGTTACTACGAATGATAATCTTGAATTTGGGACGCTGTGCCGCTGTGCTGCTGTGCTAACGTCTGGGCTTCTTCAGGCAACCTCTCGTCGACACGGCCAGCCCGGGTCTCGAAATCCTGGCCACAACGCGCCCAGTCCGAGGGGCCGACCTTGAGGTCTGGACCCAGGCTCACCCCTTCCCAGTTTTGGGAAGCGACTCCTGGGAAGTCTTTGTAAGATCGTTAAAAGGCTAATATTAAGACCGATGAAGGGGCCACTTAGCCAGATTAGGCTCTATGCCCCTCGATTGAAACCCTACTAAGTCCGTCAGCGAGGACCTGGCGGAATTATGAAGGATGAGGTCTGTTTTCGACCACGGATAACCCAGCGCCGATGCTGAATTTAACCTCCCAGGGGTTATATCCTAAGGTACCTATCAAAGATGGGACGCTTACAAGATCAACTCGAGAGGGTGATTCACATCCAGTAAGACCTCGTGGGGGTGAACGTATCGAAGAGGAGGGGCTCAGCTGCGTCGCCTCGATAGCTTAATGTGAGGGGCAACGATAGGGGGGATAGGGATAGGGATGGAAGAACCTGGAATCGGCGATACATCGCCGATAGATCGGCGATAAGCCTCCGATGGTGAATCCGCACGTTCCCGTGCAGGTTGGGGCCATCGGGCCCCTATCAGCGATCAGTCGGCGATTGGGAGTCGATGAAGCCCCCCCTATGCATGTTCCCCCCAATCGTTGCCCCTGATAATGACACATCCCACCCCGTCTGTCCGACTCCTTGGGAAGGCTGTACTTCTCGCAGGCTTCCTGGAAACTGCTGATGGGCTGCTCCTTGCCCGTGCCGCCGATGGTCTCCACCGGGATGTCGTCGTACTCGCCGGCCGCGCTTCTCTCAGGTGGCTGCACCCCGCGGCTGGGCACCGCGGGGGCGGGGCCAGTCCGCCCTCGCAAGGGATCACGGAGGCCGCGAGGACGGACTCGCCCGAGACTGCCAAGGGCGGACGCAGAGATGACTGCCTACCAGACCACCCCAACCCAAAACGAAGATCCGAATTTCGGGTTTGGGGGGAGGTACGGGCTTCATAAGTGCTTCTACTGGAAATGTAAAGCAACTCGGGACCTTCGGGCTGGGTTGGGGTGGTTTGGTGGCCGGCGAAGAGAGGGGGGCGGGAAGGGCGGCCGCCTCAGCCCGAGCAGGCCTTCTGGGGACGTGCCGCAACCGAGCCTGCCAGCACCACGTCCTGCCGCCGCGAACCCTGCCCTGCGGCGGAGAGCGGGGACTGCGAGGAGGGGAGAGGCGGAGGCCAGACATGCGGCGCCCTCATTCTCTCAACACGGGGTCCCTGGAAATCCCGACCCGTGCCCCGGGACCTGTTTTTCATCCTGGGTCGTGTTTGATCCCCGAGATCCGACATAGCGAAAACATCGCAACATCGCAAACAAAAATACGCCTGGAGCCCTGGACCCCATCATCCTGCCTCATTTTTCGAGCTGGATCGATGTGTCTGTGAGGGTCCCAGGGCCAGGCGGAAACGCCCGGCTCGCAAACGCCCGGCCCGAAAAATTGCGACGCCAGTCCGGGATAGTCCTTGGGCCCGGGACGGGCCCCCTGGGGCCCATGACGACGAAAAGCCTCCAGCCCCGACTTCTTCAGGACGCGGGCACGTCGGGAGCCGCTCCCGCCGCGCTCCTCCGCGCCGGCGCCAGGACGACGGCGGCCCGTCGCTCCAGCTGGGGCGACGGGGCCTGCGCAGATGCGCTGCCCCCCTGGCCAGGCCTAGCCTGGGCCCAGGCTGCCAGGATGGACCAGCCAAAAGGCGATGCCAATCTCGGGAATGCGACACCGGAAACTTTGAGATCGGCGTCGAGATGAGGCGATGCCAGTCTTGGGGGCAGGGCTCTGTTCCAGGCTGGTTTAGGGGAACAAGGAGTGACATAAACATAAAAGCTCGGAGGCCTGCGCGGATTTCTCGGATCGGCGCTGGACCTCCCTCCCTGGCGCGCGGAGCGCGCCAGGGGCGGCGCCGGAGGCGCCGCCTGGGGGCCCCAGCGCCGATCCGAGAAATCCGCGTGGACCTCCGAGTTTTTCTGTGTATGTCACCTTTTTGTTCCCCTATGGTTGGCTGCGGCGTGCACACTGCTCACCAGCGCGAAGGCTGCCCTGCGGCGGAGGCGGAGAAGACGGCGAGGAGGGGAGGGGTGGCAGAGGAGCGGCGTGGCGGGCGTGCGGCGCGCGCCCGTGCCCACGGCGGCGCTAAGAGCAGCAAGCGGCGCGGCCCTGCCAACGGCGGCCACGACGACTGCCAGCCGACACACGTCTTTCTGCGGCAGCCCATGGGAGCCTCCCGTGTCGTCTTCCTGGCTCGTGCGAGCGACGCTAACTGACGCTAGAAGAACACTGACAGAACGCACATCGAGGCCAAATCGACGCTGATCGACGCCAAGCCGGCAAATTCTCATCGATTGACAGACGCTAGCGCGCGGGCGAATACCCTCCAAAGAAGACGGCATTGCGAGGACGCGCAAGGCTCGCAGGCTCGCATGAGCTGCTACCGAAGAAGCGGGTCTTACGCCAGACGGCATGGCGACCTTACCCCGCGGCTTACGCGGGCCGCCAGCGCGACACGCAGCCGTGGAAGCGGGGGCGCTCACGCGCGACCTTACGCAGGAAACCGACTCGCGCATATCGGCGCCATCGACCCCTTTTTCTCGTCTCTCTCATGTGAACCCTCCGCCTGCAGGTCAGATGTCAGACACATCGGGTAGTGTGCAAATTTTGAAATACGTCTCCAGCAGAAACTTCCCACGAGGAGCAGCACAGGCTCGTCTCGAGGTCCTCTCTGCGCGCAGGCGCGAAGAGTCTGGCCGCCGGCGGCACGTGGTCTGGCGATCTCGTAGCCCTGGGAGACAAGATGAGTCACCATCGATTCGGGACATCGGATCGAATCGAAATGCGCGTCGAATCGGCCTGCATCGGCACGGAGCCGAAATCGGATCAGATCGGCTGAGCCAAGATGCACAGCAGCGCCATGCAAGGCAACGGGCCACATCGGATGGTCGGAATCGCATCGGATCGAGACGGTCGAAATCGATACCGAATCGGATCGATCGGATCGAAGTGGGCCCTGGGAGACACAGAACCCTCGGGCGCCACAGGAGACGCGCCCGCCCACATGATCTTCGGCACGCCGTGGGGCCCCTGGAGGCGCTGGAAATGAGGGGGAACGCTGGACGCGGGAGATGCTGGGATGGCTCAGGGGGCGGGAGCATCGACAGGCCCCCGACAGCGAATCCGCTCCTTCCCAGGGCGGGGTGGGCTCTCATGCCCCCGCCGGCGATCGGTGGGCCACTGGGGGTCGCTGCGTCCTCCCTGAGCCCATCCGCCCCTGGCACAAGAGGCCGCCCCCGAGGCAACGAGACGGAGCGGGGCAAACGGAGTCCAGAAGCGTGGCTCGGGAGGGGCCCGCAAGGTCTGCACGGAGCGCTGCTATGCCTCGCCCCCTGTCTCTGGAGGCACAGCAAGGGGCTCCGGCTGCGCGCCACACCTCGCGACACCGTCGCTCCCCCGGCTGACGTCTCACCCATGGTGCCTAGAGCATTGCCGAAGGCATCTCGATGAGATATTCCACTTGGGATGCGCTCGAGGAGAGGGATGACAGCAGAAGTGCACGGGAAGGCGCTTACCTTGTCGAAGTTGATTCCGGCGGTCACGTGCGCTTCGGACTTGAAAATCTGACGCTCCTGTCCCCCTCCGTCCATGCAGGCGGTCTTCCCCCGACAGATTACAGTGAATGTATAACCCTGTGTGTAGGTGTGCCTGCGCTCCACCAGCTCGGCGGCGAGCGAAGCGGGGGAAGCGAGAAGGAGAAGCACTTCTCAGAAGGCGGCGGGACTTCTCAGCAGCCCTCGCGTCTCCTGAGAAGTTGCTTATGTATACAGGGAAGCCTTAGAATTTAGAAACTTCTCAGAAGGCCGGGGCACTTCCGAACTTTCTGAGAAGGCCCGCCCCTTATCACTTCCATCGCCTTAGGGCTGGTCCAAGACAGTTACGGTGCCCCGCACGGACGTGCCCCAAACAGTGCCCCACAATTTACAGCTTGTTGTTCACATGCGGTGTGTTTCGCGATTGGATTCCTGGTTTGCCGGGTACCCTCGTGGCCCCTTCCCTTGTTTGCCCGATACCTTTCTGGCCCTCTATTCTTGCTTGCCCAATCCCCAAGGCCCCCCTTCGAGGCCCTTTGGGATCCAACTTTGCGTCGCGAAGCCGTTGCGACACGGCGCCAACACAACGCGCCGCAGCGCTGCACTGACACGGGACCTTTGCAGCCCAACGTTCGGATGCCTGGACAGCCCCCGCGTTCCCAGAACGGAGCCCGTGCGGTGCCCGGGATGGATGCCAGAATTGGGCGGCGGCGTACCCCAGAATGTGCCCCCCTTCAAAGACCATGTTGTGCCCAAGAAAAGAAGCTCGGTGCCCAAAGACGTGCCCCCCAAATGTAGACAGGCAAACGGCGCGGAAAGTCCTGGCATCCGAACCAATTTTGGGCACAACTCAACTCCGAAAACGGTTTTGGGCACTACTTTGGAAACTATTTTTGGGCACGGCGAAACAATTAGTGGGCACCGTGGAGCCCGCGTCTTTGGGCTCAGGACCTCCAGAGATGGACCGACGGCCGGCCACGCCGGGAAGGGCGCCCGTGAGCCCGACCAGGCATGGGCACAGGGCCCCGAGCCCAACGACATGCATTCTCGAGCCCACGACGCAAGTCCCTCGGGCCAGCGCCGCAGGCACTCGGGAGCAGCATCGCGGGTCCCCAGGGTCGCGGCGGAGGCCCTGAAGGCAACGATACAGACTATCGTCGCTGCCCTCCGGTATCCCAGCTGCGCGTGGTGTCCGAGGCACGAGGGCGCGCGCCGGACGCCAAACAATCCCTCCGCGCACAGTCTTGGTGTGCGTCGTGACGAGAGGGATGTTGAGGCACTAACGATTTGGGGGGCACGCCCATTCGGGATCTTGGGCTCGACCTACTATACATCTGACTTCCCCCAGACTCGCCGCCAAACCTCGCCATCCTCCAATCACCGATCTCGATTGCACAAACTCCTTCTAGAAATTGCGCGACTCCTGGAACATGATCGGTCAATGGCTGTGGGGCATCCCAGGCTGCTCACAATCACGCTGCGTTGTAGAACATGTTGATGCATATTTGCGTGGTGGCGCATGCCGCTGGAAAAAAAAATCAATATCAAACGGACACAAACGGCAGTTAATCCGCGCTCACGATGACTCGCTGCATCGCGAAAAACGCTGGATCCTTGGCCCCACGGTCACAGCGTCGCACACACAGGTAAAACGTGTGACAACGTAACGGCTGCTCGCTCCCAGGGCCGCGCTTCGTTGACACATGCGATGGGTCTTCACTCTGAGGGCCACGATCCTGCGAGACACCTACTGTTTCGGGCACAACGTGAAGCGCTGCTGCTTGAATTGTGTGTTGCTGTTGCTATTGCGTGCTGTCGTTTGTCGCTGCTTGCTGCCATTGGGTACTGCTTGCTGATGCTTGCGGCTGCGTGGCTACTGCGTCCTGCTGCTGGCCGCTGCCTTCTGCCGCTTGCTGCGGCTTCTTCATACGCCTACCTTCGCGCTGCCGGGGGGGCCTCTCGTGCGCTTGTTGCAATATCTTGGGATCTGTTGGGCAGAGCTGGGGCTTCCTGATCCGCTCTGGGAGGCTCAAGGGCTACCTGGGGGCTCTCCGTGGGCCCTCTTGGGCCGTCTTCGAGACCTCTTGGGGGAATTTGGCCCGCGGAGACTCTCGTGGCGACCCAAGAAGCCTCGAAGAGGACCCAGTAAGGCCCAACAAGCAGTGCAACAGGTCCCTACAAGCGCAGACCAACCTCAAAGAGAAGCCAGCAGAGGCGCCACGAGACGCCCAACCCGACAGGACCAACCAACGAGGTTAGACCCTTTGGCATATTGGTTCTTGTCGGTCCAACATGACTCCAAGTCGTCGTCAGACCGCTCGAAGTCAGCGACAGAACAGCCCAAGAACAACCAAACATGGCCAAAAAAGACCCTAATAAGCGCACGAGACAATCCAATAACACCTCCGAAAAGGGTCCAATACGCAAAGAGAGCCCCATGACGGCCCAGAACGGCACAATGACGGCCCAAGAGAGCCACCGAAGGGTCACAAACACCCCCCAAGGGGGCTCAAGAGGGTCCAAGGGCATTGGGCCGTCTTGGACGCCTCTTACACTACCAAAGCGCGAAAACCGAACTGCCGTTCGCAGCTGCTTGCTGCTTTGTGTTTGCTGTGTCCGAAACTCTCCTCTATCGCGTAGTTTGTCGCAACGCCATGTGGCATTACACTCTTACTGCTTACGTCACCCATCTGACCTCTCCGGTCACATGCCGTCCATACTCCCTAGTATGATAGCGCATGCGGCATGCTAACCATCAACAAATTCTACCTTACACGTTCTGTATACTCACCACAATTGGCATTGGGTACCCCCTGAAGGCGAGGTTTTGACACAAACACGACGAGCACAACGGATATGATCCGTTATCACCGTGTTGTAGGCTTGCGTACCTCCAGGTCCGGTCATGACCACCCGCTCACAAGCAGAATGCCCACATACACACTGGTTTATCACAAGGTGGTCGGGACCAGCTCAAGACACTAGCATGTCCTATTCTGCATGTCGCGTTTCTTGACTCGTCCCAACGAATCGTGAGACGTATTGAATATAATCTGCTAGAATCTCAAGCCATTCCCAGCATGTCAAGTCACCCTCTGGCAAGCTCCACGCCAAAAATATGTTGGACCTTTGAGGCTCCTCTGATGCTCCCTGAGCATGTTCTCGCCAGAGGCGGACAAAAATGCGAAGACTGTAAGGCAGGTCTCGTGTGTGTGGGGGGGGGGCACAGAGTTGCCTCTCATAGTCGAAGAATGTCTGACTCACCCAGCCACAACTATTTTGACTCTGCCGTCCCTGCGACAACCGCGAGAAACAAAACATGACAGCAACAGCGATACGGCCGGCACAAAGTGCACAGTACCGACGCTACCTTTCTCGCAGGAGCTGCCACGCAGGAAAGCAAATGGGCAGGATCAGTGTAAGAGTATAACCGAGCGCGGGCGATAATCATCCCCGGGGATATTAAAATTCGGAGCTCTGGCAGGGATACAAAAAAGAATTTCCCGGGGAAGGTAAGTTATGATGATGATGACGATGACGATGATGATGATGATGATGATGATGATGGTGATCTTGGGCGCTCGGCACAAGGCTGACTCGAGAGATCTCGACGTTCGCAACTTGGGCAAATTGAACTGGTGAGAATCCCACAGCCCTGTCACACGCTCGTGATTGCGGACTCTGGTGTGGTGAGACCACCATGGCCATGCTCAGCGTTTTTGATGCTGTTGCTAGTCAACATGAGATGATAGCAACTTCGATTCGCAACTTCCCCCGCGGATGAGAAAGTTCGGAATCCGCGCCTATCTCCACAATTACTTCCTGTTGGACGGGGATAAAAAAATAGAGGGGGTGAAAGGGGCGGGTACTTTAGTATTGCCTGTGCTCGGTTAATTGGCACCCTCTGACCTTTTGCCATGTCGCCCACACGGCCCCCCATCGTTCCTCCCTTCCTTGGGGGTGCAACAATGCACAGATAGGAAAAGGACGCGAATCGGAATGTTTCGTTATTCTGGCAATCAGTCCCCAAATCCCTGCGAAATCGGTTCCTGGCCATCTCACGGATTCACCCTGGCCGGGTGTTCATCCCAGTTTTGTTTTCGGTCCCCAAACGCCGAAAACGACGAAGAGCCCCCGACCCTTAGCTATAGTTGCATGCATCGCCGCGTCTGTGGCCTGCCCAGGTGTGCACGGCATTGATCAGTCAATCGGGGGACCTCATGTAACTAAGTTTACCTGCACCGATGCTGGCCTTGTTGATCCTGGGCCCGGCCAGGATCGGTAAAGCGGATAGTTGACGGGCTCCGGTGTTGTCACGCCGCCCAAGTTTGGCGGCGCTCATAAGGGGGTGGCGCGAGGGGGTGGCCTTGTAAGAAGGCGGGGGAAACTTTCTAGAAGGCAGGGATCTTATCAGAAGCCGTCTTGGCTCTTAAAAAACCTTCTGAGAAGCCCCAGGGTCCTTCCGAGAAGGTCCCAACCTTCAGACGCCCCCGTTTTCTCGCACCACCACCTTGTTGCGCCCCGCCAGCACATGGTCCCGCCCACCTCCCTATTCCCCAAGGTCCATTTCGTTCCGATCGCTCCGATACGATACCGACTCTGACCAGCCCAATCCGGCTCGATTCCAAGATTCCGACGATCCGATGGCTCGATGCTTGCATTGCGCTGTTGCGCTTCCTGGCGAAGCCGATCCGACTCAAGTTCGACTCCGAGCCGAAGCAACCCGATCCGATGCACTTTCCGATGCGACCCGATATGCCGACCCGATTTTGGCGGATCCTGGACAACGGCACTTGTCTTTTTTCTGGGTGGGGGCCTCGCCGTCACGGCTGGACGAAACTCGATACACTCTTCGAGCCGGTCCGCCTTACCGATCCGATGATTCACAATTTCTGGGATTCGTCAACCTTTGGGAAAAAGCCTAAGCTGAAAAAAGCCGAAACATTAGGGATACAAAGGGTCTTCTCAGCAGATGTATCGCACTAGGCCGCCCAAATTGATTGCCCCATCATACGACGGGGGCCTGAATGGGATACGTCTTCATTGTGCTACTCGGGTTATGGCTTCATTTTCATTTTTGATGAGAAGAGGAGGAGGACAAGGAAGTGGAGGAAGAGGAGGAAAATGAGGATGAAGGGGAGGCGGAGGAGGGGAAGGAGGAAAGGAGGAGGAGGACGCGCGCCGACTCGCGCAGAGCCGATTGGACCCCACTCTAGGAGACGCAGGGTGCCTCCTGTCACACCCACCGGCGGACAGGAGGCTCGGCTCTGAGCATGGCGGCTGCGGCCACGGCCGCGGCCCGCTCAGAGCTCGCAATCGTGCGCGACGGTCAACGCCATTTCGCACGGGCACTCAGCGGCACCTCCGTTGCTCGCCGTCCAAACATTTCTGGTATCCGGTGCCACCGTCGAGCACGTCATTGATGGTGTCGACCTCATCCCTCTCGCCAGTGAGAGCCCCACGAAGAGCAGCACATCGAAGAAGAAAAACCACACTTCGGGTAACGCTGGTCAATCGCGAGCTTGATGGCCCCGTTTTGCGACGAGAGCGCATTCGGGCCCTGAGCTTGGCCAGGGCAAAGTGCCCTTGCAGATCGAGATCGGCCCGATCGTCACAGGAGCATGGCCCAATTCACGAAAATGGAGAATCGCCCCTGGGACGCTGGGCTTGGACTCGGCGAACTCCTCCTTCTGCGACGCATTGACCGGCGCGAGCTCAAGGCGCGCATGGAAGAAATATTCGGCCGCCCTGCTCTTGAACTTCTCCATGGTCCGAAGGCTTCTGGCACCACGACCAACCAGATGTTACCTTGTAGCGAAGTTGTTGCCGCTTGGCAAGGGCCATAAGAGCACGTGACCATGCTGCCCGTGCTGCACCCCGCTGCTTCGCGCCCAAGCCCAAGATCCCTTTCCTCAGCGCCCGATGCCACGAGACCTCTGCGGCATTCGCTTCGGGGGCATGGTCCAGTAGTCGGCTGCGTTGCCAGTGCCTTAGACCCTCGATAGTCAAAGCCTTCGCTTCTCTGGGAGGTGACGTGGGCATCCAGGTCACCATGCCCTCGCGCGCGCGGAGTTGCTCGGGGCTAACCATCTCCCAGTCGACCCTGGCCAACGTCAAAATCATGGCTTCCAACGGTCCGGCACGAAAGGCCGAGCCCGGATTTCTTGCCAGCCTCTCACGAGCACCGTGCCAAACATGCCAGAGGGGTGCATCGGCAAGCCGACCGCGCCACTGCCGGGGCGCGCACCTGAAAACCTACACGGCCGTCGCGTCGCGCATCGGGCCTTTGAGCTCCTGCTTCTGCGTCAAAAGATAAACAATGAGTGGGCGACCTTTTTGGGGGGCAACCAACTGCCGCGCCCGCCGCGCCGCGCAACTTGGCCACGTCGAATCGGAGACCCCCGACACCGGACCACCATGGCGGGCCAGCGCACGCACTCCAGCGCGCCACAAAAACGCAGGCTTCGCCCCGATGCACGCCGCAACCTCAAGCTCAGACGAGCGCTCTGCGACGCCAGCCCGTCTCATCTTCTCGATGATGCGACGTGCCCGACTGCCCGGAGGTTCGCGACCGAGATCCCTGGCACGCTGTTCGGCCTCCATCCGCAGCTCGCGAAAACACTTTTACAGAGCGCGCTGGACTTCCCCTGAAATCGCCACGCAACGAACTTCATGGCTTGCACGAACAAGCCCAGGTCCTCCGTGCGCTTGCATACAGAAGCCGTCGCAGCCCACAGCTCGCCGGCTTTTCCGACGCCCCCCCCCCCCCGAACCATTGCGCGGGCGCGTCGTCCAGCAGCACGCGTGGCGCAGTGCATCTGCCTATCCTCTTGATATACTGCGAACTCCGCCAGAGCAAGACCCCCAGACGCGTCGCGGCGCGGCTGCAACCTGCCTGGATGCCCTGGAAGACCGAGACAATGCTGGAGTAACTAGCACACGCTCGAATGCGCCCCGGCTGCGAGTACTGCATGAGCAAACACCATGCCCATCGCAATGGAGACCCTGCCGCCCTTGCATGGCCATGGGCACCGCGACGGCGTGCTCGTCCATCGCCGTAGCCAACTCGGCCGAGATGTTCAGCTCGAGCGCGCTCCGACGACGATCTGCCTTCGTCGCAGTCCCAAAATATGCTGTCCAGATGCTCCCCCCCCCCCCCCCACACCCCCAAGCGACTGACGCCCCTCCATGGGCGCGCCCCCACCATCGCGACATAGCATGTAGCAGAGCGAACAGGCGGCGCCCTCCATCAGGCTGGCTGAGCCTCACCATCTCCGAAGTCAAGCGGTTGGATGGCCATGGGCCAAGCTCTTCGAATGCGTTGAAAGCCGTCACCTCGAACGCGGAGACCACAATCGGTGACCTCTGAGACTCATGGCGGTGGGCGCGGAAAGGACCCAAGCCCGTCTTCTCGGTGAACTTGCCTGCTGCCCTCCAGGGGTCATCAGCCGATAGGGGTGGCAGAGCCTCCCGCGCATGAAAGTTGCGGGGCTTGGGCGCCAACCCTCCGCCATGCTCGCGTCATGCGTGCGCCCATCCAGCTTTGAAGGCATGCGCCCAATCTCTCGTGGGGATGGGGGCCGCGTCAGCAAGCTCCTGCAACTCAGTGACCTTGGAATGCCTGAAGGAAGCGCTGGCAACGCCGCTGAGTGCGCGCTGCAGCCACTGCTTCCAACTTTACCGACTCCGCCATTGTAACCGATGGTCCCGTGCACGCGCTTGCTCTAAAACCTTGTTCCACCTGTCGCCGAAGCCCGGGGTGGCCAACGTCCTGCAGCCGCGCTCCAGAACTGCCCCGCGCCCCTGAGAACAGATGCTGCCACGTGGCGTGGGCCTTCCCCATCGCGCGCGCCGGGCTGGCGAGCTCCACCGAGCGGCGGCCTTCCTTTTTGATGTCAAACTTGCCTCTATTTCCAATGCCAATATATATATATATATGAGGAGAGAGAGAGAGGGGGATAGAGAGAGAGAGAGACAGAGAGAGAGAGATGTGTGTGTATACATACACACATTCATACATACATATATAGAAAGACCCCGCGTCGACCGCGGGCGCCATCCATCGAGCGAGCGCGCGCGCCTCGCTCGTGCCAGGTCAGCTTCAGCACGTTGACCAGCATGGGGATCGAACTTCGGGAGTTGAAGTCTCTGGCGCACCATCTTGGGTTAGGTGTTGGACGCGATGCAATCGCGCGCCTGCGCCCCGACACTGTCGTGAACGCCCCGCGCCTGCACTGTCGGCGCACTGATCACGATGCCCCACATTTCGGCCAGCCCTTTCACGGCGTTACCCTGGCGCGTGGCCCCTCCCAACGCCCCCCGACCTTGGAGGGGCCCCGGGCAGCCTGGCCCGGCCCTGGCATGCGAGCGCCGTCGTTCCACAAGCTCATTGCCCCACTGCGTCGCCGCTGAGCCGTTGACCTCAGGGGGCACTGGCAGATGAAAATAAGTAGTGGCTCGGGGCCCCATCGACGCCGCGCCCGCGCAGTCCGCCATGCCCAGAAAAAAGTGGGCAATGGCCCTGCCTGGGATCGCCAACAAACAAATCGGGCTCGACGGCGGCGCGGCCGCTCCTTCTCTTCTCTCGTCATGTTGAACTCGCCCATCGCAGCCCGCCGCGCCCCGCACTGCTCGGCCTCGAACGCGCGCTGGGCAACCTCGCGCAGCGCGATCATGACATCGGCTGACAACTGTTCCGAATGACCCAAGTAAAAAAGGCGCAGAGAGAGATCGACCAGGCGCGCCCCACTAGACGCGCGCTGCCAAGGCGCGGCCAGGCTCGACAATGTACTCACCCATATTCGGCCTCAGGATCTCCGCGTGGATGGGAGTCAGCGCCGCCGCCCCGCCTTGTGATCCCTCGCCCTGCCGCGGCGCGGCCGGGGCCCAGGCCTCGTGCCGACCCGCTCTCGCCCCCTGTCTCTGGACCGTCGAAGTCCGCGACCCGGCGCGCGATGCCCCCGGGCGCCCATGACCGCGGAGCCGCAATCCGCCAGACGCACGTGCAAAACAGCAACCCCCGCGAAGTTCAGCGCCATGGCATATTCTTCATATCGAAGAAAACCCTCTCACGCCCGCGCACGCGTAGCGCCGCGGCGCAACTGCGCCGCGGGGGAAGCAGCGGCGCCATTGGACCCCTCGCGACGCTCACGAGCGGCCACCGCGTCCACGTCCGCACGCCAGCGCCTGGTAAACTCTCGCAGCTCGCCATCGTCTTCAAGAACAGCAGTAGCTGCACACACAAACGACCGTTAAGCTTCAAAGTAGGCCCGCGACTTACGCGGGTCGAACATCTGCATGGAGGATTCGCCGGGCCGTCCTCTGCGTCGGCAGCTTCGCGACCATCTGGATTCCCAGCAGCGGCCTTTGCCGCTGCTTCGGCCGCTGCCGCCGCGCGCTCAGTCTTCTTCTGCTCGCGACCCCCCGCCGCGCTGCCCACCTCTCCCAGAACGCGACAAGCCCGCGCAGCAGATCTTCCAAGGCTTCCACCGCGAGCTCGCTGCCCTCAACGAGGCTGTCCACGGCGAGCTCAGCGCGATCTCCATAGCCGGGGGCAGGAAGCCGAAGAGCACCGTCCACGAACCGCGCAGGCTGCTGTTCAAGATCCAGCAGCTCTTTGAGCTTTCTCCACGCACTGGTCGCGGGCCCGCTCGGCCTTTCCCTCCAGCTCGACGATCGCATTGCGGAAGTTGGTCTCGGACTGTTGGAGCCGCAGCTGCGCATTCTGGGCCGCCTTAATATTCTGCTCCACTCTTGCGACCTGTGCCTGCAACAGCTTCTGTTCAATGTCCTTACCTTTTTTCCGCGCATCCCTCTCTGCGATCGCCTCCTCGCGCCTGATCATGATGGGGTCGCCGCCCAGCCCGTAGGTCGAGTCGATGAGCTTCGCGGGCGGCATGATATCCGCCGCAGGGCTCGATCGGGCATATCCTCCTACAGGCGGACTTGGGGAAACACATCAGAAGCAATCGAAACATGCCCAAACACTATCAACAAATAATAGAAAAAATCGTCCCTAGCCGATTGTTTGACTATTCTCAGACTTTCATCCTGTAAAGAGAAAAGCCCGACTTAACCTCCAGGTTTTTTCCGTCGCCTGCGCCTGGAGCCTTTGACTTAATATCCATAGCGCCTCGCTCTGAATTGTTCCGCAGCCCGTGCAACTTCGCGTCGGATTTCGTGAGCTGTTTTTGAAGCGTTTCCAGCTGATTCTGCAAGTCCGTCCACTACTTGGCCCACGGAGCAGAGCGCGAAGTAACGCTCGGCGAAGTCGGCGAAGTAGCCGAACTGGGAGGACCTCTGTCGGCACTCCCCTGGTATGCCCAGCACTTGAACCAGCTCTCCCGACGCGCGTGGTTCTTGAGCTCGTTGCCTGACCACTTGTTCACGCACCAGTTACAGCGCCATTATCTGGCGCCCCCTGCCCGCCCCTTCGGCAACATCTCACGAAGTGCCGCGCACGCCGATCGAACGTCGCAACCCACGGAGGGCCACAAACACAAAACAACGTGTGAATGAGCTCGGGCCTTGCGCGCGCCCGAAACTGATTGAAAACGTGCCGAGGACTAGCGGCACCTTCTTCTGCCTGGAGGCTGAGCAGCCCCCCCAGGAAGACATCTGGACCCAAAGTGGTCGCGGACAGGACGAGGAGGAAATGGAGGAGGAGGAAGGCAAAGGCCTTGGTGAACAGGTCATCCTGGAGGGCCTGCAGAATGGGCAGGCCGCCGCTGGCATAGTGCGCGAAGGCCCGCACGGCGACGGGCGAGCACTCTTGCACGCGCTCTGAACAGTGCGGGGAGGCACTCAGGGCCATATCTGTCCTGAGACTTCAGAATGTCATAAGGAGCTAGCAGTATGCCATGCACTAGGAAGACGAATAACAATTGTTAACTGGTGGGGTGTGCCCTAAAAATGCAAAACATATGTTCATGCCAAACCCATGCACTATAATATGGGGGCTGATGGGCAGCGCACAGAGGAGCGTACTCAGAGCAGCAGGACAATGGAGATTGTGATCACCACCATCACCGAATAAAGCCTTGCAACCAAAACGACAGGACAGGGCTCCTTGACGGAACCATCTTATAATGGGCCATACGTTACAGACAGGAGGAGGAAGAGGAGGAGAAAGAGGAACAAAAGAAGGAGGAGGAGAAAAACAGGTCCCACCCCCAGCGTTCCGGCACCGGCCCCCGAGGCGGGGAGCGAGGCCGAGCGAGCGCACGGAACGCTCACCCCAGCACGCCCGCGCTCGGGTCGCCGCCGCGGCGACGCCGCGCGAGCCCAGCTGCCGCGCAACTCGGGCCCGCCTTGTTCAGACACAGCATGATGAAATACAGTCGGGCCCAGGCCAGAATAACACACTTCAAGAACATGAAACCCTCCGTCGGCCAAAACAAACAGAACATCCAACGGTACCCTCCCCTGGATGCACAACATGATCCAACAAACCCCGACCCGACCTCGACCTGATCAGTCGGCCCAATTGTGTCAACACACCGTCAATCCTATAGAAAGGAGGAGTTGGGAAGGGCAAAAAGATGAAGGCACTATGGATACCAGTGCGGGTTGTCGGACCCCGACGGGAATTCCCGTTCGAGCGGGGACCCCCATCCGACAACACACACCCGTAGCCCCCAACGGGATTCAACCCTGAGAACTCGATGGGTCGCATAGGTATGGGTGCTAGCTGTCAGCTTGTGACCCAAAAAACTGCATAAACATAAACCTTTCCAGGTTTGGCGGCTTTCTTGGATCCACTCTTGGTCCCTCCCCTGGCGCGCGGAGTCCGCCAGGGAGCCCGCCGCAGATCCAAGAAAACCGCGGGGAGCTTCGGAAGCGTATGGTGATGCTTCGTGCGTTCTTCGATTGCGTTGGATCGAGTCTGGAGCGTGAGAAAAAAAGGGCTACGCTTTTCGTCCCCAAAGGGCTCTTCGGGACAAATCGCGGATACGGTACAGCATGGAACGAGCATCATCGACGATGGGGCCAGAGGCGGTGCGGAGCGGGGTCATGGAGCAGTGGAGCAATGCCGAAGAGACGCAACCGAGTCGTGAACGCCCGACGACGGGAGACAAGGCCGCGTGCACGAGCACGCACACGATGTCCAGAAACGCCGCCGCGCCCGCACGCGTGCAGACCACGAGGCACGGCGCGCGCTCGACACATGTAGGGAAGGGAACTCTATGCACCGACGCCTTTGTCTGGCCTCACACTGAATCTCGCACAAGGAAGCGGATCCTGGTGTATACGGGATCCGGGTGTAACATTCTTCGTTGCTCCCCCAGGAGAAAGGAGGAACAAGTGTACACCACACCAAACCGGGGTCGTCCCCGAGCCTCAAGAAGTCCTGGGATCGAAAAAGCCGCCCGCTACTGGTAATGTATATGCTCCACGTTCCGAACATGTGCTGCCACACGCAAAGCAGCCAACACGGAGCGGAGCGGGTTGGGGGGGGGGCACATCGAGGAACACAAAATGCAATACACAGAAACTTTTGGAGTTCTGTGCGGATTTCTTGGATCGGCGCTGGGGCCCTCTCCTAGCGGCGCTTCCGGCACCGCCCTGTGGCGCGCTTTTCGCGCCAGGGACGGGGGCCCAGCGCCGATCTCAGAAATCCGCGCGAACCTCCTTAAAGTTCATGTTTATTTTATTATGCGTTCCTCGATGTACCACCCTCTGAAAGTTTGTCTGTTTGTGCCATTCTTGTTTCTCAGCAAAGGGGGGGGTCAGGAAAGAGCTGCTGCGCGCGGTTCTCCCCCCAGCACCTCCTGGCGTCGGAGGCGCTCCGGCGGCACCGAGGAAAGAAAGCGCCTGGCGGCGGGCCGAAACCAGCTGCACGCAGCAGAGTTCAGGGACCCCCCCCCTTCTCGGCGGCGAGCGAAGGGGGGAAATGATAAGGAGAAGGCCCTCTCAGAAGGCGGCGGGGCTCCTCAGAAGCCCTCGCGCCGTCGGAGAAATGTTATGTCTTCGGGGACTTCCGAGCCTTCTGGGAAGGCCCGCCGCTTCTCACTTCCTCCCCGGGCTCGCCGCCGACTTTCCCAATCGACCCCCTCCCTTCGACACAAATCCGCCCCAAATAAATCCCCTGACCATTCCTGGGAGTCCACCCTGGCCAGCTCTTCGGGCTGCGGCCCAGACCCGCCGTGGCGACGAGGCCTCCAGAACCCCCCCCCCAAACAAATCCTGAAACAACGACCCCGACCTTCGAATACTCCTCCCCCAGTCTTCTTTCGAGCTTTGAGAAACAATCCCTTCGAGTTCAATGTGCAGTGAAGAGGTCTCAAGCGCCACGGCCGTTTAGGGACCATCCTGGAGGCCCCCTGGGGCTCTATTCGCGCTATCTCAGGGGGACACTTATTGGTCCCTTTGTGGGGCCCATAAGGGCAGGCGTTGAGAAGCAGCACCCTCGGCCTCTCGATTCACCCATCGCCTTCCCGAGCGTTGAACTTCCCCCAGCCTGTGGGCCGCAGTCCCTGACCCTAGAGAAGGGAACACGCAAACCTGCGACGGTCGCTCCAGGTCGCCTTCGCGCTGCCAGGGCGGCGGGCGCGTGAAAGGTAACGACACAGCGCAGACAGGTGGACTCGACTGGCCTGATCAACCCTACAGAGAGCACGACTCCAGGGCCGACGATGTGGAGGACGCCCACTCCCAGGCCCATCCTGGGCAATGAGGACGGCCTCAAATTGGCATGTTTTTGCAAGCTTTCGCGCGCCCCCCCCTCCCCCTCTGGAACAGCCGATGATCATCAGAACGTGTGTTGGCGCCAACGTGTGTCTGTCCACCGAGGCCCTTCCATGCGACGCAGGCGATGCAATGATCCACCGGTGGGGGCTGAACGGGGCAAATACACATTGGAATAACACGCGTCCTGAGGATCATCGAAACACGATGAGGGACTCGCGCCTCGCTCTGAAATCGCCCAGAACACGAAAGGCGACTGACTTCGCACCCTCGTGGTGGCCCTGGAGAAGACGACGGGGAGAGGCGTGCCCGCGGACCCCCACGGGCTGCTGGGAGAGACTCTCGATTATCTAGGAGGCTGCCTCGCGCGACACGCCCGCTCGACCCAAACAGCCCGTGGTCCTCGTCGATGCGGGATCTTCCTCGACCCTCGATCCTGGATTGCGACGAAGCCAGGACGAGGATAAACTCTGGTAATGATAGATCGAGGATCTCGGAGATCTGGCGCCTCTGGAGGATGTCTCGGGCGCCGCCTTTTTCAGAGCGTTCCAGAACGCCCTGAGATGAAGCAACGCTCTGAAACGGATTGATCCTCGTCTTAGCCTCGTCCGATGGATCCTTCTGGATCGTCGATCCTGGATCCTCGACCCTCAATCCTGTCGCTGTCGTTCTCGTCGCCGTCCTCTTTCGAGGGCGCTGCCCCCCACGAGTGCCTCGCCACCATCTGACATCCAACATCGATCCTGCATCCCGCCCACTGGAACCGCCCGGAACATCCTCGATCCTCGATGCTGGATCCTCCTCGATCCTCGATGCCGGATCCGCACCGGCCTGGCCAGGGGCCCGGGGCGAGAGCCACGAGCGGCGGCGGCGGTTCCTCGCTGGCCCAGAACATGTCGTCGCGCCCCCTCACGCCGCGCTGGATCACTTGCCTCGTGAGGGAAGGGGCGTCCTCCTCCTCCTCCTCCTCCTTCTCCCTCCTCCACCTCCTCCGCCTCCTCCCTCCTCTTCCTCCCTCCCCCCTTCTCACCCTCCTCCTCCCACCTCCACAATTACACAATATGAATACTACTCTCTTCTCTCCCCTGGTGGCGTGCGGGAAATATTCGGCCCCCCTCCGCGTACTGGTTTTTTACACGCAAGATTCCCGGGAAACGAGTTTTGGCTTGTTTGTTTTCAGAATGCTGCTCTTGCTGCAACGCTGGCCTCATTTTCGGGCTACCGCTCGTTCCGAATCGTGCTCCCGATGCAGCTCATTTCCGAACTTCCGCTCGTCCCGAGTCGTGCTCGCGCTGCAGCGCTGGCGTCATTATTTCCAGCGCCATGCCACGGCATGGCTTCCGGTGCTTCCAAATCGGTAGGCCCAAAAATTAGAAAATGGCCTCCAGAAAAAAACACATCGGAAATGATTCCACATTCGGTGTCGAATCGTTGATTTCTTGGGCCGCAGAAGCCCCCAACACTTTGGGGCATCGACGCATCATGATATGTCATGCTACGCGTTGATCTTCAACACCATCCTATGCCATGTAATGCTATGCCATGTTGCGACATCCGATTGTGCGAATAGAGAGGAGATCTACGCCATGGTAAGGGATGGGACGGATGAATAGAACGTCAGATTTGACGCGAGCGCACCTAGCTTGCTACCCCCCCCTCCTCTCCCCACCCTCATACCCTGATCCTCGTTCTCGTCATTACCCCCTCCCTTCCCATGCTCCCCCTCCTCCCCCGCCCTCCCGCCTTCTCGGCTCCCTTCTCCCTCTCGTCTACCTCGTCATCCTCGTCATCTTCGTCCTTGTCCTCGTCCTCGCCATTGCCGTCGTCGTCGTCGTCCTCCTCCTCCTCCTCCTCCTCCTCCTCCTCATCCTCGTCCTCCCCACTTTTCGATCTCTCCTCCTCCTCCTCCTCCTCCTCCTCCTCCTCCCTCCTCCTCCTCCTCCCCCCCTTCTTCGTAGTCGTCGTCCTCATCCTCCTCCCTCCGCGTTCTCCTCCTCCTCCTCCTCTTCCTCCTCCTGCTCTTCCTACTCCCCCCTCCTCACTCCTCCCTCCTAGTTGCCTCCTCCTCCTCCCTCCTCCCTCCCTCCCTTCTCCCTCCTCCCTCCTCCCTCCTCCCTTCGTCCTACTCCTCTTCCTCCGGTTGAAAGCGGGCCATTTTCAAAATGTGGCTTTCGCCTTAGCACCGGGCGTACTCGTCTTAACAATTGCAACAGCTTCAAAGATTGAGGACAACTGGTTTTCCAGATGTGGCTCTCGCCTTAGCGCCGCGCACATTCGGCTTACAACATACAAGACAATAATCTCACGGATTCCCATGGCCAATGCACCAAAACATGTGTTTTGGAAAGACTCGGGATTATGAGGGTGCAACCGTTACGTTGATTCGCGGTGTTGACGTCCCAGGAATGGCGTTCTGGCAAGTTTCAGGATCGTCAAGACGCAACAATTCGGTTGATCCATGGCGTGGAGAGTCCCGAGAATGGTATTTGGGCTCGCTTCAGGACCTTCCAACGGTTGTCTCCCAACGAGGCAGTTCCCTTCGTGGAAATGAACCCGTGTAGGGGCCTATGAAGAGGGAGCTTGGAGGGAGGCTTTTTTTCCCACATAGTTGATGAGTCTTGAGTTTACACTGGTCCTCCTCCTCCTCCTCCTCCCTTCCTCTCGCCTGCTCAGACGCGCGCTCGCGGGTCACGGGCTCGGTGAGCTCATTTGCAAGCGGGCGCAGAAAAGCCGCCACAGCCATCGAGCACGGCCCAGGGGCGCGGAGCTGCGAGATCGTGCCCGCCGTGCAGGGAAAGAAGCGAGAAGCGCAACATCCCTCGGGTACGCTCTGACATGGATTCGGGATGCTGCGTGGGTCTGGCGCGTGGGCGCCGGCATCCACGGATCGGGGAGAGCGCCCCCCGAACGATGAGGCCAACTCCGCCCGACGTGGCGACAGAGCGCGCCGACTCTGTACGGAAGCGGGGCCCGTCGCTAATCCACGCGCCAAAGCCGTGCTTGCGCTTCCTCGAACCCCCTGGTGGGCAAGGGCTCTTAAGCGCCACCAGCATACCCCTCGAGGGACGGCGCGGACGGGGACTGCCCCGTTTCCCACCCAGAGGGGGGGGGGGGGGCATGCCGCACACGAGGACCAAGGCGTCCCCAGTGAGGACGGGGATAGGTCTGAGGATGCTGAGAAGGAAGGACACGAGGTCCCCGAGACGCACCAGCGGGATTGGGACAGCACCACTGCCCTCCGCACCACTGCCCTCCGACTGCAACGTATCCATCCAAGCCAGCTCATGCTCCCATGAGGGATCGGCGCGAGTTCACGCACCAGGGCCACGAGGAAGCAGTCCTCCTCCTCCTCCTCCTCCTCCTCCTCCTCCTGCTCCGCATCCCCCCTTTCTCCCCTGCTCCTCCGCCCCCCCACTTGCCGATCGCGGCATCTTTCTCCTTCTCCCCCTCCCTCCCCGTGGCATCAAAGACAGCCAGCGGGCCCCGACGAAACGGATCCTCGAGCCCGCTGCCATCACCGAAGAGGCCAAGCGCTTTTCGTCCACGGTCGTGCTCCGACGCCCCCGGGCCCCGGGAGGACCCCCACGGTCGTTCTCCGTCCAGATGCAGATTGCTGCGGCCTCCCTCGGCATCAAGGTGGTCCGTGACACCTTCGAGCCAGGTCGACTTGCTTAGCGTCCTGCTGAAATTCTACCCCATCAAGGCCGGGAGACGGAGGAAGCACTGCAGGACGCCCTTCTGAGCTCAGGACCTCTTCCTTCCAGTGAGTCCAGAGAGGTATGCATGTGCATATGCACATGCATCCTCCTCATCGCCCGAGCGCCCCCTCACTCGTCACCCTCCTTGGGCGAGAGCGGGCCTCTGGTACCTCCAGAACTGATCCGTCTCGCGGGCCTGCTTCGCCTCCGTCATCTGCTGCTGGCTGCGGCCCCCGCCGCCGTAGCCGCCGCCGCCGCCCCCGCCGTAGCCCCCGCCTGGCGAGGTGAGCGGATGGGACGGTCGGTCAGGCGAAGGGAGGCCCAGCCAAGAGCCCCAGGCGGCCTAATGCACAGAAAGGGGAGGGTGGCGGACGGCGCGAAGCGCCAGCAGCGACAGCGCGGAACACAAGGGAAGTAGGCAGTCGACCCAGGGGGGGTGCGACAGAGAAGTGCAACCATCGATGGGGATGGAGGAGGGACAGCCTTCGTTGGGGGGACTGCCAGGGGCAGACGCGCTGGGGCGGGGGAGAAAACAGAGCAGGATCAATCAACATCGAATCGGTAAATCGGGTATAATCGAAACGTCTATCGGATCGGACTGCATCGGCACGGAATCGAAATCGAATCGGATCGGCTGCAACAAGATGCACAACAACGCCATGTAATCATCGGGCCGCATCGGATCGTCGGAATATCGAAATCGAATGGGATCGGGGCGGCTGGAATCGACATCGAATCGGATCGATGGGCCTGAGATGGGCCCTCCAGGGAGGGACGGGTATGGGAGAGGAGTGGGGAGGGGACGGGGTTGAGGACCGAGAGAGCCTCAGGGGCCCTCTTCCGAGCAAAGTGCGGCTTCTGATCCCGCTCGGCCGCCGAGCGGGCTCAGGGTCGAGCCCGTTCGGCGGCCGAGCGGGGGTGGTGGTGCGAGGAGGGAGAGAGCCTCAGGGCCCCCTTCTGAACAGCGTGCGGAATCTTAGTCGCCGAGCGGGCTCAGGGTCGAGCCCATGCGTCGGCCACGAAGGCTCAGCTACCACGACACCTGCCGGAGCTAAGCCCGTTCGGCTGCACACTTCCGAGGCCGAGCGGGCTCAGACGACGAACGGGCCCAGAAAGGAACCCTGGTGCGAGCCCCGACCCCTCCAACTGGCTTTCGGGCCATGACAACTCGGGCATCAAACTGCCGCTCGGGATGACTCCATTCTCCCCGGAAAGCCCTGGACAAGGCACAACTGATGCCCTGGGTCTGGAAAACATCCATCGGAAAAGATTCGAACACACTGAACACATCAGAACACATCCCAAACATCCGAGGCCGAGCGAGCTCAGGCGCCGAGTGGGCTCAGAAGGGGTCCCTGGGGAGTGAGGGTGGCGAGTGAAGCGGACAGGATCAGGAGGGGGAGGGAAGAGGAGGCAACAGGAAGCCCGAAGGATTGTGCTTTGCGGCTCGTACGGGCACGGGTGGTGTTCTGACCTCGTGGCTTCGCGTACATCGATCTTGGATACCGGTCGGTGAAGCGGTTCTAGAGGGGCGAGCAATGACCGAACCAGCGACACATGGACTGGCCAAACTGGCGTGATCTCGCCATGGTCTTGGCCAGCGACAACATTATGGTGGACATCTCCTCCAGGCCAAACGGCCAGGGCTTGAGGAGCCCCAGGGCGACATGCAGGGAGAAGGACAACATCAACCACCGAGTCTGCACGGACCCGTCTTGGGACTGAGATCATGGTGGTACCCTCCTGGCCTGTCGCCAGCATGTCTGCGCTCCTCAAAACACTGCAAAAGAACGTAGGCATCCGTTAACGCAAAAAAAATGAACAACAACAAACAGACGAGGCATGACTTAACTTGGATTCAAACGTGGGTCTGTCCTCTCGACCCCCTCCTATACAACTGCCTCAAGATAGAGGAGCAATGGATTCCAAGACGTAACGGCCTGATGCTGACCGAGGCTGCCTTCTTAGACCCAAGCACAAAAGGTCAATTGCTTCAACATAATGACACCGTGGGTCGTGGGCTTCCCGTTGCACTTTGACGACAGGGGCGCCCCAGGACGGACTGATCGGCTGCGTAAGGTGCGCGACGTCCCTGGCCAAGCCGAATCTGGACCTGCCCCTGTACTATCTCTCTCAGACACAGTCCTGGCACGAATTTTAGGGGCGGGCCTAGCCTTGGCAGTGACGCGACAGTTCGGCAGCCAACTGATTGCGAGCGCGAGTGCATGGGGACAAGCGCGGTACAGCAAGATCGGGTCGCCCTGACGTCGGCGTTGGTTTCTGACACCGCGCGGATCTTCAACCTTGAATAGTCTCGACGTTTCGATCGCGCAGATATTTCCATTATGGCCGATCCAGGGCCACAGGCGGAGAAGTTATAAACACTGGTGGTGGTTCAAAATTGGAAAAATGTCTACAGTCAGGTCAACCACTACAGGAGTGTCCCATTAAGTCGGAACGTGGCCACCAGAAAGCAGGCCAAGAGCACGAGCCCCTTCTCCAAAGGCCCAAATGCCACATGTACTGGAGATTCCCAAGGCGAAGAACATTCCAGGGTGGATAGTCCAACCACGAAGAATCCGAGGGCACCTCTCTAAAGCTTGGGTTACCATGAATCCGCGTGCCAGCTCTACCCAAGGATAACCCAAAGTAGGAGGCCACATGCGAACCCCACCCTCCCCCTCAGAAATCGTGGGGGGCAAGGGTAGGGTTCGCATGTGGCCCCCTACAAAGGGTTCCCGTCTGAGCCCGCTCGGCGTCCGAGCCCGCTCGGAGGCCACGTGGGCTCAGCTCCCACGGCACCTGCCGGAGCCGAGCCCGTTCGGCCGCCACACTTCCAAGGCTGAGCGGGCTCAGACGCCGAACGGGCTCAGAAGGAAAGCCTGGGGAGTGAGGGTGGGGAGTGAAGCGGAGAGAATCAGGAGGGGAGGGGGGAGGATGCAAGCGAGGAGGCAAACGAGGAGGACACACTGAAGCATCAGAAACCGTCCGAAGCTTGAAAACGAAAAACGACAACCGATGTGAATATGGCGCCTGGGCGCTAGAACTACGGATCCAGGAAGAATAAGCATCGAATCGGCAAACCGGACCGATTCGAAATGTGCATCGGGTCGGGCTGCATCGGGTCGGGCTGCATCGGCACGGAATGGAAATCGAATCGGATCGGCTGCACCAAGATGCACGACAACGCCATGCAATCATCGGGCCGCATCGGATCGTCGGAATACTAGAATCGACTCGGATCGATGGGCTCGATGTGGACTTTGCGATCGGCGGCGATACCCCGAACCATGAGGCCCATGCCACCAAGCTCTGGGACAAGAGAAACAACGCAAACGAAACGTTCCGGAGGCCCGCGCAGATTTCCTGCATTGGCGCTGTATCCCCTCCCTGGCGCGCGGAGCGCGCCAGGGGCGGCGCTGGAGGCGCTGCCAGGGGGGCAAAGCGCGGATCAAAGGAATCCACGCGGACCTGCGGCAATCTATGTGTACGTCGCCTGTTCTTGTTTTGGGATTCGGCGGCGGAACGCGCAAATTTTGTATGAGACCAGGACCCGTCTCATGTGGTATGTGGCAATCACGGGAGCCTCCCACGTCATCTTGCAAGCTCCAATGGATCGGCGCAAACCGACACGAATCGACGCTGATCGACGCTAATCGACGCTGTCTCATCGATCACCAGACTCTAGCGCACGCTGGTGCCCCCCCAGACTGAACTGCGGAGGCATACCTAGAGGACAGAAAAACAACCCTCATAATAAGCACCCCAACGAGCAAAGCCTTTGGCAAACGCACCCAGGAAGGAATCGAACAGGACAGGGCTGTTTAGTTAAAGCCCAGTGCTGTTTGGTAAACGCCGATTGTGGGGGTCGGGGTCCTTCTTCCTCCCCACGAATTTCTGGCGCTTGCCTCCGCGCACTCCTGCCCTCACCCCAAGCGGGCCTCCGCGGCCACCGCCGCCGTAGCCGCCGCCCCCGCCGCGGCTCCCGTAGCTGTCGCGGCTCCCATAGCCGCCCCCGCCGCGGCTCCCGTAGCTGCCGCCGCCCTCGTCGCTGCTCCGGCGGCCGCCGTAGCCACCGCCTCTGGAGGAAGAACAAGCCCTGCACGAGCGCAGAAACCTCCGGAGGTCCGCGCGGATGTCTCGGAGCGGCGCCGAACCTCCGTCGCCACCTCGTGGAGCGCGCCGGGGGGCGGCGCGGAGGCACCGGCAGGACTTGGCGCCACTCGGACAGGTGCGCGCGGAACTCTGAAGATGTTGGCTCGTGTATGCTATACGTTTTCGAGCTTCCAGCTGCGGCCCTCGGAACTGTCGTCGCCGTAGCCGCCGCGGCCGCCTCGGCCGCCGTACGCGCGCCTGCGGCGGTGGGAGGACATCTTCTCTGAGAGGGGTCCCAACTGCACAACCTGTCTATACGCCGAATTGTGTCGCCGAATTCCTTGGATCCCTGGCCAGCCAAAAAAACGTGGTGTCGGTATATGTCCCTGAATTCAGATAGATGTATGTAGTCATGCTATACTTCAGTCAGTCCGTACAATTTGGACGCACGAGAAGCATGCAAGGGCCGTGGAATGCCAGATCGTCACTTTGCGAGCGGGGCGCGTGCGAAAATGGCCGAGGATGGGCCGACGGGGAAGGATGCAAGGGTAACCTCGGAAAGTCACTCATCCTTACAATGCGTGTTGATTGCACGTCCCTGTATATAAATGTCTGCTGTCATGCTAATACTGATTCAAAGGTCGAATCCCCCCCTGCGTCTTATAGATGTTCGTTTTCTTGATGGCGGAGCGTCGTTTGTTCGTTGCTGGTATCGGTCGGCGCGGTATGGACGCGCTGCTCTTCTTCGGCGCCGCTTCCCCTCTCGTCTCTCTCTCCATGTCTCTCTCTGTCTCTCTCTCCGCCTCCGCGAGTCCTCCGCCGCCCCTCCCTTGGCAGCCGCCCCCTGCCTGTCCACGACCCGTCTCGAGCTACAGCAACCACTTACGGCGTGGTTTCTAAATTTCACGCCATTGCGAACTTCATTGCGAACCTGTACGCCATAGTAGTGATACTGTAGTGGTGCTAGTAGTAGTAGTAGTAGTAGTAGTAGTAGTAGTAGTAGTAGTAGTAGTAGTAGTAGTAGTAGTAGTAGTAGTAGTAGTAGACGTAGTAGTAATAGTAGCAGTAGTAGACGTAGTAGTAGTAGTAGTAGTAGTAATAGTAGTAGTAGTAGTAGTAATAATAGTAGTAGTAGTAATAGTAGTAGTAGTAGTAGTAGTAGTAGTAGTAGTAAGGGTAGTGGCCGTAGTGTAGTAGGTAGTAGTAGTAGTAATAGTAGTAGTAGTAGTAGTAGTAGTAGTAGTAGTAGTAGTAGTAGTAGTAGTAGTAGTAGTAGTAGTAGTAGTAGTAGTAGTAGTAGTAGTAGTAGTAGTAGTAGTAGTAGTAGTAGTAGTAGTAGTACTAATAAAAGTAGTAGTAGTAGTAGTAGTAGTAGTAGTAGTAGTAGTAGTAGTAGTAGTAGTAGTAAGAGTAAGAGTAGTAGTAGTAGTAAAACTAGTAGTAGTAGTAGTAGTAGTAAAAAAAGTAGTAGTAGTAGTCGTAGTAGTTGTTGTAGTCATAGTCGTAGTAGTAATCGTAGTAGTACTAGTAGTAGTAGTCGTCAAAGTAGTAGCACCTGGAAAAATAGAAGTAGTAGGAGGAGTAGTAGTAGTAGAAGTAATAGTAGGAGTCCTAGTACTGAATAGTGGTAGTAGTCGTCGTAGTAGTGGTAACAACAATCAAAGTAGTAGCAGTAGTCGTAGTAGTACAACTTGCGGAAGTAGTAGTAGTAGTAGTAGTAGTAATAGTAGTAGTAGCCGTAGTAGTAGTAATAGTAACAGTAGTAATAGTAATAGTGGCAATCGTAGTAATAGCAGTAGTGGTAGTCGTCGTAGTAGTAGTAGTAGTAGTAATAGTACTAGTCGAGAAGTAGTAGTAGTAGTAGTAGTAGTAGTAGTAGTGGTAGTATTACCAGTACTCGTACTAGTAGTAGTAGTAGCACTAATAATCCAAACGAATAGAAATAATAAAGTTAGCACGAATATCGCTGATACTAATAGCACAAATAATACAAACGATTAAAAATACTAATACAAACGAAACGAAAACATTTATATACATGTACTCGTCCTCGTAGTCGTAATAGCAATAGCCGCAGTAGTTGTAGGAATACTACTAGCAACAATAATTGTAGAATAATCGGGGTAGAATGAGTCGTAAACGTAGTAGTGGTAGGAGTAGTGATAGTACTCCTGGTATTACTAGTAGTAGTATTGTGAGTAACCGTGGGAATATTAATAGTGATAATAAGAACAGTAGTAGCAATACTATTGGTAATAAAGATAGTCGTCGTCCTCGTCGCCGTAATAGTGGCACCAATACCACGAACATATCCGCACTCGTAGATGTAGTATTGTAATAATCGTCGTCGTCGCCATGATCGGCATCGTGCCACTGGTAGTAGTAGTGGTAGTAGTAGTAGTAGTAGTCACAGTAGTAAACGTGGTGAGAAAAAACAGTAGTAGTAGTCGTCGCAGTCGAAAGAGTAGTAGTAGTAGTAGTAGTAGTAGTAGTAGTAGTAATACATGTAGTGGTCGCAGTAGTAGTAGTAGAAG